>OZ010576.1:112440037-112475037 GCA_963932145.1 Acanthosepion lycidas | reverse complement strand
TATATATATATAAAATTTATTAAATTGTGTGTGGCCAGGAAGGAACTCAAAGAAGCGTACCCCGCATAATAAAGAATGCGTTATGTAATATTGTTAGACGTTTACATACCGGGTAAAAAGCCTAAAAAGTTACTAATGTCACATGAGATCATCTCGAATAAGGGAGATATTCGATAAGCCCCATGATCGTCATATAAAAAAAAAAACAACTGTGGAGTAAAAAGACGTTAATATAATATGTTTTCCATTAAGAGACTCCCTGGATAGACATTTAAGGATATTTAACGAATTGTTCTTTCGTAATGGCAGTTCTTTGCTTTGGTTCCGTGAATATTTAGTATCGGTTTAATGCTGTGTTTTCATAATTTTTTCTTCTTCTTAGGTTGGAAACATTTTTTTTATTTCTCTATCTTCTTCAGTTTTCACACATATAGTAAGTGCAGGATCAAGTGACAGCAAGTACTTTAATCAGTACTGTAGCATTCCCCTCCGTATTCTAGCTGATTTTAGTAAGTCTTTCATCTGGATGATTTCAATTATTTCTCGCAATCCCTACTTCTCCCAACCTATCTTGTAAATCTTTTCAGTGATTGTTCAACATGAAGTTCATCGATCGTTTATCCGAACTTCGAGCTAGGATCCATGTATTGTACCTGTCTTCTCTTCCTCTTAAAATTATGGAGGATGCCTGGTACCGGGGATTTCAACCCTGCGGCAAAACCTCCCTCATTCCAACTAACTAAATAACTAACTGACTAGATCGTCCTCTTCTTCTTCTTCTTCTTCTTCTTCTTCTTCTTCTTCTTCTTCTTATTATTATTATTATTATTATTATTATTATTAGTAGTAGTAGTAGTAGTAGTTCAAGAGAATAAGATCTGTAGATATTAACGTTTAACTACAATCCAAGAGAAGATTATTATTAATAACGATTATTAACAGTCCAAGGCAATTATTTTTGTGAATAATAATGTTTAATTATATTTTAAGGAATTATTTTTATTATTATTATTATTATTATTATTATTATTACTACTACTACTACTAGTCCAAGAAAAATACTTCTTTAGCTATTAAAATTTAATTAGAATGTAAGAAATTATTATTATTATTATTATTATTATTAACCATGACTCTTATTAACAGTGAAAGAAAAGTTTTTTTTTGTTTATAAACTTAAAGGAATATATTAAATCTTAGATGACTTTCTCTTGTGTTTCTTTAATATAGAAAAATCACAGTAAGAGAAACTAAAAAAACAACACAAAATAAAACAAAAACTAACAACAAAAACAAAAAGCAATCCTTTAGTTTATTGAATTTATAATGATGAATTATTAATTAATTAATTAATAATAATTAATTAATGTTTGATCATCACTCTTTTATTTTAATTTTTTTGTTTAATTTTGTGGTACTGGTGAAAAATATAAAACTTTCTCTGCTACCAATCACACCCTAGCCATATAAAATATAATTTCATAATTTTCCATATACACACCATATATTCGGTGGTTATTGACCGAGATTTATTGATATCAAGTTTCTTTTTTTAGATATTCTTTTGAACACATTTCATGGTCTGAACAGTTTCAATCCTTCCACAAATATCTAATTGGTCCAATTTCGATTCTAACGAACGTTTTTGAAGTGCGCTAAATAAAGATAATGTCCTAAATTCATGTTCCACACTTCGGCCATTTCTAGAACGAGGTTCTGGTACTTTTTAAATCTGTTGCAATCCGTCTTCTTTACCTTATTTTCCCTTTGGTCGACAAATATCAGATTCTAACTTCTCTTTTCGGCTAGGTCTCACTCTCAGATCTCCAGAGAATTTGTTTTGATTTTCTATGACAGAGTTTGGTTTAAGATACCATTTATTCACATGGTCGAATCTATGTCATTATTATTACTATTGTTTTATTCCCTTTGATTTCTGGTGTGTACTCATTTCTTTTCGGGTCCCAACCATAGACCTACATTCAGAAATGGCCTCATGACATTTTCCACTGAGCAATTCTGAAAAAAAATCATACATATTTTACATAGATAAAGACCTTTGTAAAGTGTGGGCTGCACTTGTGAGCATATTTTTTTGTATTTCTTTAAGGAGAATCAGGAAAGCGAGCAGGAATCCCTTCAATGAATCTCTTGGAACCTTTTCCAATCAATCCAATGGCTCTAAGTACAACTGGGATTGTTGATGTTCTCATGTGCCACATTTTTGAGATTTTGATTTCAAGGTTCTTGTGTATTGATAGTTTTTTGAAGATCTTCAACGATACATTGCAGTCTGCAGGGACTGTCATGTCAATAAAGAGGCACATTTTGTCTTTGCGGGTCTCTAATCACGATGTCTGGGTTATTAGCTTTGATTGTTCTGTCTGTGTGTATTGTGAAATCCCATACAATTGTTACAGGTCCCTATCACCGTAACCGTGTCTGGGTAGGGTTCATACCAACGTCATGTAGTTTTCTTTTCGTAAAAGTTGCAGATTTTCCAGTGCAGGTATTGGACCACTTTGCCATGCCGGATATGATTATTATTATTAATATTAATATTATTATTATTATTATTATTATTATTATTATTATTATTATTATTTGTATATGTTATGTTTCCTGCTTTGTATCCTGTAGAGCCAGGTCCAAACTATGGTCCCTAGGCCCTATAGGAGAATTGTCATTTAATTGGTAGCACTTTGATAGCAACTGATAGCACTTTTCTCAGTATACGGGATGTTTCTAATAGGGCGATCTTCTGGGCAACCTGTATGTTGATGTTATCTCGATCTCCAGGTCCTTGTATTTGGACAATTTCTTGATAATTTTCATGCAAGTGTTTCTCTCAGATGGTAATGCTATGTTAATAAGCATACACTTCCTGGATTTCTTGCCTTTTATGATAATATCATCTCTGTTGGCTTTTATTTCACTGTCAGTTTGAATTGGCATGTCCCAGAGGATAGTTACATCCTTATTTTGGGTAATTATGTCTGGTTAGTGCTCATACCATCTCGCAGTGGTTTTGAGTTTGTGCTTCTTGCACATCTTCCAGTGAACATATGTCGCTACCTTATTATATCTGTGGGTATATTCATTTTTTGGTAGTCCCGGACATCCTGAGATAATATGGTCGAGAGTTTCATCATATCTTTTGAAGAACCTGCATTTTGGGTTTGTGCTATCCTTGATTATGTAACAGTGATAGGATCAGGTTGCGAGGCTTTTGGTCCTGAGCTGCAATAATTAAGCCTTCTGTCTCAGCTTTCATCCCGGTACTCCTTAGCTACTGAGGTGTTTTTTGTTGGTCCACATCTGCTTCTTTTGTCCTTTTTAAGTATTTACCATGCAACGCCCTGTCCTCTAGTTTTTTTTAAATTTCATTTGGCCAAGTTGTTCTGCTTTCTGTTTTACTCGTTTAGCGTAAATAGTACTCGCTTTGTTTTTTGTTGGTAGGATTTCAGTTATATGAAGACGTTTCTTGAAGAATGCAGCTTTTTGTTGATAGAATGGATTTAGTCTTATATTATTTGTAGGAGAGGGTCATTAGTTTTTGTAAGGTATGCTACCAATCCGAATGTTGCAGTTTTTAGAATTAGTTCAAGTTGGATTTGATATCCACCCCCTAAAGCTCTTGGTACATACAACTTATCAACATTTGATTTCGGGTGACGCACACCCTCATTTGGGTAAGCAGTTTTCTGGTCTTGGTGTTCACTCTTTTAATATCATTCAACTTCCATTTAATAATGTTGAAGCTCTATGTTACTACGAGTATAGCAATGGTGTTGATAGCCTTCATTTTTATTGGCCTCATTAAGTTCGCTTTCTAGTATCAGACGGACTCTCCTATAATATTCTTTTCGGATCTTTTTCTTCATAATTGAATGTCGTATTCCGTCTCCTTCATTAATTACTAAGTATTTGTATGTATCACCTTGGTCGAGTTCTTTAATCTTATTGATATCAAAGTCTAAATCTGTAGTTTTCGTTAGTTTATCAACTTTGAAGGTGGCTTTGGATTCCGAACTCCATCCTAATGTTTCCCTGAAGGTTGTGACAATGGTGAGTAGGATTTTTTTGTTGGTTATCCTCTTTAGCAAACGTTTTAAGATCATCAATATTATTATTATTAATATTATTATTATTATTATTATTATTATTATTCAGCGTTCATTCTTAATGTCCTGCTTTGTTTATTCATGGAGCTGAGTCCACCCATTCGACTTGAGGCATCTATGAGAGTGTGATGGGTTTATTAGATCGGCAGATGCCTCCTTAATATATGAGCAGTGCTGCTGCTGATGATGATGAGGATCTCCCGGACTTCTTGTATCTTGATGTTACCAAGGGTTTTCTTGATGCTTTTTCTCATCTCTTTAAAGACCAAAACGAGAGAACCTGTTAACGGTGGGATTGTTGTCTTCATGCTCCACACTCTTTCAGATTCTATTTCTAGTTCTTTGGAGAACTTTTTCTGTAGTTTTCAGCTTGTTTTTTCTTTCGCTGGGGACCGGCATGTCAATGAGCAGGCAAGTACTTTCCTTCTTATCCTTCGTTATTATATCAGGTCTGTTGGTCTTAATTTCTTTATTGGTTTAGATAAGGATGTTCCAAGAAATAGTAGCGTAATCGTTTTCGTCTACATTTCATGGCTCACGTTCATTATATACGTCTTTGAATTTTATTTTATAATGCTTAAAAATTGCCTAGTGTAGATATACTGTTTCTTCGTTGTACCTTTGTATGTATTCCGTTTTTGGCCAATTCTGATCAACCAGAGATTAGATAGTCAGTTGTTTCTTGCTTGTTGTATATTCTACGCATTGTGTTGGTGTAGTTACAGCGCCTGGCTTACATGGGAGTTCTAAGTGTTTAGCAGTTTTCCTACTCAGAATGCTGTCTTTATTACATGAACACACAATAATAAAATCTGAAATGTTATGTTTAGACCATACAGAGACATTTGAAACAAAAGCGCCCTCCGTTTGTAAGGTAAATCTTGGGCCATACGTAAATATTTTTTCTTAATTTTTTAATTTGATATTTATATATTTTTTAAATATTCATATGTATTCCGATCAATTATTTTGACACCAAAACCAGAGCCAGTCAGAACCAAAATAGGCTGACCATATAAAAAATTAATTGCGTCAGATGTGTGTTCCTTATTTATCATCACTATTTATAAAAGGCAGGATGTGTGTGTGTGTGTGTGTGTAACGAATGCACGGCCACAATTTTTGACGGATTTGCACCAAAATTTACATGCACATGCTCCAAGTTAGCGGGAAGGCCAAGACCGACTTTGCATTTCCCAACTCCCATTGATAGTGGAAATAATTGATTTTTTCATGCTTCTATGGCAGTTTTCATGTAGTTTGCGGCCATTTTCTACTGGACAGAGTGAGAGCCTATAGCTGGCTGCCACGAATAGGCAGGAAGATTCTATTGGCCAGCGTGAGAGCTAACAGCTGACTGACACGAATGTTAACTAGCATGCTAACATGCAAAAAAAAAAAAATCGATAGCTGCATTCGTCACAAGTGGGAAAAATTTAAATCTGCATGGCACTTTACTCCAATTGGCTCATTCACTTGCTTAAACTCAACGTTGATTCTGATTCCGTAGAACTGGGTTGGGTGTGAAAAAGTATTTGTTGTTAACATTCTTTTTTCATTTAGTTTTTCCAGTTACGAGTCCTTTTTTAAAGTTGATCGTTTTGTGTTCATTTTGTTTAGTTCTTTTTTCGTAACAGATTTAATGTTTAGTATAGAGCTTAGAAAAAAATCGCAGTGTGAGATGTAGCAACATCAGCACGGCAAAGGGCACTCCTTTAAAAGCAAGGAAGGGCAAAAATAAAGTCAAGGGATAGCGATTGCTGCATGAGTCGTACAATTTTTTTTAATCAAGCCCCGGCAACGCCGGGCCATGCTGCTAGTTAATACATAATCATCCGAATCAAATTTCATTTGCACTACTTCACACTTGAACTGTTTTGGATTATATTAAGCTTTAGTTTTTGTCTTTTTCTTTGTAAAGCACATCCGTTCAAAGTGGTCGAGTTTTAAAAAAAATGTGCAATGTTTTCCCTCTGTATGTCATTTTTGTAGTACGAATTCCTACCACAATCGTAACACTCTCGATAAGTTTAAAAAATTTGAAGAGTGGCCCCTCGTTGTTTTCTTGGTCATTTTATTTTTTTCTCAAAGTATTTATTTCTTCTATGAGCTGGATTTCTTTTCTTGTAGTTTGCAAATTTCAACATTTTGTAGTTCAATTTCTTTGGCCTGTTGTTCCGCTAATGTTGCTAGTTGAACAACGTGTGATAGTGTTCATTTTTTTTTCTCTTAATAATTGTCGTCTAAAATGTTGGGACAAACATCTTTCAATAAATTGGTCTACTACTACTACTGTTGTTCTGTTGTATTTCAAGTATTGTATCGATAATAATTAATCTTAATACACTTGTATAAGCAGCAACAATATAACCTCTCCAGTTTCCGCTTTTAGGCCAGCTGTTCTTAGCCATCAGTTAGTTTATGATTGGTCCACATATTTATCATTGACTCACTTCGTTTATTGCCAGTGGAGAGATTTTTCTTCTCTTTTACTCTTTAGTTGTTCTTGTGTTTGGTGTTTCGCCTTTACTTTTCTTCTTCAAGCGGATTCGGTTTCTACTATTTTGATTTCCGGTATATTGAGCTCTCTTCTGAATTTGACAGCTTCGTGGGGCTCTGATGATATTTTTTTCGTTCTTTCGTCGTCCTTGGCGATCATAAGCAGACTGTCCTCTTTTGTGTTCAAGTACGTGTCAAGTCCGATGGTGGTTATTTTGTATGCCATCCCGATTTGTACAAGGCCTCTTCCATTTGATTTTCTTGGGTGGTAAATCCTATCAACGTCTGCTTAAGAGTGGTACATATCTTTCTTTTTTCTTGTTTTGCTGTCTAGTTTTATTTTTAGTTCTTCTATTTTCCATTCGATGATGTTGAAGATGTAGGTGACAATTGGGACTGAAAGGGTACTGATGGCGTCTATTTTGCTGGTGGTGTAAGGAGACAATAATTGTCTTTCCTTGGTTATGGCGAGGCTTCTGACATCACGTGTCTGTTGGTCACGTGTAAATTCAGCTCCTTTACGAAAATGTTTTTTTAACGAGTTTGCTTTCGTTCTTTGAACGGGTAACATCTTTAACCCAATTTCTTGAAAACAATTTCCTGAAGCCCTCACACATGGAGAATGGACATTATGTTCACAGCTTTTTGGAAAAAAGACCTTTGTCTCTAACTTCGGCGTGACACTTTATTTCACCATGTCAGGAAAACCAGAGAAAGTAAGACATTTGTGTTTACCTTTTATATACCTCAGTTCAGACATGCTTGTTCTTGGAGCAATGTGTCCATTCACCTGATTTGGGACAGGCAGATCGTTATTACATTTTTTGTATAATATAATACGTACTTATCAAATGTTTTAATCGTGTACGGATGTTTATCTCGTCTTTCATTTCCGTTTATTCAGTGTTAGTGTACCAATAGATACACTAATGTTAATATTAGTCCCTGGTGAGCGGGAAATGATTAAATATATTCCCTAGTACCGCATTGCCGGTAAAATATGATTGGCAAATAAAAGGTTACTAAGTGTAGCATTCAGCTCTGATTTAAACATCAGTCGTATTCTTCTGTAGTACCCTTTCCGAAATTGTTTTCTTTCATCTTTCTGTATTGCATACCATTATCTTCTTTCCTTCTGAGGTATCTGTATATTTCTTCTTGTTCTCCAGATATTTTCAAATTATTTCCTTTGATTTCTGGCGTGTACACATTTCTTTCCGGGTTCCTCCTAGAGACCTAAGGTTACAAATAGCATCATGACACTTTTTCCACTGACAAAAAAACAAAAAACAAAAAAAAAGGACACATATTTTACATAGATAAATCCCTTCGTAATGTGTACTTGTGAGAACAATTTTTCGTTTTTCTTTGAGGTATGGACTTCCAGGAATCCCTTCAATTAGTCTACTGGAATCTTTCCCAACCAATCCTAGGGCTCCAACTACAACAGGGATTGTTGATGTTCCCATGTGCCACATTTTTGAGATTTCGATTTCAAGGTCCTTGTATTATTATTATTTCTTAAGGTTTCTGTTGTATACACATTCCTTCCGGGTCTCAACCAGAAATGTAAGGTCAGAAATGACTTAATGACAACGTCCGTTGACCATTTTTATTAACCCCCACCCCCCAAAAAAAACTTAACATCACACACATTTTGCATACATAAATTTCTTCATAATGCAAGCTGTACTTACGAGTACAATTTTTTGTATTTCTTTAAGTCACGCGCTACCAAGAATGCCTTCAATTAACCTATCGGAAATTTTTCCAATCAATCCGAGGGCTCCAACTACAACTGTAATTATTTATGTCCTCATATGCCACATTATTTTTAAGATTTCCATTTCAATATTCTTGTATTTTGTTAGTTTCTGAAGATTTTTAAAGATACATTACAATCTGCAGGGACTGCCATGTCAATAAGAAAGCACATTCTGTTTTTGTTGTCTTTGATCATGATGTGTTGGTGATTAGCTTTGATTATTCTGTCTGTGTGTAAAGTCCCATATGATGCATATATTGGTCTCATACTCACACCGAATTTTATATTCAGTTGGTACTAACACTATGCAAACTGATACAAGATGGCAAATTGTTTCTGGATATTTACCATAGAATCTGCATTTGAAGTCAACACAATTTTTCAGTATTTGTGCTTGGTAATTTCTAGTTAGCATGCATTGGTCCTGTGCAGCAAGAATAAAACATTCGGTTTCAGCTTTTAACCCTGCACTACGTAAACACTGATGGATACGGGTTTGTGTACATCAACTTCTTTGGTATGGGCAGAGGATTGACCATAAAGAGGCTCATCTTGCTATTGTTTCTGCATTTGGTATAATGCATTTGCTTTCTTTTTTTAAGTTGTTTGCCACTGCAGTCGGGTGTATTATGGTTTATTTGCACGTCTTCACCCCCTTGAAATTCCTTTTTGGAATTTGGTGCCTTCCTTTATTATTTTATTATTTCTTTCATATTCTTTGACACAGATTATTATTATTATTATTATTATTATTATTATTATTATTATTATTATTATTTCCTTTGATTTCTCGTGTGTACACATTTCGTTCCGGGTCCCGCCCAAAGACCTAAGGTTAGAAATACCATCATGACATTTTCCACACACACACACGCACACATATTACATAGATAAAGCACTTCGTAAGGTGTGGGCTGTACTAATGAGGACAATGTTTTGTATTTTTTTATGGCATGGGCTTCCAGGAATCCCTTCAATTAGTCTACTGGAATCTTTTATAAACAATCCGAGGGCTCCAACTACAACAGGGATTGTTGATGCTCCCATGTGCTACATTTCTGAGATTTCCATTTCAAGGTCCTTGTATTTTGATACCTTTTTGAAGATCTTTAAAGATACATTGCAGTCCGCAGGGACTACCATATCAATAAGGAGGCACTTATTATTATTATTATTATTATTATTATTATTATTATTATTATTATTATTATTATTATTCAAGAGGTTTGATTTTTTCATTCATGAAGCCGACTATATTCTTTCGTGTGATGGATTTCTTTGATATTTATCAAGTAAGAGAGCCCTGCTTAATATTCGAGTAATAATGAGGAGGACTTCTTGTATCTTGTTGCTAGGAATCTTGTTGGTGTAATTTCCTTATACCTTTCTGGACAAACCGAAAGTACCATTTACCACTGGCATAATTTTGGTCTTCATTTTTCACATTCTTTCAATTTCTATTTTTAGATCTTCATATTGAGAAAGTTATTCTGTAGTTTTCAGAAAAGTGTTTTTTTTTTTCGGTGTGGATAGACATGTCGATTAGCAGAGACGCGTTCATTCTTTCTCTCCACTACTAAATCAGGTGTGTTAGCCTTAATTTCTTTATCAGTTTGGAGTGGCATGCCCTAGAGAATAGTAGCTTCATCGTTTTCTGTTGCAGCTGATGGCTCATGTTCATAGTTAATTTAATAATAATAATAATTCCTACTAAAATATTTGCTAGTGTTGAAGTAATTGCACTAGTCTTACTTACTGAGCGTGTTTCACGTTTGTATCTTTTCTGTCTTTGTCCGAATCCCTATCTGGTATTTCCAGGTGCTCCAAAAATTATGGAAATGATGTTTTCTTTGGGGCATCAATACAGATTGATTTTTAGTCACACCGATTATGATGCGCAAAGGTGTCACTTTCATATTCTATGATTTTTTTTTCAGTTCTTTGGTAAGGTCCAGATATTTATCTAAGTTTTTAAAGTTTCCTTCATTTTCCCTCAGTAATCCGTAGAAATCACATAAAACAGGAAAAGTCTTCTATTCTTTATTGATGATGCCAGAATCTGACCCAAATTGGGCGATCTGTTTCAATTTCAAAATCTATAAAATTGAGATTTTTCTATTCATAAAGACAACTTCTAATATCTACTTAACTGATTTTTTGTTTTATGCAAAAAAAAAGAAGAAAAACAAACAAAAAACTCAAATAAAAAAACAAAACAATCATGAATGTTTAAGACTTTTGCGTTTTATTTTTAAAGAAGTTTATTGCTATACACAAAAAATTAAATTTATCTGTTAGATGGTTCGTTGCTTAAAAGGTGGCAAAACTAACCCATAGCAATTGTTGTTGAAAAAAAAACAAAAAAACAAACAAAAAAAAAAAAAAAAAAACACGCCTGACACCGTCAAGAGTTCTTATATAACAGTATTGATATACACAAATATCTGACCTGGCGCAACCTGTTTTAGAGCGTCGTTGCTATTCATAAAACTTATACAATGTTAAATGAAAGGGTGATTCGTTTTCATTGATGCGTAAACGATGTCCTTGCGTAAAAAAAGATTGCATTACAAATTACCTGCTATGTAAAAAAATAAAAAAGGAAGAGAAAATGAATATAATATTAGAGTCACAAAATTTTCCATACAAACACTAGTTTGCCTAGTTTTTTTTATGAATTAAAGTTATTGTTCCTAACACTAGGCAGAGTTGATAATAAGAAATAACCTCTTGCAAGAAAAATTTACGGTCTTAAATAACAAAGCGTAAATATTTTGGATTCTCATATTTGATAGCAGGTTAGACCCAAACTTATTTATGGTTGATATTACAATATTAGGTAGGTGGATGTGCAGTTTAGCAACTCCGGAAGAGAATTCGACGTGTCGAGTTCGAATTTTGGCCTTGTTCATTATGCTCACTTTATACTTGCGTGGGTATCTTAATAGAATATCATGAGAAATATCTATTAAAAAATTTCGAAAAAAATACTGAATATCGTATTTTTTTTTCATATCGTCATCAAATTACTTTTCCGTCACATAAAATCACTTCAAAAATTATATATATTTTACATCTCAAAATATACTAAAAAAAATTAGAACCGTTTTGAAAAAAAAACATCAAATACTCAGCAATTGTTTAAAATATTTGCACATAACCTAAAACTGCTTAAAAAGAAAAATACATTTTCTCATTTTCCTTTCAGAAAACTTAAAATAACGCTATAGTAAACCTTTATATCTTAGTTTGGTTTGTTTTGATTTTACGGCAAATCAACCGGAAATATGTTCAATAATTATTTTTAATTAATTACGCCGCAAGCATGGCGATAATCCCACTAAGACGCAAGGGGCGACTGGGAGTGAAAGATAATGAAAAAACTTTATAAGGAACCAGAAACCAAATTCTAAACAAGAAACAAGGGATAAACCTCTACTCCTGTACAGAATACCGGGAAGTAATGTGAACCAGACGATAAAGTCATAAATACACTGCCAACTAGTATTGCACGTACAAGATATATATATATATATATATATATATATATATATATATATATATATATATATATTATGCCTTTAAATTCCTTGAGGATTCATAGGGCCGCAAGATATCGTTGCGGTTTCTATAACAAATCAGTTTTTAAGTAAGTTGTTAGCCTAATGCACAACTCCCAACCTGGAGGAGCAGGTTTTGAATTCAGAGTTGTCCTTCTCTTAGACCAGTTGCCACCCGGTCTGTCCTGCTATTTACCCATAGCTGAGGGGAGAAGAATAGGATTCATACCTTCCCCAAGTGAATGTAATGGATTCGACTGGTTCCTCAATTCTAGCCGCTTTCCATTACTCCACTGTGACTCCTCATAAGAGAGATAAGACAGACATTATCTATAAAACATACAAATATGCTTGGCTTATTACATAAGATTAGCGTAATTTCTGGCTAAGAAGACGCATATCCAAGTTGTTTTATATTAATGGTCGCTTAATACAAGGCCCAAGTGTCACTCAAGGTAGAGGATTATTAAGTAGTGTAGTATGTATGTATGTATAGCTGGACAATCGTATTCGAGGATACCTGTCTACTAGGGCGGCTAGCCAATCCCTATTTCAGACGCTAGCTGAGGCGCATTTGTGTTTATTCAACACCCACAGAGCCCACCTGTGGTTTATACTGCAACTATGCTGGACAGACCTTAGTTACAGTTTCTGGGAAAGAGCGTATTATCTAACGTGATCAACAATTTCAACAAGGCCAGCACGCTCAAGCCCTCGGCTACGATGACTTGTGTCGTCGTGTTAGCACAGCTATCGACGGCGCCCAAGGGTTCCGTCTACCCAATTTCACTCACAAGGCTTGGGTCAACCGGGGGTATGGTTTACAGGCACTTTCCAAAGGTGCCGCACGCTGGGATCGACCCCCTCCAGTCCGATAACATCAGGAAGTCTCCTTCCCGACAAATTGACTATGGTGAGATTTAAACCCGGGTCTCATGGTCAGAATACGAACGTTCCAACTACTCGGCCACACGCCCATACTAAGTGGTGTAGTATGAGCATAAGAAAGGGCAAGAAGTGATGGTCATGCAGAAAAGATTTGATGTGGTCAAGAATATAGGGATTAGAAAAACATTCTGCCGATAATCTGATTGACAAACTAACAGTTCTTGGGCAAAAACTATCCGGGTGGAACTCACTTTTTACTAATGGTATACGAATGGGGATGTTTCACACTCGTGTAGGTGACATGGTAGGTCCCAGTTGTAAAGGTCATAGTGGTAGGATTAAGGGATGTAGCTCGTTAGGAAACATGCCGTGGATGTAGCGATAGTGCAGAGGGAGGCTCGCAACGTTTCGTCAGCGGAAAAGGAGCTGTAGGGTCGAAAATAATTCATCACCTATGTAGACGCTTTTGAACAGTATCAAAACAAGCAAGTGAGGACTTGGCAGCTCCAGCCCAGATAGGACAGCAGTACTCCTGTTTTAAAGAAAATTTTTTGCTACTGATGTTTACTTAGATACATAAGAATTTAGGAATGTGGTACATGGCCTTTTCTTAAACAAGGATATCGGTGAACACATACTGCAACTTCCGTGTAGATATTTGTTGAAATTCGCCACCAATGAAACACATTCACAATTTCGTAGCGTTTAGGGAGTATAAAAGTTATTAATAACAATCTCTGGGAACAGTATGTTAATCATTACTTGTGGCAATCTTTTCGGGTATTTAAGTTTTTATCCTGAGGAAAAAGAAAATTTAAAGCATACATTAGATTAAAGGCTTTAAAGTTTTAGCATCTTTAATCTATTCGATAACCCAAAAGCTAGCCAACTCACTAAACAAAGGATTTGGGTTTTGGCGGTGGAGGTGGGGAGTCCATTCTTCGATATAAATAAAGACAAAGGCGTTAAGAAATATTCAAAATTAAGAAGAGTTGAAAAGAAAAGAAAAGAAAAGTAAAGAAAAGAAAGAAAGAAAGAAAGAAAGAAAGAAAGAAAGAAAAATCGATAATAGGATCAAGGAAGGAAATAAGGACAAAAACACCAAGTGTCATTGGCAATTAACATAGGTTGGAAAGAAAGAAAGAAAGAAAGAATGAAAGAATGGCGAGAGAGTGAGATAGGGAGATGGTTAAGGAATATTCGAAGTTAACAAAAGGTGAAAAAAAGAAGAAGAAAGAAACAGGAAATAAGGAACGAAAAAAAGAAAGAAAATTCGATAATAGGACCAACGACGGTATGGAAGAAAAGCAACGAGTGTTATTGGCAATTAACATAAATTTGAAAGAAGGAAAGAAAGAAAGAAAAGAGAGAGAGGGAGGTGGGAGAGAGAGAGAGAGGAGGAGAAAAAAAAATTCTTACAATAAAAATACGCCGAAGTGTGATTCACAGAATTAAGGATAAAAAAAGAAAAAAAAATCCCAAAAGAAGTGAAAGATAAAGAGTTAAAAATCAAATAACTTTCCATTGTCACAATTCCATTATGCAAGTTCCAGTTATTTGGCTTACAAACCATTTGATGCTTGGTTTATAACCGGTTAATTGAAATTTAATAAGATACACAAATATCAACTACATTTTCTTTGGCGCCTGTTATTTTCTATGTTAAAAAATGTCATGTCGTTAACATTGTAAAAATCATGCAAGCAAAAATGTCTGTATTTGTCATTTTTAGACGCAAATGAATTGGAAATTGCAATTTATAAAAAAATGCATCAATTTCCTTTAAAATAAGTAGTCACATTATTGCGTTCACTTAATATACTAAAAAAAAAATAGGTATAGAAATCTTGTTATTTATTTTGTTTGTTTAACAGCATATCCATTCCTTATGAGTCATTTAATGCTAAAATTAAGTTTTCTCGTGAGCTTTGAAGTAATAAAAATATGTTATTCTGCTTTCACAATTAAATACATGGTAGATGATACTCAGCTTTTGTGCATATACATGTTTGTGTGGACATAATTACTAGAGGCGGTGATATGTGTGTTTTATTTTGTAGTTTTGTTGAAGTTATATTTTGTAATACAGTTTGATTTTTAAAGAAATTTTAGGATATTATATGAATTAATGTCATGAAAATGTTTTTTCATGTTGGTTGTTTTGTTGATTATGTTTAGTGGCATAGCAACACCTCTATGGGTTATTTAATGCCGAAATTTAAATATTTTGAACGCAACTGCATGCCTTCAACTACAGATAAAATGTTGTTCGTCATTTTTCTGTAAATACATATTGCTGGTAATTTTGTTATAAATATGTATTTTTATATTTTCATAGTGTTTTGTTTTTGTTTGGGGTTTCACTATTTGCCCATAGCCGGGACTCTAACAGGTGCTACCAACCCGAGTCAGGATTGACCTGGGAACACCAGCAATTGGTTCAACCTCCAACCTCCCGATCAGAGGCCTTGCTGCCGGATATAGTTTATCGTCATACCCAGGACTTTCTTGTTATTTAAGTATCATGAATATAAGCACAAGTACACACATGAAACCATATTCAGTGTTTCTTTTATGTGTCGTGTCCCTCCAGGACGTGGACGTGTAGAATGAAAATATGATACTGACTCTTGCAAGGAAGTTCCCAACAGTAACTCAATACAGACCCCGTACTCGGTATTTACCCAAGTCCTCCCCACAAAGCAGGATGTGGCACAAGGCCAACAGGCATTGTACTCTAGATTTATTGCGTAAACATACAGCAATTGTAGCACAAGGCCAAAAAATGGAAATGGGTTGAGGTTGGCCGACACTATCTTAGATCTAGCTAATTCGATTCACAATCCATTCATTCGTTACAATTTATAGACCCCATAGCTTAATGATGGTCACAGTATCCACACCAAAGTCAACAGCCAATCAGAACTTAGAGAATAGCTTACTCAAATAGCGGAATGGGACATCCCAGCCTGTTATATTAAACTACTTGCCAACTGGCCCAGATAAACATGTTGCCCCATGACCGTATTTATTTTATCCTTTCCCTCTTCCTTAGCAAAAAAGACACTTGATTTTGTCTAAAGGCGGAATACAGCGTCCTCTCTTAATTCTTTTGAGGGTTTGATGGGTCAGACTAAAATCAGTTATCTTTATTTTTTTTTTTTATATTTTAGTTTGTTTTGGGTTCATCTCCTCCCCGCTCATTGTATATAATCTACAGATTTTTATATATAGAATTTTATGCTCATTAAATTTTTATGTTATTGGGGTTTTTTTTTGTAGATTCCCTGAGAGTATGTGATATATGGGGGACTGACTGATGATGGATGAGTTTTTGTGGTGAATGTGCAAATTGTAACAAGTGGCTGGGTTGTGAATCGGATTGGCTAGGTATAAGAAGGAGGCACGGTGGAGTAATGGATAGCGGCTCGGATTGAGAAATCGAACAGCCGAGTTAGATTTCCAGTTGAATTCATTACATTCTCTTACGTGCTAATACCATTGGGAAAGGTATGAACCCTCTTCTTCTCCTCCCTCCTAGCTATGGCGGGGAGAAGAAGAGGGGAAGCAGGACAGATGGGGTTCTATAGCCTTAGATGGCAACTGGTCTACTGCAGAAAAAATCTGCCTCATCAGTCATGTATCGAAAGATACATGATCGCCTAAGCGTGTATCACGCACATAACTGACTGACTGAGGTATAAGATAGTAAGTGACGATTAGCTTCAGCTCTTTTCCCCCATTTTCGGCTTTGTGTCCAAATTGTATTTTATACAATAAACTTCGTCAAGTTGTCAGAGCAGACTCAATTTGCAATACAGTTGTTACTGGTTTGCTTGTCCAACCAAATATTACAGGACGGTCATGGCTCTCTATGACGTTCTCTCTAGTAAAGAAAAATGCGTTCAATTTTATTCAGATTTCTCTGTCTTTTCCAATCGTTCTGAAAATCTAATTCAGAGTCGCATCTCTTCTGTATATATAAGAAAATGATTAGTTATACAAAATGAACACTAATTATGAACACGGCCACAATGTACTGGCCATATTTTAAAATTAAGAATATATCATTTTTCAGAATCTTTCATACCATCTAAAATAACACTTACAATTTTATAGCAGTATAGCAAAGGCAATCTTTGAAAATGGCTATGGCTTTAGCAAAAATCACTCGGAATCAACAGATTTTTGGACAATTTAGATTTTGGACAGTTTAGAAAAGAAAGTATTTGTACGTATGCAGTGTTATCGGTCCTGACCTGGCATCTCGGCTTCAGTCACTTTCCCATCGCTGTAACGTAGCTTCTGTGTGCTTTTTTTTTTTTTATAAATATTTTCATGGTAGTTGTTTTATCTCGACTTCATGAATTTAAGCGCAGTACTAGATTGACAGATAGGTCTCATAATTTTACTGTTGAGAAACAGTTAAATGTAACCACCTCTTCTACTTCAACAGCTTCTTCTCTCGCACTTCCTGACAGTGGAACTCCTTTCCTCTTACTTGCTTCCCTGACAACTATAATCTTCAAGAATCCAAATGTAATGCCACTCGACATCTTCTGATGCTTTGATCCCCGTTCTTCTTTTTTATCCTTTCCCCAGTCTCCCCAATAGCCAGGCTTTTCTCTTACTTTCACTGTCTGTAATCCCTTGGCACAATCGCCTTGCTTAGGGCGAATACTTATAAAAAAATAACTGTATATTTAATTCTAATAGCTTTTTCTCTCGCAAGTCTCGAATGTGGAACTAACTTTTGGACTTTTGCTTTTCTGTCAACTACGATCTTCAAAAATTTAAATTTAGCGTCAATCGCCATTTTCTGTATTTTTAAATTCTGTTTCCCCTCTCGAACATTTTCTCATTTTCTTTCACTCTCAGTAATCTCTTGCGTCTTAGTGGCTTTACCACCTTGTGTGGCGTGAAATGTTTTTAAAATGTATATTTTCACTTTTGTTCAACGATACATGTATTAAAGAGGGATTGCTGCCCAAATACACAATTATTATATATCTACCCCTGTAGGTGAGCGCTTTAAAGAACACCGGTTCATACGGTAGCTTCTCCTATAAAGGGAGATCAAGTTTCAAGTCTTGCCGAAGAGCACATTTTCTTTATTAAACCTCACAAATGTGTAGTTTCGTAAATCTAATTCATATTGTTAAAAAAAAAAATAAAACACAAAAACAAAGAAAAAACAAAGCGTCTACTCAAACTAGTGTGTAACCACTAAAGTAACGCTTTGAGTATAGGATATATATATATATATATATATATATATATATATATATATATATATATATATATGTGTGTGTGTGTGTGTGTGTGTGTGTGTGTGTGTATTTATTTATTTATTTAATAATCCGTTAGTATATAATCTAAGTGAATCCTAATAATATAAAATATTAAAACTGATCCAGAAAAAGAGCTCAATGTATTTAACAGAGCATATAAGTTACATAATAGAGACATTAAAAATGACCTCATGAGAATAGCTATTTCTGCTAACGTTAAAATGGTGTGTAGATACAAAGTCAGAAACTTACAAATTAAACGTTTTAAAAAAGAAAAGAAAAGAAAAAAAGGAAAAAAAAAAAAAAGAAAAAAAAAAGACGGAGCCACCGTTGAAAAAATATATATTGAGTTAACTAAACAACACCAGTATAACGGAAGAAGTAGGCGGATATTGTCTGGTTTAAATGGAAAAAGTTACTACAACTTTGACCTAGATTTTTAATTCTAACACCCCATGTTATGAAAAAAATTTGATGGGAAATTTATATATATATATATATATATATATATGTATATATATATAAAGAGAAAGAACAGTAAGATTCATAATGTAGTGTTCTTATTAATTATTTTTATTTAAAAAAAAAACAGTGCTCAATACAGTTCTGCAGAGCATAAATATTATAAATTTACTAATTTAAAAATATGCGATGGAACCATATTTTTAAATTAGTATATATATATATATATATTTAAATATATATATATATATATATATATATATATATATATATATATATATATATATTTAAATATATATATATTTAAATATATATATATTTAAATATATATATTTATATATATATATATATTTAAATATGTATATATATATTTAAATATATATATATATATATATTTAAATAATTTACATATATATATATATATATATATATATATATATATATATATATATATATAATTGTGTATTTGGGCACCAAACATTCTTTTATACAGGTTTCTTTATCGATGACTGTGATTAATTTTTTTAATTATATTTTTGTAGGTACGCAAGAAAAATATAATAAAGACCTTAATCGCAGTGCCTTGTCAGTCATCTTCAATGAAACCGATTTAGTTTTTGATCTGACCGGTTTCGTACACGCTACTGCATACAGTCATAACGCGGTCGGTGGTTTTGATATAGACACTTATAAACCCTCGAGTCACCCACGGCTATTTAATGAGTACACATAATCCACTCACCAACTAAATTCAACTTCACGCACTCACACGCGTACACACACACACTGAAAAATTAATATATCTTGCATAGTTTAAATTTGCTAGGAATTGTCTGATTCGAAATAATTTAATATACTAATAGAAAAAAAAGAAAATTTAATTGTCTGAAGTTTTACACTACAATAGAATGTATAGCACCATTCCAGTTCTGGTTTGTGTATCCCTCTAATGTAGAAAGTTGTTTGGGAAAGGATGTCGAGTTCCGTATTTTTTTATAACGTAATTTCATCCATTTTCTAATTTTCTGTATTTGTTTCGTTGCTGTGAAAAAGAATTGTAGAAATAAATACTCGCCATTATTTTCTTTCCCCTTGACTTGTTTCAGTTCATCGTCATTCCTAAAGAAAGTGCCTTTTCGACGACGTCCCCATTCGCTTGTAACGTTAGACTTTAATTGAAAAATTTTAGAGTATCAGAAATTCTCAAGTATTCACCTTTGTGTCCCTGCTTCTCTAGTGTTGGCCTTTTAGTGTCTCGCTTTGCTCAATGACGTGTGAATTTTATAGTGTCACTTCCGACTCTACGTTGTAAACGACTTTATTTCGTTCTAACTTAAGTGATTTAGAACATTTGTTTAAAAGGAAAGATAACTCATGTCGTTTCAATTTGTCAAGGAGTTCAATTTACATTTATTTATTTTTTTCGCTTTTTCTTTCTTGGGGTATTTTTATTACTTTATTGTAGACAATTTTTCAATTCTTAAAGCGGGTTGCCATTGGTTATCAACTTAATTCCTTGTCTGTTTCTTGAGAATAAAAGCTGACATGCCCTCGTAATCAAATAATAAAAACTTATTAAAAACTCCCTGACAACCATACGGCTGTTATGGAAAAGGCATGCTAATCATTTCAATTACATGTGCACACACGAATAGACACTCGCACGCACATGCACGCACATACACACACACACACACATACACACACTGTCACGCACACACGTATGTTAGACAGGAAGTAGTTAGATATGGAATGCGGTAAATAAAGAATGAGACTGTGTACCAAATGACAAGAGAGAAAAGTAAGAGACAAAAAGGTGTGTTAGTTTAAAAAGTAAAGAAGGGACTAAAAAGGACTTAATTCACTGCTTGTATATAGAAGGTGTTTACATGATACAATTTTTTCGGTGCAAAATACTTAGTGGTTCCCGGCATATATATCCATTGCAAGGAACAAACACACCAAGGTAGGTAAACTTATAGAAACGAATCGATTCTAATCGGAGAAAAATGATGCAAAAACAAAGCCAAAAACTGTATTGATGAACAAATAATAAGAAAAAGAATCTGAGGAACAAAATCGATCCAAATTTGATGTCGGCTTGCTGATTTAACTGTTCACGCCATTAACCGTTACATAAAACGAACATTCACACAGAGCATGCTTTAAAAAGAACAAACAAGAAAATCCTTGGAAATGACAACCCAGAAAAAAATTTATCATAAGTAATTGACGATAAAACTCAACAGAATAGAAAGTGTCACCTGTGTGTAGATTGAAATTTTTATTTAATTTTTACAGAAAGGTGCACCCAGTACGAGGGCCGGGGACAACTCGAAGTAGAGTGTTACGTTAAAGGACAGTTTACACGGATAGGAGGTGAAGATAACGGTTAACTCTAGAATTGAATAGGTTTAGACTGTAGTGATCGGGGAAACATCCTCTTTGGAGTCGGTTTTACAGTGGTTCGCGGCAAGAAGCTGTTCGTGGAACTTCTCGCCGATGGAATACGGAGGAAATATGAGTGGTTTGCTATAATATAACATGGTGGGTCCTAGCCGTGAAGGTTAGACCTGATGGAAACAAGAAATGTAGTTCATCTGAGCACTTTCCATGGAAGTACTGACAGAGCAGTGTGAGGCTCGCTACATCCCACCCGTGAGAAAGAGGTTGGAAGGTGGAAAATAATTCGTTACCCACAAGAACTCAGAGACGCTTTTGGACTCTATCAAGACTGGAAAGTGAGGACTGGGCAGCTCCCGCCCAAGTTCAGTCATCCATTTCGTCCTGATCTGGCTCTTGTAAAGGTAGAGGATAACATGATGAGCGGTACAGGGAGCCGACCATTTTTACCTGAATCTTTAGCGATGGAACGTATGTACGAGTTCCACTTAAGGTTAGGCGTGAGTATAAGGTTTTTCAAGGTACGGTGCTCATCAATCACATAATAAGCGGATGTAGCAAAATAGTTAGGGAAGAGCACAAAAATATGCAGTATTGGCTAGTAACGGTGATCCACTGGGAATTATATAAGCGGATGCATGACCACTTAGTATTATACGGCCGCACATATCATATAACAAGCTGAATTCTAACAGGCGGACGTAATGCAAACAACAACAAAAAAACGTGAATGGCCACTTAGAAAATTGCTAATCTTAAAGAGAGGTAACTTTAAGAATTGCATTCTTAGAACGTAAATTAACAACATACAATTACGTAGAATTTATCAGACGTTATTTCAATTCTCTAGACATGCTTTCAACACTAAAATGCGTATTTACACTTGTTTTTATTAATCCATGAATTATAAAAGATGAGTTACCTCCCTTTTATGATTTTCAATTGCGTATGCGGCCTGTTTTGCAAATGAACGCTATTAGGTAAATATTCGACCTCGTAGTCCATTGCATTTAAAGATTAAATTATAAAATTTGTTGTGATATTTTGTTTAACAAAAATGGTTAACACATATCTTACATTTGGCTGTTCTAGTGGATATGTTACTAACAGTGAAAAAGTATCGACATTTTCTTTTCCTCTTGGAAAATCCGACCTCGTAGAAAAATGGATAAGATTCGTTAATCGTAATTTTTGGTTTGCCACGAAAAATTCAATTCTCAGTATGGAGGTTTTTGAAGAGAAATTTATTTTGAAAGGAAAACGAAAGAAACTGAATTGGGATTTACATGCAATACCTACAATACATTCAGAAAAATAAGAAAACCGTCTCTTTTGCTGAATATAAGTGAATTCAAAAATCCTCCAAAGCGATAACTGGTCCTAATTGATGAATTACATGATTTTATTTCAGCTGATACGATAAAGAATTTTACTCAGTTGCAAGAAGCAAAGTATTGTCTTAACAGTTCTGAATTAAAACAAAAAGGATGATTAATATTCTAATTTATAGAATAGTCTTTGGCCCTGAAACACATTTTTCATCTATAAAAGAACGTATTCGCATTGACCAAAATCTTCACGTCCATCTCCAGTGCGATGGAACTCCTATACCGTTACTACAGTGGTTTATACATGGACATAATACTAAATTCACAAGATTTAGCATGTTAGAAAAATTTCCAAACTATATAAAAAACGTAGATGGAAGAACAACTATACTCACTTCTAAAAGAATTAGAAAAAAGAAATTACCAATGAAGAGGTCGATCTTCAACTTTTTGCAGAACTAATACTTTATACCTTACTATTGCGTCTCAACAAGCCTACAAATTACTACTGGAGAAATTTCCAGTATTAAATTTTTCTTTATTAAGGAAACATTCAAAAAAAATTAATGAAACGTTTTCAATGTGAATTGTATTCTATGGTCATGGTAGGCAATGATAGTGATGATGATAGAGAGAAGCAGTACTTTGACTTGAGTTGGTCTTACAGTTCCATCTAGGCAAATGGTAGAGTTCGTTTGTGCTTGTTTTGCTATACTTGACTATGCAGTAAAATTTATTGTAAAACATAATGAATCAACTACAAGAGAGTCTGCTGAAAGAATTTTGAAAACTTATTCTTCAGAATATGTTTTACTTGTGAACAACACACTGAAAAAGGAATTCACTTTGCAGCAAAAATTGTTGTGAATATATTTTACAACAACAAACGAAAGTTTTCATAGGATGAAGTTCGAAAAATATTGTAGAATGTTTTAAAAAAAGGCAAAGGTCAAAAGAAAATTAATTTATAGAGAAATTGTTGGTAGGATTTTTTACTTGTATTTGTTTTGTATTACTACTTAATTGTTTAATAACATTTTTTGTTTGTTTATACTCTTTTATTATTACTTTCTGTTTAAAAAGAGAGAAAAAACACATAACAGACATAAATTGACTATAAACCAAATATGTCTGTTAGAAATTAGCTGAAATATGATACGTGGGGCCGTATATATTAGTGGGGCGTGGCGACTTGTGTTTAGTAATATTTGTTAATTGCAGCTGTATGAACAAGAACAGAAAAATTAAAATTCTTTGAACACACTTCATACCAAGAGACTAAATCTAGTAATCGTAGATAAGGAGAAAAACAATCTGTCCGTGGATGTTGTTAGTAAGAGTAAAATAAAATTCAAAAAATTGTAAAATATTAGAAACTTGCCAAAGAACTGAAGACCTAGTGGAACATGAAGATAGCTATTCTAGCCGAGATTCTGCTGGTCAGGGAAGCATCCGTTCCGCATTGCAACAATTCTTGGGAAGAAACTGTTGGAATAAAGAACGGACTCCTGAGAGGTTGTTTCCCTGATTAATACAATCTGAATGTCCTCAAGTCGAGCGTCAACCGTTATCTATTCTACATATCTTCATAATATGATCCATTCTCCGTCCCCACACTCCCTTATAACATCCCCATTTAGTAACCCCCTGTTTTCAGAGACTCTTAAACCTTGTACTGGGGGGATCAACATAAAAACGATAGTCATCGTTATTAGTACAGTTGAAAAAGTCCCAAAATACCTTGCAAAAATGTTGGAATAATTAGAAATACAATGAAGAATTAAAATTATTCCGACGAAATAAAGCAGCTAGTATTTTACGAGTGCTAGAATGTTGAGGAGGCTTGTTGCTATTTGATCTCTGTCGAAAACCACTAGATATTTCTTGAGTGAAAATTCATGTATAAAATATATTAATATCATGCATACAGGTGAGGATCGTGCCAATAATAATGGTCACATTGGAACCGTACTAAAGATATTTGAATCGAGAACGGATGAATTGAAAATTCAAGGAATCACTAACATGTAGTCCTGGGATCTGTTAACATACTGAGGAAAGTCCTGGAGATTTTAGGAGAGTTTTTATCGTCACTTAATCTATTGTTATAACCACTGGACATCTGGTATAAACATCCACGTTTATGGAATAATAATAATAATAATAATAATAATAATAATAATAATAATAATAATAATAATAATAATGGAAAGGATTCCTGGTAGGCCGCGCCTTAAAGAAATACAAAAAATGGTACTCACAAGTACAACTCACACATTGCGGAGAGCTTTATTTATGTAAAATATGTGTGATCTTAATGTATTTTTTTCTTTTCTTTTTTTTGTAAAAAATGCTAAGAAGAAAATGTCATGAAACCATTTCTGACCTTTGGACTCTGGTTGGGACTCGGAAGGAAAAATGTGTATACAACAGAAAACAAAGAAAAAAAAAGTAGCGATTTGATAGTTTTAGTAATTATCGAATATTGCAAGTTATTTCAGAAAGAATACAAAAATAGGTATGATTAAGTGGGGGATGGTGATCCACCAGGAACGATGCAAGAAATTACATTTTTACAGAGATACAGGTACAGAGCGGCTCCGGCCCTAGAGAATGTAGCAGATACTATTTTATTGGACTTTGAAATTCAAACGGATTACCCAATTCAGGCCAGAAGACCAAATCTAGTAGCATCAAAGAAGAAAACAAGTCAGTCAGAAGAATTCGCTCTTCTGGCAGACCAAAGAGATGATCTAGAAGAGAGCGAATAGAAAGGTAAGTAGACGGGTAAAATGTGGAACCTGAATGTGACAGTGGTCATCGGATAGTAGGGAAAGATATCGAAGAGCCTAGGAAAAAGATTAGTAGAAAAGGGTATTAGAGGAAAGGCTGAAACCATTCAGATAAGAAAGGCATTTTTGAAAACAGTTCGAATACTTAGAAAAATGTTGGAATAGTGAAGAGACTTGTCGTGACTTAATCTCCATTGTAGGTCATCACTTTTCCGGCGAAACACTCAATGAGTGAATAATAATTCCAGTTTTTTAGTTTGCTTAATTTTGCAATTCTATTGCACTTTCTGACAGCATTTTGATTGATTCGAACTGATAGGCAAGCTATTAGGTTGGTGCAAAAATAATGACGCAATAATGTCGTTTTTTGACGTATTTTTTAACGTCAAAAAACGACATTATTACGTCATTATTTTTGCAGCAACCTAATAAATTTATTTGGGAAGGATAATAGAATAATCCAGAATCTATGCTGGTATCAAACCGCCTGCGTGCAGATGCGAATTGAATTCAGTAAATAAGCAAAAATAGAAAAGGAGCGTATGCTGAGGATGTGTCTTAAAAAAATGAAATGAAATATCAGCCGTTAACGTCTTTTTAATTCCTGTATTTTTTTTTATTTTTCTCTCTTCTTAATAATGATTTTTTTTCTTACATTCTTTCACACTCAGTAACCCCTTACGTCTCAGTAGCGCTATTGTTTTACGGAAAATAACTGAAGTTTCTAACTGTCATTAAGGTTATATTTTAATTTCTATCGAAATTTCTGGGATGAGGAGTTATAATTATTGACATTATTTACACACAGCCTATGCATAAAAGAAAGCTTAACATGAGAATTCGCTAAGCATAACCAGGCTAAATTAAAATTACCTGCCGCTAATATATATATATATATATATATATATATATATATATATATATATATATATATATATATATATATATATATGTGTGTGTGTGTTTTCTGTTTATATTATATATGCGCGATACCTATTGGAAAGTGCTCAATATCAGTGATAGAGCTAACATATTTATTTGTATGGATATGAGTTTGTGACCCTGGGTTTAACGGTTTTGCGATCATGAGGCATTTTGTCTGATGATCGCAAAAGCGTGAAACTCAGGGTCACAAACTCATATCCATACAACTATATATATATATATATATATATATATATATATATGTGTGTGTGTGTGTGTGTGTGTGTGTGTGTATGTGCGCGAGCGCGCGCGTGTGTGTGTAGCATTCTTGAGTCCTGAAAACAAAGGGGTATTGGAATAATAGGGGATTAGAAGAAATGTTAAAATATAAGCGAGGAATTTTAATAAAGACTGAATATTTCAGAAGACACATTATGGAATTGTCAACGTTGAGAATAAGTAGGTTGGTTAGAATAAGAATATACTGGTGAGGGCGTCAATTCGAGAGTATGTGTATATTTCCCGCCTTATTTCCATATAAAAGAAACTTATAATTTTCTACTCTGTATTTAGCTTCTATATTTTTGAAAGTAGATGGTGCTTTTTGCACATAAAACAAAGCATACTTGGTTGATATTCTCATGTCGTGACCTGTAACAGTGGCACAAACCCAATCTTAATACGGCTCAATTTTGCAAACTATTTAATACTATTAACAAACATGTCACAATTCAAAACGGCTTTTTATAGATTTAAGCTCCTCTCCACCTGTCATACACTTGCCAATCTTCAAAACGATTAACTATTTTTGCCTACCACTATTCCGCATTTTGTTTTAATATTTCTCCTTGTCGATGAGGGAAAAACTAAAGGCAACAGAAGTGTGGTTCCATTGACGGAGCGAGTAACCAACAAGGAAGTCTTAATGAAAATGGCAGCATAAAGAACTTCTTATACCGAGAATCAGGAAAGGACAGCTAAAATTCTTTGGAAACAAAATGAGGAAGGTGGACTTAAATCTCAAGGGGTATATTCTGGGTAAGAGAAATAGAGAAAGATAGCAAGACATTTACCTGATGAGCTTGTGTGAGTGGATGGCGGAATGGGGGGATGCTTAGCAAAAGAAGAAAAGCTGTTATGAGCCACACGAGATAGAAAGTTGTGGAGAGTCATATTTACCTCTGTTGGTTAGTTGATTCTGTTTAGCGGCATATCAACTGCTATGGTTTATTTAATTTAATGCCGAAATCTAAATATTTTGAACGGAATATTTTGGATTCAATTAAATATTTTGAACGGAATTGTATGCCTTCAACTACAGAAGATGCACTGGCCATTTTGTTAGAAAATTTATTGTTGGTAATTCTACTATAAAATATATTGCAGGCCATTTATATCTATCTATCTATTTATCTATTTCTCTCTCTCTCTCTCTCTCTCTCTATATATATATATATATATATATATATATATATATATATATATATATATATATATATATATATATATATATATATAAGGAAAAGGTTATAGTTGTCCCAACGAGATAGTGTTATGTTTGGGGTTTATTATTTGCTTATAAATGGGACACTAACCGGTTCTATCACTCTGGGGGTCAGGGTTTACCTGGGAAGAACCATTTAGAGGTGTTTCCAGCTTCCTCAAAACCTCCAATCTTCCGATGAGAAGTCTTGTTTGCCTCTGTCCTGAAGCAAATAGAAGAAAAACACTAAAATGCTTTTCTAAGTATTCATTTATCCATTTTAACTTTTAAACTTATAAATAAATATTAAATTTGTTTAAACTTTTTCTAATAACCAATTAGACATATATGATTGGCTGTCATCTGCTTCGGATACGAGGCAAGGATTTCACACATTCAGTAATTTAAATTTTCTTATCTGCAGACAATCTAACCTTAGTTGAGGTTTTACGATTGATTCAAACCACATTTTCTGCCCAATCTCAATTGCCTGATTTTTTTTTCTTTACTCCAGCTTGGATATTTTCTCTTTAACATCTCGTTTCGTCTCTATAAGCGGCCATGGCGCAGACACTTTTAACGCAGATTCCGAAATGCTTTCTTCCACTTTCTTCCAGCCACCTTAACGAAATTCTCTCTGTCTCTCTCTCCACCTTCAAACTCCACTCCGATTCTCTTGCAGCTTCATTGCTCTGCACTGGTGCATCCAAACCCTCACCTCGATTTTTGGCCCCACCCTTTCCTAACCGCGAGCACGTTCAAGTGTTGCTATGGGAGTCAAGGCAAATAATATCAATTTGTTGAAAGCCCGGTCGCTCAGCAGATGTCATGACAGACTTCACACACACTGTATTTACTTAACTGAAAAGCGTTTCAGATTTAATAAAAATCCGCGTTAAGACGAAATGGCTGTCGACTTCCCCCAAAATGCTTTTGGCAAGGCCGTACAAGTCAAGCATTATGTGTCATAGTCTGGAAGGGTGGTCTGTGCACGTAAAAAAAGGCGTTTTATAACATATGGGTGTCAGACCGCGCATTCGCGCGTGTGAATGTGTGTACATGTGTATGTACATGATGTACAGAGACACGCGTATATATATATATATATATATATATATATATATTTATGTATATATGTATGAGTATATATATATATGTATGTGTATATATATATATATATATATATGTATGTGTGTATATATTTAGTTTCTTACAATTTTATGATCATGTATGTATGCTTGGGAAAAGAGTAGATTTTTTAGCAAAGGAGATATGATATTTGAAAGAAACTTGGGGCGTAGATTTACCTTTTGGTAAGATTCGATAGCGGCACTCACAAGAATTTTCCGTCTTAGTAAGTTATTAGGTTGGTGCAAAAATGATGACGTAATAATGTCGTTTTTTAACGTTAAAAATACGTCAAAAAACGACATTATTACGTCATTATTTTTGCACCAACCTAATACTTTCTCTTTTAATCAGTGTGACATATATTTAGATCAAATTTGTGGTTTATATATATATATATATATATATATATATATATATATATATATATATATATATATATATGTGTGTGTGTGAAAAGTCTGCGTATATAAATATATATATATATATATATATATATATATATATATATATATATATATATATGTATGTATAATTATAATTATTTATATATTATATGCGCGGTACTTATTAGAAAGTGCTCAATATCAGAGATAGAGCTAACATATATGGTTGGATAGATGTGAAAGCTCACATCTATCCAACCATATATATATATATATATATATATATATATATATGTGCGTGTGTGTGTGTATGCATGTATATGTATTATAGATAGATTAATATATGTATGTATATGTATTATATATAGATTAATATATATATGTATATGTATTATAGATCGATTAATATATATATATATATATATATATATATATATATATATATATTAATCTATCTAGTTAACATTGTTTAAATTTTGGTATAATGCGTTTCTTCCTTAAAAAGACTTCATAAATAAAGTTAAATAAAGTTCTTACTGTTGGAATTACATATATGTATTCTGAGGGTATGAAAATATGAACAATAACCTCGGTTGTAATTATACATCGAGAGGAAAGGCTAAAGATGGAGGGGCGCCAAACTTTAAATTTAAATTTAAAATTTCTTGACCCATCCCCAAACTGTGGTTAAAATACCGTGAAAATGTAAAAATACGTTTTTATAGTAAAAATACCAGCAATATATTTTTGAAAAGAAATATTACCAGCAATACATTTGAATGACTTTTGGCAAAAATCTCTTTACAAATATCCGTCAATGAAGCCTGATCTACTAACTGATTTCTTACATTCTATTGATACGAACTTATCCTAAAAATATTGTCGGCTTTAAATAACTCATTGAGGCAGATATGCTGTAAAACAAAATAAACCAAACCAAACTTAGCTGATTGATTCTGATCTGAGACAATCTTCAGGGGTTTAAAATATTTGTGCATATCTATACAGTAGCTCCGTAAATAAAAAATAAATTTTGAATTTACGGAGCTACTGTCTCGGATGAGATTGAAAGTACTTTTGAAAATGAAAATTATTTGAAAGAAAATTTTGGAAATTTTCTTAATCAGTTTTCTACAGTCACCAAGAAATTAATTCTTGGACTTGAAGGGATTAAAACTAAAATAAATAGACATAATACGTCTAAATTATTTAACCAAATCTGCTTGTATATATGCATGTTTCATTAAAAACGACAGACAAGGTACTACGGTTAAGCTTCTTATTTAATTTTTTAATTGAGTGTGTGTTATGTGTATGCTTTTAGTATGTTATAGAGGTGTTTTATTTCCCGAACACGGTTAGCACATTGTGGCCTTGTTCGTAGTTAATATTGTTAAGACTCGGCTTTTTCTTTTTTATTATTAGGGCTTTCATTATTTTAAATCATTTTTTACAGGTGGATGAGGTTATTATGTTTGTGTTTTCTACTAGTATGTTTCGAATGGAGCCTGGTCGGTTTGTGTGTGTGTTTAAATGGGTTCTAATGGAGCTCTGATCAGATAGGTGTAAGATAAGGAGTCTGGATAAGCATGTAGTTGTGTGACCGATGTGCATACACATAACGCACACACTCAAACTGAAAAATATAATCATCCTTGATAATGGCTAAAAGTATAGCTGAAAACGCTCGGAACTATAGAATATTTGGAGAGTTTCTACAGACTCTGTGTCCAAAAAAGAAAACTCTTGTGCCAACACAAGAAAAATTAAATAAAAGCTTAACCGTAGTACCTTGTCTGTCGTTTTTAATGAAACATGTATAAATGAAATATTGCTGCCTAAATACATAATATATATATATATATATATATTTGTGTGTGTGTGTGTCCTTCATTCGGCTTCTGAACGATTTTACGATTTTGTTTTTGCTTTTATCGCTACTTTTTTTAAAATATCCCACATTGTGATCGTAACAGATTTGTTAAGAATGGTGACATGTGGCATGAACCTAGAGGCAAATTTGCCGCAGAAGACTCACAAAAGCTAGTTGCAATTTTTGTTGATTTTTAACACAGAGTAAATGCATTTAGAATGAAGCATAGTATTACAGGACGGCACAAGAAGGCAATAGTTAAGTGATTCCTGATTTCCTGTAATGAATCGCTAACATTTTCCCAGCTGATCCGTAAGGATTGTACGCAAAATCAGCAGGTTGTGTATGGATCTATCTTTTTTTTGAACCGACATTATCTAAATTTGGAATAAAATTAGTTTCGTGTCTTGTCTACTTGATACGGGGATTGAGAATGAAATGTCGTGTCGAGCCCCTAGACCAGCGTTTCTCAACCTGTTTACCCTTGCGTAACCCTTAAAATAAATTACATGTCTCAAGGAATCCCTGCGCAAAAACAAAATTATATACCATATCTTTCTCATTTTATTTTCATCGTAGTTCACGTGGTAAATATCATAGTATATATTTTTGAATAATTGGTTTAAGGAAAAATTAATACTTCTTGGTCGAATCTTTCGGTAATGCTAAATAAAATTCATATTGTTCGTTTATAATACTTCATCAGGGAGTTTTCATTCACACATGTCTATATTACACTATTACAATAACCATGAATATACTGTGTGTGTTTAGTATATGTTTCCGTATATGAAATTAGATAAAAAGTTAAAAGTGCATTAGCCTCTCTCACTTGTTCTTGCGGAACCCTTGGGGACCTTTTGCGGAACTTTAGGGTTACTGGGAACCCCGGTTGAGAAACGCTGTCCTAGAAGGCAGCTAACGGCGAACTCTGCTTCAAAACAAAATTGATAGATTTAATACGAGGGATGTGTTATTCATTTATCATCATCATCATCGTCATCGTCATCGTCATCATTATGAAAGCTGATTTGACTTGAAGGCACACTGCGAATCAGCGTGATTTCTCATCTTCACCAACTTTGATTGATTTGTTTGTTTAACGGCACACCAACTCCTTATGGGTCATGTAATGTCGAAATTTAATTTTTGGGGGTCTTTGAAGTAATAAAAATGATATATGTTATTCTGCTTTCACAACTGAATACATGGTAGATGATACTCTGCTTTTGTGCATGTTTGTGTGGACATAATTACTAGAGGCGGTGATATGTGTGTTTTATGTTATAGTTTTGTTGAAGTTATATTTTGGAATATAGTTTGATTTAAGAAATTATAAGATATAAGGATTAATCTCATGAAAGAGTTCTTTCATGATGGAAGCATTTACAAAGTTTTAAATAAGAACTTTGTCAACTTTTAACGGTTGATAAGCGGAAAAAACATTAACGCCAAAAATAATTTATTACGCCTTTGAAAACATTGTATGCGTTCGTAGCCATTTGTTTTGCTATCTGAGAATTATTGAATACAGGAAAACAAGTAAGAAAAAGAAAAAGAAAGAATAATAATAATATAACTATAATCGAAGACGTTTGACTAGGTATGGCATGCTGATCTTCTACGTAAGGCTAAGGTAATATAGTATGTTTATTTGATTTAATCCAATCATTCCTGTTTAATCGGGAAATGAATGTCGTCCTGAACGGGCTTTCATTCAGTTTCTTTCGTACCAGGTGCTATCCTGGGTCCTACACTGTTTCTCATCTTCATCAATGATCTCTCTGATGTCATCAGTTCCCTGATAGGCATTTATGCAGACGGCACTACCATTAACTCCTATCTCAGTAGTAAACCCGGCAGTTTGGCCGCTGCTCTCGAAAAGGACCCCCAATCAGTGGCTGACTGGAGCAGGAAGTGGCTTGTAAACTTTAATGCCTCCAAAAGTAAACTGCTCTCATTTAACCACCATAGAGAAACGTCCCTGCCCTCGATCAGCATGGTTGATGCTCGTCTCCATGAGAGCGTCTCATTGTGCCTTCTTGGTCTTACGTTTTCAACTGACCTGAGTTGGAACAACTACATTGAATCAATAGCTAAATCTATCTCAAGGAACGTTGGTTCTCTGTGTCGGGCCAAAAGGTTTTCCTCGTCAGAGTTCATCTTACACATCTATAAATCTACCATTCTTCCGTGCATTGAATTCTGTTGCCATATCTGGTCTGTTGCCTCTGACGTTCAATTCAAGGTTCTTGACGAAATCCAAGGGATCTGCAATGTAATCGGTCCTGAATTGGCTTCTCGACTTCAGACACTTTCTCACAGACGTGATGTGGCTTCCCTCTGTCTTTTCTACAAATATTTTCATAGCTACTGCCCCGACAAGTTTTTTTTACTTGGTGCTCCGACTACATGAATTTAAGCGTACTACTAGATTGGTATCATTTACTGTTGAAATAGTTAAATGTAACCGCCACTTCTACTCCAACAGTTTCTTTCTTCGTACTTCTCGACATTGAAAGTCTTTTCATCTCACTTGCTTCCCTGATAACTACAATCTTCAAAAATTTAAATGTAATGTCAATCGCCATCTTCTGTTGTCGTGATCCCTGTGCCTTTTTCCTTTCCTCAATCCACCCTACACTCACTCTTTTCTCCCACTTTCACTCTCCGTAACACCTCCTACGTGCTAGTGACACTCCTGCCTTGCTTGGGGGTGAAATACTTATAAAAAATATCTATAAGTATAGATTATTGTCAGGTTACATTTTCGTACAGGCTAGTGTGGCATGAACTTGTGCTGACATCGGAAACTAACTTGTATTAGCAGTCCCCATTTTACAAGAGTGCATCAATAAGTCTGTAGACTCATATGTAGTTATTAGTTGCATTTTGATCAGACATTTTCGAACTACTTAATTAATATTTACAACTATATTACGTGCATGAAAAAAGGAAGTAAATTACACCGTGAAAATATTTTGTGATGATAAAATGAGGTAGAAAATATCAAAACAAAGCATGCAAAATGGAATAACGTCAGTTGTTACGATGATGCACTTATTGTTATTGAACGAAACATTAACAACAGAATAAAAATTTAAACACCTAACTAGTTTTCATATATTCCATCTTATATGTTTTGTTGTGTAATGCTTTTACTCCCCATGAGGCTACAGACTTATTGATTTACTTATTTAGGTTCGAATCTTATGAAATAATTTTTCGAATGCAGAATTCTAAATAATTTTTTTACCTATGTCAGTTATTTTTTCTTTTCAAATTTTTACTTCTATTTCTTCATTTACCGAATTTTAAAAAGTATATAAGTATAAGACGCACTCCTCCTTTACAAGCACATTTTTTAGATTACGATTTACCGCAGCCTACCTCGATACACACACTGTACAAGCGGAATTTCCGGAGCTCGACTTCCTGTCGTCTTTTCCATAGCGGCAAAATAAGTCACAATGTCTTTCTTTTTTTTCTTCGGGCTAGGTACTCCCAAATAACTAAGTCATCGGTCCTTGCCACAGAAATTAATGTGTACACTTGACTGTACACCTGTTAGTGCAATTGAGAGGTACTGTCCGGTGAATGGTGGCAATGAATTACTGTTAAGTGAATGCTACTTTTGTTGATCCTTTTTGATGATACAAGTACACTAGACACAGTGTAATGTCTCTCTCTCTCCCTCCCTCCCTCTCTCTCTCTCTCTCTATCTATCTATCTATCTCAATCTGTTCACATCTATCTATCTATCTATCTATCTATCTATCTATCTATCTATCTATCGTCAGTGAGATGTTATTTTTAATAATAAGATTAAATGTTATTACATTTTTTATAGTAGATAATTAATTTGATATTTTACTATATTCGACAAGTATGGTGACGTTGTCATCTTTTTGGAATTGTTTGTGGGTAGCTGTTTAGTGTTCTTTTCTTTCTTTCTATGTGCCATGTCCTTTCAGGACGTAGGCGATCATGGCTACCTTCCTCTATCCCTTGCAGCTCTCAACAAGTTCCTTCCCGCTGCCATCTCCTCCAGACCACGTTTTGTCATCCACTTGCTCAAGCTCGTTAGGTATGTC
>OZ010576.1:112375037-112435037 GCA_963932145.1 Acanthosepion lycidas | reverse complement strand
ACCTATCGCCCGGTTCACACGCCTCCTAGATCTTTTGAACAGGAGTAAAGGTTTATCCCTTGTTTTCTGTTTAGGACTGGGTTTCCAGTTCCTTCTAAAGTCTTCTCATTTTCTTTCACTCCCAGTAGCCCCTTACGTCTTAGTGGCATTATCACCTTCCTTGGGGTGAATTGATTAAAAAATTAAGAGTAGATTCATATAACACTCACTTCGGAATTAACTCACTAGCAATGGCTTGTAAGTATATGGAAGATGCTCAGAACACACACACATAGTGTGTGTGTGTGTGTTTGTGTGTGTGAGAGACAGAGAGAGAGAGAGAGTGAGTGAGAGAGAGAATGATACAGAAAAAGAAAGAGAGGGAGGATTATATGTTCTCGTGACTTGTCGTCGTGCAAGTGCACTCATTCTCCCTCTCACCTCGTCAAACTGCCCACCCATTTACCTGTCCGTTCGTAAGTTCCATCTGTCCCCTCCTTTTCCGACTTTTTTCATAGCCTGTCTACCGCGCCCACACCACAACTCCGTGAGGACGGAGAAGCCTCACATGTTGAAGCACCCCGCTTAACCTAAACTGGGCTCTGATTATACAAGTGATGGATCCTGTTTATTTAACACGTTTCGCCGGTTAATGTAAACTCCGAATTGTGAAACGGTGTTTGGCTTTTTTCCGGACCGGCACACAATTTACACGAGCACCCATTCTCTTAATATTTCCTCTACCATTTCGGACTGCTCTACCGACTCCAAACTCGTCCAGGGACGTGCCTCTGCACACTGAAACGATGCCCCGCCCCCCCAAAAGCTTCTCTTGTATGCTTCATGACCATTTCCATCTCTACGTCTATTTGCCTGGATAGAATAGGAATTTATCAATATTAATTCTTGACGTATGGTAATTGGATCTGTTTGTAAACCTGGTCACCAGAATCGTCAATTCTGTTTCCCAGGGCCACTAGTAGCTGAGGGTCACGAGGTGAGTGGAATGTGGTCCTTATGTTTTCGATAAACAGGCGACATCCCACCGATAAACATGAGCTTCATAATAATGACGACGATGGCAGTGGTGATGGTGGTAATCATGCCAGGACGAATTGTAACGACTACCAGAGTGCCCAGAAATTCAGCACTATATTATTTCAATTTACAAATATATACGAAGTACTTAAGATATTTGAATAATAAGCAGTTTGTTTTTGTTTTAATATAATACTGAAGCATCTTTCCTATAAAATGTATGAATTCCAACATTCTAGTGGATTATCGATATACAAATGAATTAACGAAATAATCTTTAATTAAAATAAAATCATGTAACACAATCGTTCTTCTGTCGTGTCGTAGAAAGCGGTAATATAAAGTTGTCGGTGGCTAAATACTGGTTGAAACAAGTTTATACTAATTTTGACCATGGAATTTTTAAAATTATCATTCAACATCAAAATGTTTCCTCTGCCTTTTCTATAAAAACTTTCATGGTAATTATGTTGATGAATGTTCCACTATGGTACCTAAACTTTATGAATTTAAGTGCAGTACAAGGTTGGTGACTGGGTCTCATCTTCTTACAGTTGAAATGGCTAGATGTAACCGTAAATTCTATGCTAACAGTTTCTTCTATCGCACTTCTTGATGTGGAACTTTCTTCTGGCTTCTTGTTTTCCAGTCAAATTTGATCTTCAAAAATTTAAATGCAATGTCAATTGTTATTTTCTGTCTTCTTAATTCCTGTTCTTTTATTGCTCTTATTTCTTAATGTTTTTTTCTTATATTCTTTCACACTCAGTAAGCCCCTGCATCTTAGTGGCTTTATTACCTTGCTTGGAGTGAAATAATAAGAAAAAAGAATGTAAACTTTGGTTGAACTTCTTATCGAGTCGCTACACTCCACCCATCTATTATTGCACACAATGCCTTGCTTGAGGTGTTCATGATTCAAGGTTGTTAAGTGTGCAAAAATCTTCAAGATTGTGGGGAAAACTAAAAGATGCTCTATTGTTTGTAACTGCTTGCAATGGCAGTTGGGAACATCATTTGGTGGCATATACCCATTTCTGGAGGTTGGCTTTACAGTGACCAACAGCTGTTTGGGGGTCCATCAAAGAAGGGTCACGTCGCATTCCTTGTCAGATTAGTTCTCTCATTTATCAATCCTTTCCCCCACACTACACTACACGCTATACTAACCCTAGTTGAACAAAGAAGGGACTTGAATAGTTGACTATTGTAAAGCATGTATAATTTAGTGAATTGAGTTGAAAATGTTATCTCAGAATACCCGATGCATTCCACACACCGTAGATGAATAGGAGTAACAAGTGTAGAACCGGTTGTACTGAGTTTATAATAATAATGATAATGATAATAATAATAATAAGAAGAAGAATGTTGATTGTATGTGTCCGGATCCGAAGGAGGGAGATCATTAGTTCAACTAGAACTGTCTTACAAAACCACAAAAATTGGTCTTCAAAGATACCAGGAAACTACAGAAGACTGGGTGATGATCTGTGTCAAAGAACATGAAAGAAAAAAGAAACTTCATTCAGTAATAAAAGAAAAGGGAATTTGAAATGGGTGAAGAAGTGCAAATAAGTCATAATACGCCTAATACCGCGGCAAAGAACCTAAAAAGAAAACAAATGCAATGTACTAAATACAGAAACGATGGCAAGATAAGCCTCTTAATGGTCAAAAACTCTCCCCGTACCAAACATGATGATGTAGACAAACCCCATACCCATCAGTGGTTATTTAGTGCAGGGTTAGAAGCTGAAACCGAAGGTTTTATTCTTGCTGCACAGAACCAAGTCTTGCTAACTTGAAATTACCAAGAACACACACAGAAAAATTCTGTTGACCCTGGATGCAGATTCTGTGATAAATATCCAGAAACAGATTGCATGATGTTATCACCCACTGAATATAAAGCTCGGTGTGATAGAGTGGGCCAATAACTCCACTGGGAAATATGAAACTTTTACGGAAAGTAAACTGCAAGAAATTGGTATGAACATCACCCAGACCTGGTTACAGAGATAAGACCTGTAACAATTTTATGGGAAATTACAATACACACAGACAGAACAATCAAAGCTAGTTACCTAGACATCGTGATCAAAGAGCACACAAACAGAATGTGCTTCTTATTGACATGGCAGTCCATTCAGATTGCAATGTGTCTATAAAGATATTCAAAAAACTGTCAAAATACAAGGATCTTGAAGTGGAAATCGAAAAAATGTGTCACATGAGGGCATCAATAATTTCAATTGTAGTTCGAGCCCTGATTCTGATAGACTTATTGAAGGTATTTCTGGTAGCCCATGCCTTAAAGAAATACAAAACAATTGTACTCACAAGTACAGCTCATCGATTACGAAGAGCTTTATCTATGTAAAATGTAAATGATCTTAGTTTTTGTTTTTATTTTGTTAAAAAACGCTCAGTGGAAAATGTCATGAAGCTATTTCTGAACTTAGATCTCTGTTTGGGATCCGGTAGGAAAGGTATATACAACAAAAATAAAAAGGAAATAATAATAATAATAATAATATCCAGGATGGAATGAAGATGGCACAGTTGAGGTTGATTAAAATAAAGGAGAATGTGTTGGACATTTGAGGAAACGTGTCATCACGTGATCCTCACTTTTGGCAACTGGGTGACCCTGTGCGAAGATACTAGTGCGTATTACTATAAATAATAATAATAATGATAATATTTTTTAGTACTGAATTCAAAATTCCCAAATTCCCAAACCAACGTTTTAATCGTTTAGGCTATTGTCTCCCGTGAAATTGGTGGCAAACTAATTGCGAGTTCAATCCTTGGGCGGTTACTATAGACTCAGATTCAGTGAAAGCAGGACGAACAATAATTGAACAGTACTAAAAAAAATGCCGAGGTATCCCTAGGAATGGTCATGTGTACCAGAAAAATCTGTCTCTGTAGATTAAATCACGGATTCAGTTCGAAATTTCCTGACGGTTACCTCAGTTGACAAACACCTGAAGAAGGCCGGAAAGTACATCGGCCAAAATTAGTGATGATAGTGATTGGTTAAATGTAAATAATGTCAGTAACTAAAACGACATTACTACTAATGGGGGTGAATAATCAAATGAATGAGCGTGTTTAGCTCTATGACAATAGATTTGACATTGTCATCTCATTAAACCTTCATGGGCAAATCATTAGAGATGATATTGATATAAGACAAATTCTCAGGATATAAGATCTGAATTCAAATTTAAATTTTTAGATTTGAAAGTAGGTCTCATTGTTTTACTACCGAACTAGCTAGATGCAACCACAATTTCTATTATAACAGTTTCTTTTCTCGTAATTATCACCTGTGGAACTCCCTTCCGATTTCTTGCTTCCCTGATAACTACAATCTTTAAAAATTTAAATGCTACACCATCGTCTGTTTTCTGGAGCCCTGTTCTTTTATTTCCCTTTCTCCCCAATAAAGTCTTCTCATTTTCTTTCACGCTCTGTAATCCACTGCGTCTTAGTGGCATTATCGCCTTGCTTGGGGTGAAGCGAATAAAAAAGAAAAAGCAAATGTGCTTCTAAAGATATAGGATGCATGTTCAAATTTCTTTGGAAGCTGTTTCTTCATATACAGTTCATGCAGGTTACTTAGTGACTGCAGAATGTAAAAACTACCTGATCATTGCGATAAAAAGAAAAATAAAAAAAATAAAAACAGTGACAGTAGAACCGACAAGTGACACCGGTGAGAAAATAGGGACTATTTTCTCACCGGTGTCACTTGTCGGTCCTGGAACAAAGATTTTGAATGCTGTTTTTCTAGGTCAGCACACCATTTAATAGCAACTTTTCAAACGTAGCCGAGATGGGGCACAATGCTGAAAGAAGGGGGTACCCAGTAAGGATCGAACTCACTATTCAGTCGTAAATGCTACGCGAGACAAGCTTGCAGACCATTACACCACCTTGAGGTGTCCCATTTCATGTTTAATATAAAATAAAATTTCTACATTTGCACTGATGTCGTTATTTAAGGATAGGATACCTTTCACGTACACACATACTCACACATACTCAATTGCAAACACAAACAAGTACACAGGGGCATATACATAAGTGAACACACACACACACACACACACACACACACACACATATGCGAACAAATATATACATATACACGCAAACGCCTACTCTCTCTTACAGATATAAACCTACATCTCTTTCTCTAAAATACCATGACCATTCTGAATATAGGCGATTATGGCACTCCACAGATTCCTTTTCTTTTTATCAAATATGATCTTATTGGGAAATGTAACGGTGTGATTTTGCTTTGCCTTCTTTAAGGTTTTGAATTCAAATTTATACTTCTCCTAGACTGGTTGCCACCCAAGGTTAAACGAGCCCAGTCTATAGGCATGTTTAAATGTTGCCAGTTTTTTTTAATGAAAAATAATTTTCTTCAAGATATCCAATTTCTAGTTTAAAAAAAGAAAAAAAAGAAGATTGCTTAGACCTTTTGTATACATGCATAAGTAAACATCTTGTGTTCTATAACTGTTTTGATAATACCAGATTTCTATCAGCAGTATAATACCACAAAGTCAGAGATGATGTAATTTGATACGAAAGTTGGTAACATTTTTATAATTAACTCACTACAGGGCTTTTATATCTTGTAGTTGAAACAGAAAACATGGTTGATGTCGTCTGCTATAGAAATAACGTCTTATTCTTTTAGTAACTTTCATTTCACTTTTAGATAAAGGAAAAAAAGAAACCCAGAGAAACAAACCAATAATTACAGTTCCATTCTCTTAACTTTATTATGTATATCCGAGAACATTTTAATGCCTTACATTGTCTCATTACGCCTGCGCAAATAACCTTTCACAAATTCTGCGACGCAAAAGATACTCCGATTTTATTTTGGTATGTTTATAGACTTAGGCATCTAATGTTCGTCTTCGTCTGCGTCTGTTTCATCGTTAAAGTTTACACGAGAGTAAATCCAGTCTCGAGTGGTGTGCCCATACGAATAAACTGTAATTTCTCGCAATGATTAATAGTACATACCTAAGGAGGTAGGCCATCTGTAAAATTTGATTTATGTTTTTTTTTCTTTCTTAGATTAATTATATCGACATGAAGAGAAAGTCCATCTGTAAAAGGACGAATAACTGCAGACCCTCACGCATTTTCTTCCACATTATTGCAGAAGTAATAAGATCAAACATTACAAACAATAACAACTACTACTATATATTTTGGGTAACGATTCCTCTTCCATGTGTCATGTCCGTTCAGGACGTAGGCGATCACGGCTCTCCACAATTTCTTGTCCGTTTTAGCTCTGAATAAATTTTCTCTTTTTGTTATCGCTATATGTAAAACAGAGGATGTCTGTCTGTGCTATACCTTTTCACTCTTGACCCATCCAACCGATTTTGACTAAACTTGGCACATACATTAAACAATGCAGGACATAGGTTCTTAGCGTAAAAAATAGATAATTTAAAAAAAATCAATAATCGATAAAGTCGATCAAAAAATCGATAAATTTAACTTTTTTTCTTCCGATTTCGTTCAAACTCGGTATGTAGGTTACTTACATCATGACGAGCTCAACGATAACTCATTTTTATTTCTATGCCACTGCGTATAGCGAAAAACCGCGAAAAACAAAAAATCGATTTCAACACAAATTTTAGGCTAAAAACTCCTTCAATTTTCAATCAATCTAATACAAACTTCACTCAATTGCAGCCAACAATAAGTTGATTGTCTAACAGTTATTTAACTTGATAAGTGAGTCCACCCATGTCGTGAAAACCTGCGATTTTTACTGGTTTCTTTCTTATTTTTCGTTGATCTTTCAACCAATTTTTATCAAACGTAACAGTTGCTTTATAAATGTATCCTCTTTTACATCCTTGGTATCACACTGACAAATTGAATTTCAAAAACTTCAAAATAATTGTGGTCTGCAGTGGGTCTTCATGTTACCTGTGTTACCCCTTCATGTCCTCGGCTATTTCTGTTATATTAGGTTGGCGCAAAAATAATGTCGTTTTCTCACATGGGAGAATTATTTTTGCACCAACCTAATAGTTCTTTTAATGCCGTTGTTTAATGTGCATGCTATGACAAAATATATTGATGACAAAACCGTTTCCATAATATTTACTGTCTGCTTCCAAAGAAATGAACTTGTGTTATCTAACTACAGCATTAATAGCAAGCCTTTCTTTGATTTTGGTTTCTTGGAGACAACATACAGTGCCGATGCGTACTACCCCCGTAACCCTCACTATTTTATCAACATTTTTTTTACCTCCATTTATATACGTTACAAATTAAACAAAGCACAAATGACTATTAAAGGATGAAAAATCTTCGCGGATTTTCACGTCATTCTGGGGTCTTTTTTGTCCGAATCTGTGAATTTATTTTGCTCATGCTAAGTCTCGAAAAAAAAGAAAAGAAAAAAAATCACTATATAAAATTCACTATTTTTTTTTATCCATAACGTTGAATATGTTATTCAACATATTAACAAGAAAAATCTCAAGTTGATGTTGCTCAAATTGCTGTAAAACACTTGATTTATTTAAGATAGAATTATCTATTATGACAGGTCTCTAATTTGCATTTAGATACATTGTAGTTATTTTCAATTTTTCTAGTTGAATTGTTCACCTACATTGCATATGATCCATTATTGCACATCATTAGGTTAGAATAAAATTTGTATTTTATATGAATATTACCGTATGAAAATTCAGATGTAGTAGAGTTGGGTGCGTATCATATATTCGGGAGGGGCAAAATCCCCTTGCACCAGCACTGACAATATATATATCAATGTTATAACTATAAGCGTCCCGAGTCAATAATTCCTGCTTTTTTTTCACAAGTTCTCTAGCATCAAAACTCCTGATAGTACAATTATATGTCATTGGAAGCACTTGCAAAGTTGTAAATAAGAAGTTGCCAATTTTTAGCTTTAAATTTAAAGCTAAGTGTTACTGTGTCTTTAGCGTTTTCGATGTAAAACTGAAAACAACATTTTCTCCTCCTGATGCGGAAAAACAGCTGCACTCGCACCCTATAAGTAATTCTATAGTTTCATGTAGAGATTTATAGTGGGATGCGCAGATGGTGAAAGGATTACCAGCTCTGAACGAGAAATCAGCAAACCAAGTTCAAATTCTGGTCGAGTTTGTTACACTCACTTTCACATAATTACCCTATGACTCTATCACTTCTCCCCCAGCTTGGGGTTAAATACCATACTTCTCCCCCTTCTAGTGGTTAAATAGCATAATGCAGTAGACTGCGTTCTTTTTAACTTTGAAGGAGCAGCACTACTCTAAATTCAAAACCGGTTGAGTATGAGGTTAACAACTCAATCTCTTTCTACCACAGCAGCACTTGGTGTGGTGCGGCTGTGGCTCTATACTCTATAGGTGAGTCTTCACGTACAAACATCAATAAATCTCTGTTCTCTTTTTCTTTGCTAACTTGTCTTTCATATTTTGTCTGTCTTCCAACCTCTCACGCTGTTTCTACACAGAAGTAACCGAATTTATCAAATAAATCCTGCCACGCGTTTATAGTTTTGCTGTCCAATCTTATCGACAAGCAATCTTAACGGTCCCGTTATTTTTAGCATAAATCAGTCATTTGCGGGCTATCGTTCGCCAGCCTCTATTTGCGGTCTGTCGTCTATGTCTAAATATATGGACTGTAACATACGATTCCGGATCAGTGTGACAGTATTAGGTTGGGGGCAACCGGGAGGTGGGGTTACATCGTTACTTAAATAGTATCGGTGGTGTTTATGAATGCAAGCGGTGATGAGGTCAAATCAATGATTCTTTCGAAAGATAATCTTCTTAATGCTCACTCCCATCTTTACAGATTCCAAATATATCACACATGTCTACTTCAGTTGCATTTGTTAAAAACGGATTGTTTTTGACTTCCGAGGCTTTCAGGTTTTTCTTATTTTCGCATATTTTACGGAGTGATTGAAAATAACTCCTTATTTTATGTATGATGAACCCTCCCGTCTTGTAAAAATTATAGTTAGACGGGAGAGTCCATCATACATAAAAATAGGGATTTACTTTTCAATCACCCTGTATATGATCAATTCTATAATACAATCGACGCGGAAAGTGTAATCGACGAACCAAATACAAATTACGGTCGATTTTTTGTGTTCAGTTTTGCAGTAATGGTATTGGGAAAAGGATTGAATCTGTATCTCGCTGGTCCCTCCCATCTAGAGCTATGAGATAAATAACAGGGTAAACTGAGCTCTCTAGCTTTGAATAGCAATCAGCCTAAAAGAAGGAAAACTATAAATAATAGAGATTGCAACAGAAAATCATTCAACTAATTATTTTATCAAAAATGCATGGAAATTCACGAATAATAAAGGAAGGTTCATGTGGAAACTTATATTCGCCTACATTCTGAAGAAAGTTGTCTTGTAAAAAGTCCTATAATATAAAAATTCCTATATTGTAAAAAGTCATATAATATAAAAACTCCTACAATGCAAAAAGCCCTATAGTATAAAAAGTTCTATAATGAAAAAGTTCAATAATATAAAAGTCCTATAATATAAAATATCCTATAGTATAAAAAATACTATAATGGAAGTGTTCTATGATATAAAATGTCCAATAATATGAAAGTCCTATAATACAAAAGTTCTATGATATAAAAAGTCTTATAATATAAAGTCCTATAATGCAAAGAGTCATATAATATAAAAAGCTCTATAATCTAAAATGTCCAATAATAAAAAGTCCTATAATATGAAAGGGCCTATAATGCAAGTCCTATAATATAAAAAGTCTTATAATAAAAAGCTCTATAATATAAAACAATCTTATAACATAAATCGTGCTATAATATAAACAGTACTATATAAAAAGTCCAATATTATAAAAAATCCTATTATATAAAATGTCCAATAATCTAAAATGTCCTATCATGCAAACTTTCTATGATATAAAAAGCCCTATAATATGAAAGTCATATAATGCAAAAGTTTTATGATATAAAAAGTCGTATAATATAAAAAGTCTTATAATGCTAAAGGTCCTATAATATAAAAAGCTCTATAATGTAAAATATTCTATAATAAAAAAGTCCAATAATATAAAAAGTCCTATAATATAAATGGTCTTATAAAGCAAGACCTATAATATAAAAAAGTCCTATAACGCCAAAAGTCCTATAATATAAAAAACCCTATAATATAAAAAGCTCTATAATATAAAAAGTCCTATAATCTAAAAATCCTATAACCTAAAATGTCTTATAATATAACAAGTCCTATAATGCAAAGATTTTATGATATAAAATTTTTTATAATATAAAGAGTGCCACAATATGAAAAGTCCTATTATATAAAAAGCTTTATAATATAAAAAAAATCCTGTAATATAAAATGTCCTGTAACATAAAATGTCCTGTAATATAAAAAAGCCCTATAATGCAAAGGTTTATAATATAAAAATGTCTTATAATACATAAGCTCTGTAATATAAAAGTCCTATAATATAAAAATCCTATAAAATAAAACGTTCTATAATGCAAATGTCATATAATTTAAAGTGTCCTATATTACAAAAGTTCTATAATGCAAAAAGTACTATGATTAAAAAAAATCCTATATATAAAAGTTCAAAATGCAAAAGCTCTATAATATAAAGTTCTATAATATAAAAAGCCCTATAATATAAATAGTCCTATAATGCAAAATGCTCTATAATATAAATAGTCCTATAATGCAAAATGCTCTATAATATAAAAAGCTCTATAATATACAATGTAGCTACATACATCGTGAGATTAATCATTTCCATTCAGGAAACATTTCGTTTTAATAAACCAAACTGTTTGTCGCTACTGTCGGCTGAAATTTAGAAAATCTTTTTCCTTAAAAGAGATTGTCAGGAAAATAGGCTTTTCAAGTTCACTAAATATTATAGCTTTTTCTAGCATTGATGGGAGTTTCCTTTATAACCTTTTGCTTAAGGTAGTGTTGAAAAGTTAACATCTTTTTATATCATTATTTTCCCTTCTACTTACATGTGCTATCCATTTTACTTGTTCCTCTTCAAATGGGGTGTTTTTTGTTATTTGAGTAGGCGCCTCGTTTTTTTTTTTGTTTTTTTTTTTTTTGTAAACAATGTGTATTACGTCTACCGGACTGCGCACTCGAGAAAACCTAATAAAGAAAATATGCTCTCTAGCTGAGTTCGAACGTAAGTCCTCCTCTATAGAAGAAACCACCGTCTGACCCGGCGTGCTTCTGACCGCTAAGCCATAGAGAGTGTCACAGTCCAACTATATTATATTTTCCCTTTTAATGAATGCTTATCCTCTTGTTTAATGTTTCTCTAAAGTCCATATCTGCCCAGTTTCCGAAATGTAAAAAAGCAATTTCTGAATAATTAATGGATTTGTTTGTAATTCGATATTTTTATTATTTCACGCACACACACGCACACACACGCACATACACGCACACACATATATATATATATATATTAAGTGGACACAGGTCAAAACCGAGCAGCAACAGTCTGTTTTATGTTTGAACGCGATCTTCGAACCATGATTTGAAGTTTTCATTCAGGCATGAAGCAGACTTACATACGCTATATAATTGATACCCATAAAATATAGCATACCTTGAAAACTATATTTTTATCATATATATATATATATATATATATATATATATATAATCCTTTTATAGATATATTCCTACTTATATTACAAATTTTACGCACAGATATATATACATATATATCAAATCTCAGATATAAGTAAATGAATGCATCGACTAAGTTTTCCTTTTGTTATATATATATATATATATATATATATATATATATATATATATATATATATATATATATATATATAAAGTAAGTATTACTCGACGTTAATATGCGAACGTACCTCATATTACTATAACAGTTGAATATATCATTAGTAAATAATTGGAACAAATACGAATGCATTTCTTTTAATTCATGTTATCTTTGCCTATTTTTACTTTTAATGATTTAAAAGCAGAATTCTTTCTTGCATGCTACAATAGTTTACACATTTTTAAAATCCAAAATTACTCATGTAGAAAATATAACCAATACAATAGCAAAATTACATACAATCACAAACTATTACTGGTATGTATAAACTAGTTATTATATTAGATAAAAAAAAAAAAATGGGAAGACATTTTGTCGACCTTGACATTAAGAATAAAATCAAAACTAAGCGGGTAAAATAATAAAACCACAGTTGGAACTTATTGTAAAATGGCTTCAGGAATCTTGGGATTCCGTCAATGAGGATGTTATAAAAAGAGGTTTTAAGAAGTGTTGTCTCACCACAGCTATGAATGGCTCTGAAGATGACATCCTTTGGCAAGAGAATGAAGAGGCCGAAGATAATTTTGGAAAAGGACGAAGATAATATTGTGAATGATAATTTGTTTAATGACAATTTAGATATTGATTCTATAATAGAAAGTGGTGATGATTATGATGATGATGAAAATTAAAATTTCAATAAATTGTTAACTCGATATCGTTTTTTCTTCGAAACTGGCTTTTATATATATTTTTTATTTTTTCGCCAAGTAAAAAATGCAGTTACTAATAAACATAAATTTATTGACAAAAAATGTTACACTTATTAATGTTGGATTTAAAATGAAAATTGAGAATATCTTTCTTATTTTAGGACAACAAGTACGTATTTATTATTATAAATCAATGATGAAAGAATATTTTTGTTTAATAATACTTATATAATAATATTTATAATACACACCCCTACTATCAGCTGTAATTTACAGTAAAAAAATGCGTATTATTTTCGAGAAATTACGGTATATTGCATGTAAATAATTCTATTTCATTTACTGATATACTATCGATTTTACAGCAATTGATTTTTTAATCTGGGCAAAAATACAAATTGCTTGTTGCTTTAGTATATAAGTATTTATTCAGATTTAATATATCTTTATGTATCTATCAGTCCTAATACTCTAAAAATTGGAGATGTGCATAATTAGAGTGTCAGATGTGTATTATCGAATAATTATAACATTACCTTCGTTGATCCGACAAAACTGATAATCCGGTAAAAATACTGAATCTAATTTACTCGTGGTAATCTATTTATTTCGCGTGTGTGCGCATTATCTTATCAGTATCTTTTTAAGTAGTAAATTTAAAACGTTTGTGCCGAATAGGATTTCATTCAGAACACAAACAATAGGATATATTCGTCGTTACGTCGATTATCACACACGTGTTTTTTTTTTTTATGTACTGTTTATCAATGTGCTTGTGTTGAGACTTAAGTAAATATCATTCTCGGTTAGAGAATGTTATTTTTTATATATGATTTTTGGGATCGTGTATCGTGCATTAATGAAAGGCAGCGAAAAGGACTATTCTTTGGTCTCCTTGTAGATTTATTATACTAAGATTCAACGAATACAAAGTTCAAGAGCCACTCAAAGTCAAGGGTTAAAAAATCCATTGACGACTTAGATTCCAAATGGTGATTTTCCTGATAAGAAAACCGTCCCCACTTGCAAATTTGGTGCAACACAATCTTCTTGCTTCTAATTTCTCTTCATTTACTCTCGTGCCATCCAAAGCTAGGCTCAGTAAACCTCAAAGTGCAGATTAAAAAAACAGTTAAAGATTTTATGCCCCCCCACCCATATATATATATATATATATATATATATATATATATATATATATATATATATATATATATATATATATATATATATATATATAATAAAGCTCTTCCCTTCCCTGAATTGGGCACTCATTAGCGTGTTTATTCACAGAGTAAGTACGTAAAAAATTCGCCTTTCTTTTAACCGTGCGCCAATGGCTTAGAGGGAAAATAGCCGTTTCTTGCCGACTCAGTCGTGTTTCGATCCACACTGACTGCGAAACAGTCTCTCTGTGACTATATAAAGTTATATATGTATATCAATAAAATATATATTGTATTATTTGGTTTGATGAAGTGGTATATGAAAATTTATCTTAGTATAATATTTAAAGAGTTTATGCAATTTTTTTATCAATATTTATTGTTTTTATGTAATATTTAATATATTATTTTACAAAAATCATTTTATTATTAATTAATTAAATGAATATATTTATATCGAATTATTTACTATATAGTGTTATCTTATAAAATGTTTTCTAAAGGCACTTTCATTTTATTCTATAGGCACTTCTTCATTCACTTTCTTTTCTAATTTTAAGTGTAGATTTTTACTTTTATTTAATCTTCCTCTTATTGGTTCATTATATTATTAATTAGATTATATATATTTACTGTTTTTTTCTTTGTAGATGGGAACTATTTAATATAGGTTTAATTTAAAATATGTTAATTTAAATAGAGATGTTAATGAGATACTTTCTTCCTAAGTTAATACAATCGTTTCAATATATTCATTTTTATATTTTTTCTCATTATTTTTTCTGATACACTGTTTATTTTAATATATCTTTAATTCTGAATTATCTCTCTTACATATAAATGTGTTTATCTCTTTATTTAATATATTATTTTTTGTTTATAGATTTAAGAAGGTTTTCTTTAAGTCTAAACCACCTTCTGATTGGTATTGTGCATAAAATAAATAGGTCATTTCTTCTTTCTTTTTTCTCGCCCTTTTTTCTCTTCCTTTCTCTGACCACCCCTCATATCCAGACTTACACTACTTCCTAGTTTTTATTTGCTCCCTTTTTCTCTTTCTCCTTTTTTCTTCCCTTCTTTCTTTCCTTTCTCTGTCTGGCTATTTTTATTTCAATAATTTATCATCCATTGACTGGTTTGAAAAATCCTTGTAAATTTTATTTCAATTTACAAAGTGAAAATGATCATTAACCTAATGTAATCTTAATTCCTATTGTATGATTGATATATATATGTATATATATATATATATATATATATATATATATATATAAGCGTGTTTGGTTGAATGATAGAGTCGAGACATGTTATGTCCATTTATTTTCATTTTTATCCTGTCAAATTCACGGATAAATTTCGTAATGTTGTTACAAAACTGAGTAAGAAACACGCCGTAGTTTGTGATATTTCTTTTATTTTTCTAAGTATTTTCAATCTCATCCAAGATCAGCTTCAGGTGCGAATTGTGAAGACAAAAATTAATGTAATTGATAGTTGTGAATTTTTTGTAAATGCGCATGAAATGCGGGCCGTTATAGTCAATTTACGTTAAGAATATATAAGGAAGGTAACTTGGTTTATATTTTTTATTATAAATGTTTTAAAATACTTAACGGAGCGCGTTTCATGCGCATTTAAAAAAAAATCACAACTATCAATTACATTCATTTTTTAGATTAAATTAATGTTTCATTGAGTTGATGCATTGTTATAATTCCACGAAGTTTTTGAAGTACTTTCTTTGTTTTCATTATTTTCATTACAATGTTTCGGCAACTATTATACTCACTGAGCTTCTTCAAGGATACTTTGCATCCGGCAGTCTTCAAGGAACTTCGAATAGAGTTCTTAAGTAACATTTTACGGCAAACTAGGACTTTCGTAACCGCAGTAATCAGAACGTTAAAAGGACGATTTTTCCCTTGACAACACGCTTTTATTTTAACGACCTTCCATCCTCGGTAATGTTTGTTGTCTTAAAAAGGGATCATGGGACTTGAAATAAAAGCTAAACATATGATGAAAGTGAATTTATACATTTTTTTGTTATTGAGAATTTACAACACAAATATTAAGCATTATTTATTTATTAGATTATTTATTTACAAGAATAATTTTATATCGACAACATTCTAAAAACTAATACAATTAAAACTAATACAATGCAATATTTATCATTTATCAATTTATAAAAAAATAAATATGAAAACATTTTTATTCATAAAATTATAAATATTTAATAAATTATTAAAACATGAGAACCAATTGTAAGAAAATACTTATCACTTTCCATCTTATAAAGTTCGAATCAAATGGCATTGAGCCGATTTTTGGACAGTTATATATTTCCAATATACAATATAACAAATAAATAGTGTTTATTATTTTTATTGTCAAGTCTCAAGGACAAAGAAAATATATACATTCACATTCATATGTTTAGTTTATATTTCAGTTGTAATTATCGCTTTTTAAAAGAATAAAAAACATTGCTGAGGAGTGAAGGTAGTTAAAATAATAGCGGTATCAAGGGGAAAACCGTCGTTTTTGACACTCCGTTTCTGGAAAGAAACAATGCAGTTATTAATAAGAAGAGTTGAAATTAACGCATACAAGATTTCACAGCTTAAGCATCACTCCTTCATAGTCAGCCTATGAACTTTTCAGCCCATCCTCTTACCTAGAAAGAAACAATGCAGTTATTAATAAGAAGAGTTGAAATTAACGCATACAAGATTTCACAGCTTAAGCATCACTCCTTCATAGTCAGCCTATGAACTTTTCAGCCCATCCTCTTACCTAGAAAGAAACAATGCAGTTATTAATAAGAAGAGTTGAAATTAACGCATACAAGATTTCACAGCTTAAGCATCACTCCTTCATAGTCAGCCTATGAACTTTTCAGCCCACCCTCTTACCTAGAAAGAAACAATGCAGTTATTAATAAGAAGAGATGAAATTAACACATACAAGATTTCACAGCTTAAGCATCACTACTTCATAGTCAGCCTATGAACTTTTCAGCCCATCCTCTTACCTGGAAAGAAACAATGCAGTTATTAATAAGAAGAGTTGAAATTAACGCATACAAGATTTCACAGCTTAAGTATTACTCCTTCATAGTCAGCCTATGAACTTTTCAGCCCATCCTCTTATCTGGAAAGAAACAATGCGGTTATAAATAAGAAGAGTTGAAATTAACGCATACAATTATTTCACAGCTTAAGCATCACTCCTTCATAGTCAGCCTATGAACTTTTCAGCCCACCCTCTTACCTAGAAAGAAACAATGCAGTTATTAATAAGAAGAGTTGAAATTAACGCATACAAGATTTCACAGCTTAAGCATCACTCCTTCATAGTCAGCCTATGAACTTTTCAGCCCACCCTCTTACCTAGAAAGAAACAATGCAGTTATTAATAAGAAGAGTTGTAATTAACGCATACAAGATTTCACAGCTTAAGCATCACTCCTTCATAGTCAGCCTATGAACTTTTCAGCCCACCCTCTTACCTAGAAAGAAACAATGCAGTTATTAATAAGAAGAGATGAAATTAACGCATACAAGATTTCACAGCTTAAGCATCACTCCTTCATAGTCAGCCTATGAACTTTTCAGCCCACCCTCTTACCTAGAAAGAAACAATGCAGTTATTAATAGGAAGAGTTGAAATTAACACATACAAGATTTCACAGCTTAAGCATCACTCCTTCATAGTCAGCCTATGAACTTTTCAGCCCATCCTCTTACCTGGAAAGAAACAATGCAGTTATTAATAAGAAGAGTTGAAATTAACGCATGCAAGATTTCACAGCTTAAGCATTACTCCTTCATAGTCAGCCTATGAACTTTTCAGCCCATCCTCTTACCTAGAAAGAAACAATGCAGTTATTAATAGGAAGAGTTGAAATTAACACATACAAGATTTCACAGCTTAAGCATCACTACTTCATAGTCAGCCTATGAAATTTTCAGCCCATCCTCTTACCTGGAAAGAAACAATGCAGTTATTAATAAGAAGAGTTGAAATTTACGCATACAAGATTTCACAGCTTAAGCATCACTCCTTCATAGTCAGCCTATGAACTTTTCAGTCCACGCTTGTAATTCATAGAAAATATAAACAAGTATTGTGATAACACTTTTCTTTTATTTTTTGCTATATATGAGAACTCTCATGTTGTTCTACATTCCATGACGGTAAGTTGAATGAACTAAGAAATTCATAGAAATATTAGGATATTGTTAAAAAAGGGGAAAAAAGAATCGGTTCTCCTTGGGTGATAAAAGTGTACTTAAATTTTTTTTAACTCATTAATGAAAGATTTTGTTCAGCACCCTTAAGGTTCTTCAAATGAAAATAATCTTAAGTGCGCAAAATAAATAGGTAAATTAAGTTAGGATTAAAGAAACAAAAAAAAGTAAACTTTCTGCTAAGAATAAAAAAAAAGTTCTTTGTGTCATTTTTCTTCTTCTCCATCTTTGTTATACTCTCTCACAAAACGTACAGTCATGGATACACATAGTGAATCGTATGTAATTAGGATTTTCAGACAGTGAAACGTCTATATATATATATATTTACTTTCCTAATCTGTTTATTTCTACTTTGTATAAATATTTTGTAATGATATTAACTTGTATTTGTAAATATTTAGGAAATTTTGTTTAGTTTGGCAAAAGTGGGCATACGAGCAGCACCTAAAGTTGAAAGTTCTTTGTATCAATCAATTTGGTAAAGAGGTTTTCCTCATTTTTTTCGACAAACACATTTGGGTAAAAAAAAAATAAAATAAAATAAATTTAACTAAAAAAAAACAAAAAAACTTCTTTTAAAATGGTAAATCCTTCTCCAAGATTTGTTTAAATGAATATATATAAATATAAGTATTTAAAAAAAAATTAAACAGGAGAAAAAAGTAGAGGATTAGAATTATTATGATTATTCATCTTTTCACGCAATACATATGGAAAAAGGTGCTCTCAAAGGAAACTAGTTGAACAGAAGGAACACGTGCGCATCTTTGTAGCATTTCACCTAGTATTTTGCACCGTCTAAAGATCAGACATATGGTACAGTAATATGAGTGCTAGTATGTCATAAGATGGGCAAAACCTTTAATAAATTATCATATATATATATATATATATATGTATATATATATATATATATATAATACGTTATTTTTATAGATATAAATATTTAAGTAAATACTCTGTTTATAATGAACAGTATTAATAACATTTACCATCCTGAATGTCTGATAAATTTCATAAAAAATTGAACCCGTATTCTACACTGAACCGTCATAATACTACCTTGCTAACCAGATTCTTCCTCTGTAGCTAAATGTCAGTCCGTCACTGCAAAACTTTCAAGATGTCAATCTTGGCGCAGCCATTCAGAACCTGGTCTTTAAAAAAAATATTCACCCTATACAAAGTGCAAGAACTATTCTAGATAGAGGGTTACTGAACGAGGTTGTTTGGAAAAGCGTCCAAGGAGGGAGCAAGATGTGCATATCATGAGGATATGTAGGATAGATAATTGTTGACGCTAGATAGAAGAGGTTAAGACTGAAATGATCGAGTAACCATTTTCTCCCGATTCTGCTCCACAATGTAACAGTTCTGAAGAAGAAGCTGTCTGCGTGGAACTTCCTCTTTATTAATGGAACATGAAAAGAATAATACTGTCAATTTAGTGTGCGTGGGATGGTGGGGTCAAGCTGTGAAAGTCTGGACTGGTATAACTAAGGAATATAAATCCATTGTACATGTGCTGTGAAAATAGCGAGAGGCTAGCAACGTGTCGTCTGTAGGAAAGAGGCTGAAGGGTGGAAAATAATAATAACAATAATAATAACGCTTTTGAACTTTGTAAGGACTGGAAAGTGAGGAAAGGGTCTATGGCTGCAGGAATGTTCGTTTGCACACTGTTGCCGATACAAAAGCATTATCGATTGACACGTCACATCCAACCTACGCGGCAATTCTTCGAAATGATCATCCAGCTTCTTGATGACCTACAATCCAATCTAGTCTCAAACTGTCCTGATTTGAACAAAAAGAAACACGTGTATGTTTCTGTGACATAACGCCTACTTATAGTAGCATTTTCGCCATACCAGAACATTATCGCAGTCAACAGCTAAAGATCAGACCCTGATAGGAGTGTTACTACGCCAAAAGATGCCCAAAGACTTTTAAAATTTTATCAGAAGATCTAGTGTCTTCTTAGATACAGGAACTGTACTTGGGTTCAAATCAATATCGTTCTTCAGAATGTTGTTACTTGTAACATGTGTGTGCATACATACATACATACATACATATATATATATGTGTGTGTGTGTGTATGTATGTGTGTGTATGTGTATGTGTGTGTACTAAGAGCAAAGGACATAAATCAAGATGTTAATAGCTAAGGATTATGGTTCTTAGATAGCTTATCTCCCCTATCTATTTCTTTTTTAATTTTAGGTTTCAAATTAGAAATCTTTCCTTCTTTTCACGCTTCCAGATCTCCAAGTGTCTCCTTGATACGCACTTATCAACAGTCTCATAAAGTGTTATTTATTCGGCCATAAATCTCAAATGAACACGAGTAAAGTGTTTAGGATTAGGGTTATACGGATTACCCTTGGATTTAAGGTAGTTAAATATCTTGGTGATCTACAGATGTGGGCAAACTTACCACTTTATCTTCTCTCTCTTTTTTTTTCTGTCTCCTGAAATAATATATGTACAGTAAAAAAATGATATCATATACTTTTTAAAGAAATTTAAAAATCTTGATTTAAAGCAAAAGTATTTGGGAAAGGGAAATGTAATGCGTTATTTAAAATATATATTTTTCTTCATATAAATACGGTTGATTTACATTATACATATATGCATGGAAAGGGTTCATGCTGTAGAGCGATCGTTAGTAAGTTAGTCTCATTTGACCATCGTATAATAGGTTCGAGTCTTACTGCGTGTCTCAGTAATTTTGCTTTCATTCAGATTAATCTGTCATGCACGTGACATAGAGTGATGGATCGTAACTTAGTCCCGTAGACAGCTGATAGTGTAATTTGTTTGATCTTCATTGAGTCCCCACAACTGTGACCTTGTGCCAGACTAACAGCTCATAATCTATCTATCTATCTCTCTGTCTATCTATCTCAGCTTGTTCATAATGTATCTATCTATCTATCTATCTATCTATCTATCTATCTATCTATCTATCAAATGTAAAGATTGATTTAAAAATTAACAAGAACAAGCTTATATTTCCAGCTTGCACATTCGCACAGACGTTTTGTTATTAGAATAGTTTAGCCGAAAGACTTTGTTGTAGAAAACAATCTTTCGAATTTAATCGAAGAACTATTTTTTCAGCTTGTCACTGAAGAAACGTAGTTAATATGTACACAGAGGCGTGCAGACAGAAACTGAAACATGCATTATTTCATATAAGAAATTACAGGACGTAAAATCATTTTTTTTTATTAAGGCTAAGGATATAAAAACTGAAAAAAAAGACTGTCATGTAGGAAGAGAATGAGTAACTACCGACACCAAGGTTCGAGCGTGACACTCTGGACTTATGAATATATGTTTTTCGCCAGGTGTATATATAGCGGTGTCAGGCTACTGACTGCAGTGATTATTGAGTGACTATTGAGTGGAACTATCCAGTCGAATTAGTGTGAATTATTGTACATCGATGATTTGGGTTTTGATTTATAATTTACCGGACGTTAAGCCGAACTGCGCTATTAACGAAGTATTCACTGAAATGGTTAATTATCTTTAGTCAACTTTTACTTCTTTGTTCTTGTTAAGTATTTATTTGCGGTTGTAATTAAATACTGTTTCATCTTAACATTGAAGTCTTGAGTTATACTTAATTATTAATGGCCACCGAACGTCACAAAAGAGACAAATACTACAATCAGTCCATTTTTAAAATCCATATTTTTCATTGCACTGGTAATTGGTGACCCTCACACTTGTTTTGTTTTTATGACTCACGCTTATTACTTTCTATTAATTCCTTAAAGAGTCCGATGTATATCTCATAGTGACACAAATATACAGATTTCGTAAAAAGTAGGTTATAGAGAGGATGTGGAATTTTGTTTGGTGGATGGGAGGGGAGTGCAAATTGAAAGATCTTAGCTAGAGCAATAAAAAGTACATAAATCCCTCGCTACCAAAAACCTTGCCGAATCTTTGTGAAAGACATGCTGTTAATATGAAAATAGTAATAGAAACATCACGTTGCTAAAATTACTGTTGATATTGGTATGGATCTGCCATTGTGGACAATTATTAAAAAAGTATATGCAAGAAAGAAAAGAAAGTATAAATTTAATTCTACAAAAATTATTTTATGTTTGAAAATATGGATAGACAACATTTAGATATTCTATTTAGACGGCCAACAAGCTTCAAGAACGCTATACTTGATGCAGAGAAACTTTATTGATGCACTGATATGCAAAAAATATATTAGGTTGGTGCAAAAATAATGACGTAATAATGTCGTTTTTTGACGTTAAAAATACGTCAAAAAACGACATTATTACGTCATTATTTTTGCATCAACCTAATATTAAAAGAAAATGAAAATTAGTTTTTTCCGGCTTACAAGACGCACATTTTTTTCCTAAAAAATACCCTGAAAGGTACGTGTGCGTCTTCCAAGACGAATGTAAGGCAACACCCAGGCTCAAGTAAGCTTGGACGGTCACCTAATTGGCTTGGCTGATAGGGACGTGGATTTGTATGTTGAGTCATTAGACATATAATGTTAGCTATCTATCTAATTCAGCATTTTATATGATGTAACCTCAGTACTTAGCTGTTATAAGTATTTCCAAAACTACAAACCTTCCTGGAGCCGAGCCACAAGCTTAAACATGCTTTGTTTATTAGCAGCAGCGTGAGTCTTTCTGCTCTTGACTAGTATGTCATTACTATACAAACAAAATCGGACGAGTGATTAATATAAACAATACGTGGTGTCAGTATGTGAAGGACGCATGGTGAATGTAGAAATTTCTTTCCAATATTAGGGTGCGTCTTCCAAGCTGCAGCGACTTGTAAGCCTGAAAATATGGCAATTGAAATATTTAGTTTAATCGTGATACTATTGTCCTTTGTCGTTCATCTTTTGTCCTTTCCTCAATCCTTCCAATACTCAGTCTTTTCTCTTACTTTCACTCTCTGTAACACCCTGCGTACACGTGGCATTCCCGCATTACTTGGGGTGAAACGATAAAAAACCCAAAACAAGAACAAAAACAAAAAAACAAAATAAAAAACCCAACAAAAAAACAAATAAACAAAAAAAAACCCAAAAAAATAACAAAAGCAACAACAACAACAACAACAACAACAACAATAAACAAAAAAAAAAACAAGAAAAAACAAAAACAACAAAAAACAAAAAGAAAGAACAAATTAAAAAAAAAACAACAAACAAAAACAACAAACAAAAAAAGGTAAATGATATATTCTTGGTGGCAGTGGATTAACAGTAAAGTACCCGGCAAAAGTTAATTTAAAATTATGATCATCACCGTTTTTTCTTTCTTTAGTGACCTTGAACATGGTTGACATTGGTGTCTATTCTGTTCCTGTGAATATTTCAATCGGTTCTCACTTATTCGTTTCTCCCAGTCTATTCGTATCTGTCACTTGATGTCAATCTGTTCGTAAGTATAACAGCTCATATCTATCTCGGTCTTTTCATATCTATCTCTGTTCACATCGAGCAATGTCTTTGTATTCACTAGTTTTATCATCACTGACTCGAACAGTTCTTATTCTCCACCTCATTATTTAATATCCTATTCACTCACCTGCCCGTCCTTCTCTATGACTCCGACCTCCGTGCCGAATCTATTGGTCACATGTCTGTCGGCCCTGTTTACTGACAACCGCAGCCTGTATCCGCCCAATAGAATTCTCTTCATGCTGCGGCAATTTCTAATTACGTGTTTGTCGTCGGATCGTCACACTACGCTAGGCCGCCATTTTGACCGATAGGAGCGGCTCAGTGACGAAATAATAATAATGGTAATATTAATGATAATAATAATGGTAATAATAATAATAATAACAACAACAACAACTATCATAAAAAGCGGGAAGTTGCTTGAATGGAAATCGTTGATTAAAGGGAAAATAACTCGCTAATAAAGTGTTATCTATCGGATTGTAAAGCGGAATTCGCGTCTGATGTATTGGTTCACTGACTCGTGAACCACTGCGTACAGGTTGAGTGACGATCACCATTTGAAAAGATGGCGGGAGCACAAAATGAGCACATTTTATAGATGAAATATATGCGAACAGAAGAGTGCTAACAGGAGCAGTTTGCTGGATAGAGCGTGGGTTGGTGACACTCGTTACTTGACGGTCAGCTAGAAGGTAAAAGAAAGGACTGATTTCGAATGTTAAACAATTTAACCTTGTAAAATAACCACAACGGCAATGGTAGTAGTAATTCTCAATTACTTAATTCTCGTACCAACGAGATACAAATATAAAAATATAACTGGCCCCCGGCCACTCCGTTGTTTATATAACACTGGACGAGGTAACTAATGTCTCCCATTATGTAATGAGAACTTTCATTTCTACTCTACAAACATCCGTAAAAAAAAAAAAAAAAAAAAAAAAAAAGAAGCAGAAAAAGAAAAAAAACATATTTTCATATTTGAAAATAGTTTATACTTTTAACTAGTTTGTTTATTTTTATTTTTACTTCAGGATGGCGATCATAGCTCTCCACAATTTCGTATCCTTCGTAGCTGTTAATAAATTTTGTTTTTGTTATTTTTCTAAGCCTCGTTACGCCATCCATTTGATCAAGCTTGATTAGTAGTTTATGATGATAAGTATCTTTTTTGTTTCCATTTTCTCTAAAGCTTCGTCGTTGCTCACGTGTTCTGCCCATTGTATTCTCAGCATCCTTCTGTAGAACAACATTTCTGTTGCTTCAAGTCCCTTTTTAATCTGCCAGTATGGAGGACTGGTATTAGGTAAGAGTTCAGTGCTCTTATCTTTGTTTCTAACGAATTTTTCCGTTTCTTAATACTTTGCTTATCTTTTGGGAGGCATCTTTCGCTATTCCCATGCGCCTTCGGATTTCGGTGTCGCACATTCCATCTTTTGTTAAAACACTTCCCAGATATTTAAATTGTTTTACTTGTTTGACTTTGGTATCTCCAATTTGTAATTTTCATGTTACACTGTTTTTTATTTATTTTGCTAACACCCATGCATTCCATCTTTTTGTTTAGTCCTTTCTTCTCACTTTCCTTCACTAGCTTCCGTAAGAGTTCTTGTAGTTTCCTTTCTGTGCTTGCTATCAGCACTGTGTCATCTGCATATGTTATGTTGTTAAGATTGTGGCCGTCAATAATAAATACAGGTAGGATACTCAGAATTGCCTCACTGTAAAGGTTGAATAAGTCCGGTGAGAAGACACATCCTTGTCTTACACCTCTTTCTATTTTTCTATATTTACTGAATTTATAATTTTGCTTGAAATAACAGGTTTCCTTTATTTTGCTCTTAAATGTATATTTAGCTAAATAAAATTTATCAATTACGATGAATATAATGTTTTATTTTATTAAATTCGGTGAGCTTAGAAGAAAAATAGGGATGGCAAAAAATTATATTGAGCTAATCTCCAAAATGAGTGGGAATGTCTTTTTGCTTTGAAAATCAGCATTCAAAATTTTAACTTTTAACTCGGCTTGGACTATTTATTTCATCGCAAAAGATGCTGGAAGAATGGTCAGTTCATTGTATCACTCCGGAAAATACCTTTCTCCTGCTGCCATGCTTTATCTTTTCAAGAGTCAGACCAAAAATAGTGTTTTGCTGCCATATTTGGTCTGTTGCTGCTCAATCTTCACTGTCCCGCCCTGACAGAGATCAAAAGCGCTTACACGCCCTTGTGATTGTTTTATTCTCCATCCTACAACCTTTCTTCATCCCACAGATGAAACGATACTAGCCTCTCACTACTATATCGCTGTTACTATGTTCAAATAAGTTCAATTTCTTAGTTCCACCAGCTCGAACCTTCACAGACAGGACACGTTATGGTATGTTCCCGGCGGCAAACAATTCCCAATCTCTTCGTGTTTCTTTGATTAAAAGCAAGTTCCGCTCAGACAACTTCTTCCTGAGAACTGTTACTTTACGGGACAAACTCCTGAAAGGATACTTTCTTAACAACTACAATCTTGGTCTTTCAGAATCAACCGATATCTATTCTATTCGTCCTCATAATACTAGCTTACTCCCTCCTTCACACTATCTTGCAACAATATCACTCAGTAACCCTCTACCTTGAGTGACTCTTGAACCTTGTATTGGTTGAGCCAAGACTAAAGATGAGAAATACCAAGCAAGTAGTCCAGCTCGAAGATTATTTTCAACGCAAAGACGGGATGCTAGGAGCAGACAATGAGAAAACGCGTGATTTTTTTTTTCTTTCTTTCTTTCTTTCTTTCTTTCTCACACATACAATTTAAGTGCACTTATTTAAAATCCACAAGACCCACCCTGTTTTTACAAACGATGAGTGTCTGGTTTTATATAGAGTCCCGAAAGCTCTTCAAATAAGCATTAAATCATTAAAAACTAAAATATTTGTTAGCGTCTTTCCCGTAAATGATTCAACAAAATCGAACTGCATATCTATGGTGCAAGTAATTCTTTCAAAATTCTTACCGAAGATTTTTGCCATGTAAAATATTAAAGTTAATTCACTTTCCAGGCTAGAAATCAACCAAGATAATAATCAAATGAACAACTTCGTTGTGCACCCATATGTTCAAAACGCATATAATGTACCATTTTTCTTACAAAACACTCAGCAGAGACATTTCCAACAACCCTACTACTAATAATAATATGGGGTTAACATAAAATATGGTTTTGTATTTGTCGTTAGATAGCATTAGGAGCGTTTATTTTTAAGTTCATTCGAAAAGATCGCTTTTTGTATTGTGACAGCTATCATATGACCGTAGATTTTTAAAATGTTTTGTTTATATTTTTGCTTTTAGATTGTAACATTGAAGATGAATGAAAATAAACAATGTTTTCAGTTTGTTACAGTTTTTTTTTGTTTTTTTTTGTTTTAGAGAGGTAAAAATACAATTCAAATTTAAAAAAAATCAGACACATTAATTAGAGAAGCTCTACGCTTATAATCTAATATTTTTAGCATAATACCGCCAGTATTGACATTTTTATTTGTCTTACGACTTCGTCTACTTAAAATACTACCGATTTGAGGCAAAAGATCATTCATACTTAGATAGAATTAAAAGCGTCTGGCTTTGACTAACTTCATTCAAAAATATTATGCTTTTTTGTTAGTTTAAGAAAGAGAAAATACGATTCGAATGCAAACAAAGATTTGTGTAGACTATAGAGAAAGTTTTGTGACTGATCAAAAGTGTCAAAGGTAGTTTGCAAAGTTTTGTGTTGGAGGTACTCCACGTTCAGGTAAACCAGTTGAAGCTGATAACGAATAAATGAAAATATTTCTTAAGAATAATCAATTTTAAACGACTCGAAAGACGACTAACATATTCAACATATCCGAATCAACTAATAAAAATCATTTACGCAGATTTGATTATGTTAGTCACTTTGATGTGTAGATTCCACATAAATTAAACGATGAAGAATATTCACTCGATTGTATTTCCATGTGCCTTTCATTGCATAAACATAAAAATGTTCCTTGAATTCCACCTGTGTCTGTTGACGTTCGCTTAGCCATCGGATAAAACATGAAATGGCAAAGATGCATTCTATCTCATCGACTGAAATGTTAGCAAAATAAATCTTGCCTCTGTCATGATACAATGGCTGATGAGGCAGAAGCCATCTGAATTAGTCAGTGGACAGACAACTCTCTCATGAAGCCATACATGTATTAAATGTCAAAGTTGTTACACTCATTGACGAAAATAACACGTGCACCTGTTTTATTTAACCGGTATATATTATTTGTAGAAAAAGAGATTGATGAAAGAAATAAAACTCATTTTTAATCGCATGTTTTCAAATGTAAATAGTTGTTTCATAACACGATAGGCAAATATCTGATGCAATATGTTGAAGGAATGTCTTAGTAAAACTTCGAAAAAGTGCTGAAGTATATTTTTTCACATTATTATTATTATTATTATTATTATTATTATTATTATGATTATTTCATTTCATTTCTGTTGTATTCACATTTCCTTCCGGGTGCCAACCAGAGACCTAAGGTCAGAAATGGCTTCATGACATTTTCCGCTGATCATTTTTGTAAAATACCCCCTCCCCCGCAAAAAAATCAACCTAAGATCATTAAAGATCTTCGTAATGTGGGAGCTGTATTTGTGAGTACAATTTTTTTATATTTCTATAAGGCATGGGCTACCAGGAATGCCTTCACTGAATCTATTGGAACCTTTTCCAATCAATCCAAGGTCTCCAACTACAACTGGAATTATTGATAACTTCATGAGTCACATTTTTAACATTTCCATTTCAAGATCCTTGTATTTTGATAGTCATCATCATCATCATCATCATTATTATTATTATTATTATTATTATTATTATTATTATTGTTGTTGTTGTTGTTTTCTGATCAACAAACAAAGCAAACTTTGTTGGTGATGGGACCAAAGTACCGGCTGTACTGTCATTTTTAATCGCATGTTTTCAAATGTAAATAGTTGTTTCATAACACGATAGATCGTATTTAAGGCATTTTTATGGTCATTCATGCAGTCATGAAATTTTTTGAAATGCCCCATCATAACACTAACCCTCAGCTTTTCCTCCCATTTTTAAAGTTCAGTACTTATGATGCCCAGAGCATCGCCAATAAGGTTCTCTTCAATTCTCTCCATTGACCACAATTCGTAGACTTTCCATTTGAAACAATCCCAGATTCCCCGTTCTTCTTCTTTGCCAACTTTTCTATCGTCTCCGGTGCATGCAGTATCTATGATGGTGAATGATTTCTCTTTTCTTTTCTTTTCTTTTCTTTATCTAGCACTACAATGTCTATTATTTGGGGATTTTTTGCACTACTTTATGGCCCCACTGGATTATGGCATCCCACAAAAGTTTCTATTTATCATTTTCAATAATACCTTCTGGAGTTTGTCTATATCTTGTTTCTGCCCTCTTCAATCAATACTTTTGTATTTCCTGTGTGCCAACTTTATTATTATTATTATTATTATTATTACAACACTTAGAGAAGAACGCAATTTAAGAAAAATGTTTAACACTGTTTAATGATGTTTCGACAGTATGTTTGTCTTCTACAAGTTTAAAAAATTGCATGCAAGTATAAAAAATATAAAAAAATACAAGTCTTTGTACAAATGACGCTTGTCTTGAGAAAAACGGATGTAATAGTAACCAACGCTACAAAGCGATGGAACGCAGCTAGCGTGAATGGAATGCAATTGAAAATTTTCTTTTTCTTTTCAAAAATCGCGCTCTTCTCTAAGTGTTGCAAAATATTGGAAGAATTACGCAAATCACTATTATTATTACTATTATTAATCAATGAATATTCGGATATTAGAATAATATTTTCGTTGCATTTATTTAATTATATTTATTAATAAGGTTAAAAAAAATTATGATTGTAATTGATTCTAGTTGATAATATTTAGAATAATGTAGTCCACAAAATTAATTTGAATGTCGTTTTCAACTATGGAATAAAATGTCAAAAAGATAAAATCAGTAACAGCTTTGCACAAGACAATGATAAGCTTAAGAAAATACAATTATTCAACGATGCCAATCAGTTCTCCTTCTGCGATCGCCGTTTTTAATCATTTCCTCCAATTAAGGCGATAAAGTCACTAAGATGCAATGGGTTACTAGAAGTGAAAGAAACTGAGAAAGCGTTATTGAGGAGAAAGATTATTGAAAGATTATTTATATAGAATGAGCTCCAAATCGGTTTTAATCTCAACAAAGCTTGCAAGCAAAAAACAAACAAACAAGAAAAACAAACAAAAAACAAAAACCCCAAAAAACAAAAAAAAAAAAAAAACTGGGTACATACGCAACGTCAGGTTTAAATGTTTTTCTTGAAAAAGCAATTCACCAATATAGTGCGTTAGCTCTTCACTAGGCATCTCATTAGAGAGGCCTTGTGACGGACTAAACTAGGTGTCCGTGTATTGAATACTGCTGCCGTATCTGGTCTGGTGCCCCTGCTATTCATCTCGAGGTTCTTGACAAAATCCAAAGAAGGGTCTGTAATGTAATCGATCCTGACTTGACATCTCGACTTCAGAAACTTTCTCACAGACGTGGCATGGCTTCCCTCTATCTTTTCTAAAAACATTTTCATGGTAACTGCTTTGACGATCTTTTTTTCCCTGGTGCCCCGACTAAATGAATTTAAGTGTGCTACTTGATTGGCATCTAGGTCCCACTTGTTTACTGCTGAAATAGCTAAATGCAACCGCCACTTTTACTCCAACAGTTTTTTTTCTCGCACTTCCCAGCTGTGGAACTCCCTTCCGTTTACTTGCTTCCCTGTTAACTATAATCTTCAAAAATTTAAATGTAACGTCAATCGCAATCTTCTTGAATTCCGTTAATCTTTTGTTTTTTCCCCAATCCTCCCTATGCTCAGTCTTTTCTTTCACTTTCACTCCCTGTAACCCACCCCACCCACGCGTACTAGTGTCATTCCCGCCTTGCTTGGGGCGAAATGATTAAAAAAATAACAAGATACATGCACAAACATAGGAACTTTGAAATGTTATCAAGGAATTCAAAGTTTCTTTTGGCGCTCCATTTCTCCTTCATTAAGAATTCTCTTTTATTCACTACGATATTATGCCATGAGCTGTAAGGCTCAAACAAAATATAAATGGTAGTCTTCAATATATGCAAATATTTTTGAGATACCAGGACATTCCTTGATTTTTTGGTTCCAGAATTCTCTTTGGACCCCGGGCCCCAAAATGATGCGCCTCCTGGCACGACTTCTTAAAGGGCCTACTGTTTACAATACAATATACTATAGAAGATATATAATGTTTATCGTTGGAATGTGTTACCGTTTCTTTTTAAGTTAATGTTCAAAAGATATTGTTGACAAAATGGTTCTGTGTAAAGATTTTGAAAAGTTTGATGAATACATTTTGAAGAAAACAGACAACGGCGCCGTTCATAAGAATCGGTATAATAATAATAATAATAATAATAATAATAATAATGATAAGAATATTAAAAATAATAATAAAAATGATAGTAATAATAATAATGATAATAATAATAATAATGATAATAATAATAATAATGATGATAATAATAATGATAATAATAGTAATGATAATAATAATGATAATAATAATGATAATGATATTAGGTTGGTGCAAAATAATGACGTAATAATGTCGTTTTTTGACGTTAAAAATACGTCAAAAACGACATTATTACGTCATTATTTTTGCACCAACCTAATAAAATAAAATAAAAAAACCTTAAACGAGTACAGTCCACACCTTACGAAGGGCTTTATGTAAAATATGTGTGTGTGTGTGTGTATTTTTAAATTGCTCTGTGGAAAATGTCATTTATGACCTTAGGTCTCTGGTCGGGATACGGAAAGAAATGAGTACACATCAGAAATCAAATAATAATAATAATAATAATAATAATCTGAGTCAGAATAGGAACCCAGCTATAATACTTTGAAGTATAGTGGAATATTGAGGAAACTTGCTGTCTCTTGATCTCTTGTTTAACTCAACAGTTATTACTGGTTTGAATAAACAATGAAAAACTATAATAATAGGGATAGTAAGGTTCGCCTATCGCCCGGTTCACACTCCTTCCTCGTCTATTGAACAGAAGTAGAAGTTTATCCATATTTTCCTGTTTAGGATTGGGTTTCCGGTCCATTCTAGTCTCCTCGTTCTCTTTTACTCCCAGTAGCCTCTTGCATCTTAGTGGCATTATCGACTTGCTTAGGGTGAAATGATAAAAAAAAAGTACATGCAGAATAATTACATTCAGTTATGAAAGGATAATTGAAAAAAATATGGTAAAAATTATAGGAAAAGTTTTTTTTTTTTTTTTACTCTTTTTAGTAATCTTTTCTTGTCTGCTTTCCCCGAAGCTTTTGTGGTTGTCAAATCAGTTTGAAGCGGTCCGTTTATGCCGTGTACCGGGTAAGGCGAGGCTACTTAGTCCTACTCCACCCACACGACGTTTCATCTTGTAATTATAACAGGTATTCAAAGTATACACACCTTTAAAAAGAAAAAGAAAAGAAAAAGAAGAAAAAAGGAAAATAAAGCCAAATAGAATATGCTATTTATAAAATCTCTTATTCAAAAGACTCCTGTGGGGGCGCAACCCACAGCGCTTGCGTGTACATGCATGCGCACGCATGTGCGCGCACAAACACACACACGCGGCCACACAGACATCTTCAGTTTTATCTATTTTTCTACCAATGTTTCTTTGGTTTAAACTGTTTACTCAATACTCTTCATTGCATTTATACTTACATATTAATATACATATACATGACTTTTATTACTTAAAACGTTATTTTTAGCAGATAACAGTGCGGAAACCGGTAGAAGTTATACACACTGTTTAATATAAAAAAAAACAAAAAACACAAAAACAAAAACGAGGCGTCTATTTCAAACATCGGTGTACACTAAATTAAAAATAATGCTTGACATAAAAAATAGCGGCTTAAAAATAAATTAAATTCTTTGTAAATTGCTTTATACACATCAAATCTGCATTCAGTATTATATTATATCTATCTATCTATCTATCTATCTATCTATCTATCTATCTATCTATCTATCTATCTATCTATCTATCCAATATATAGATAGAAATAAATGCCATTTTAGAGTAATATATATATGTATATATATATTAGGTTGGTGCAAAAATAATGACGTAATAATGTCGTTTTTTGACCTTAAAAATACGTCAAAAAACGACATTATTACGTCATTATTTTTGCACCAACCTAATATATATATATATATATATATATATATATATATATATATATATATATATGCTGAATGCCATTTTTAGAGCGATATAATATATATATATACTTATATATATATACATTTTGAATGCCATTTTAAAAATGTTATAATATATATATATATATATATATATATATCTATACACAACATACTTGTCAAGAAATCAAGTGATACGCATCTCGAACTGCGAAAATAATGGAAGCCCTTATCAGTAAACAAAATAAAACATTACCAACATAAACTTTGAAGATGGCCATAATATACTGCCCGTGTTTGGGAATTAAAAATATGTCTACCTTTCAACTAAATTTTACTGCTTACTATAGCATTTACACACCATTTATAATAGAACAACAAAAATCCTTGAAAATGACTAATAGTTTGTCCGAAAGTGTTCGCAAAGAACAAATATTCGGACAATTTCTACACTCAAAAGAAGACCAAAAAGAGAAAAGCTCCTGTTCGCATGACAGAAAAATACAGTAAAAAACTAAACAGATATATCCTGTCAGTCATTTTTAGCTTAACTAGTATTAGAGGGGGCTTGGTTGTCAAATACACATCTCTCCTCTCTCTCTCTACTTACACACACACACACACACGCGCACAGACACACACACACACACACACACATATATATATATATATATATATATATATATATGTTAATCGAGTTCACCCCAAGCAAGACAGTGAAGCCACTATGGCATAAGTGTTTAATGGGTGTAGAATAATTACAAACAGAAACATTACTGAGGAATGAGAACAAAAGAAGAGTAGTCATGAAGACAGCGTATATATATATATATATATATATATATATATATATATATATATATATATATATATATATATATATATAATATATATATATATATGCGTATTTCTGTTTATACGTTATTTTTATAGATAGAATTTATTTAATAAATGATCTGTTTTTAATTAAACTGTATCATTGACATTAACCGTCCTGAATGTTCGAGAAATTTCGTAGAAAATATGCGTTCTCCGACAGGAATCGAACATATATTCCTATGCAGAAATCGTCATTTGACCTGGCGTGCTATACCATTTAGCTACAGAAAGAGTCTGGTTAGCGAAGTCCGAATTACTGTTTATAAACACAGAATCTTCGACGATTTTTCTCGATCGAGGATTTCTGCCCACGAAACGTATATTAACTTAAACAATCACAACATATAATTAAATGAATTAATCCCGACAATTATTTAATATATTTGCTGTTTATACGTTATTTTTAAAACCATAAACAAGAAAAAAAAAAAAAAATTAATACTGTGTGTGTGTGTCTGTGTGAATAGAAAAATTGAGAGAAATATAAAATTATAATAAAGAGATAGGTTTATTTGTGTCTTGTATTTTCATTAAAACCTATAAGTGCTCTGTAAAATCATATATGTTCTAAATCAGCGTAATTCAGGAAAAGTTCTCGTTGTATGTATTTGGGCCCACACACATCGGCGTAGTACCTTCCCAGATCTCAACATCCCGCTACAATAATAAATTCAACGAATGCCGTGGTTAATAGCTTCGGGTGCATACTTTACTTCCTGATTTTTGCTGAAAGAAAAACACTTTTGTCTAATTTCAATGTCAATTTTGAAGGGAAATCTAATCAAATCTAATCTAATCTCTATTAATAAAATCTGAAGATTTACTTCTGTTAATTAATAAACAAAACAAAAATCATTTGCATTAGAATCGATTGTCTGTCGTCTAACTTAAAAGTTGATAATCAATGTCCTGGCAACGTCTGAAAATTGACATTCAATTATAACTAGACTAAAACGTTTCGTATGATTTAAGAGAAAAAACGTTGCTCACGTGGTTGTCTCCGTCATTTTCAACAAAAATAAATGTTGGCATTTTCGCGCCAGTAAATTTTTTCTTCATGCAATCAGTAATATGAAATAAATATGTGGTGTTTGCGTGTGTGTGTGTGTGTGTGTGTGTGTGTGTGTGCTGACGTGTCTGTGCGGGGTTGGGGAGGGTTCTCTAAAAGCTCAAGTGAGTAATTTTGTATATATTTAAGTGAATCCATACTTTACCAGCCACTTCACTTATTCGACCTTATACCGTAATCTTTTTCGAAAAAGCAATATTTCCTAAAGAAATGAAAGTCATTTTCGTAAAAAGCAAACCACGTCCAAAAATATATTTCCTATAAAATAATACAAAATATCGCTTAAGTGAAATTATCTAGAGATTTATTTTATACTGTTTCTTCAGACCTATCGGCTTACGGTCATATCATGCTGAAACATCGCCTCTGGTACAATCACCGAAGTTAAGCAACGTCGTACCTAGATGGGTGACCGCTTCGGGATATCAGGTGCTCTAAGATTATAAGTGCTGTTAGTGTATAGGATAACAGCTCGGAATTGGAGAGCTGAGTTCCAATTCCAGTCGTGTTCTTTATATTCAATTACGTGCAAATACCTTAAGAAAAGATATGAATACAACTCATCCCCCCTGTTATGGGTTAAATAGTAGGACTTGTATCAGTAAACCATTATTATCTAAAACTATTTTCTACTTTTAAATAACCTGTAATGAGTTAAAAAGCCGTAAAATATCAATCATTTAGACTTATTGCTGTTTGTATTTAAATCTTCGAAAATAGTTGTACTATTTCATCCAAAATCTAAATGTCAAGACAGATTTATACTTTTAACACGCTTTGTCTGATTTTGACTTTTCCGAATATTTTGTGTAAATGATTTCACTTTCTTCTCCCATGAACTGAAAAGTGATATTTGTGCTTGATAGGAAGTTAATGCTTAGATCATTATTTTTATTCTTGCGTAAAGTGGATTCAACACAACTGTGGAAATTTTAAGGTGTAAACTTGAAATATGGTCGAAGATTTGATGTTTTGTTAAGTACAGTTATTTCACGATAATATCTACGGAGAGGTTTTAGCGTGTCTTTAGCTTACAGCGAGCATATTTGCACAGCCACACATACACAGCCACACACACACATATATATATATATAAATATTAGATTGAATCATAATTAATTTTAGTTTTTGTTTATCAACTTTATCCTTGAAAATATTATTATTACTGGATCCTAAAAACAAATTATTTATGACACAAACTAATATAACTATACGTGATATATATATATATATATATATATATATATATATATATATATATATATATATATATATATATATATATTATGAAATGGATTAACTCCGACAATTATTTTAATATATTGTATGTTTATAGGTTATTTTTATAGATACAAATATTTAAGTAAATGATCTGTTCATAATGAATTGTATTAACTATATTTACCGACCTGAATGTCTGAGAAATTTCATAAAAATATGTGTCCGCCGACAGGAATTCAACATGCATCCTACACAGAACCGTCATATAGTTTGACGTGCTATACAATTTAGATACAAAGGGAGCATCTTGTTAGCAAGGTCGAATTACTATTTTTAAACTACAAATTTCCCATGGTTTCTCTCGAACGATCATATCTGCTCGAAGCATATCTTAACGTAAACATATGACATCATATATTATGAAATGGACATTCAGGCCGCTAAATTTACTTAAATATTTATATCTATAAAAAATAACGTATAAACAGAATACATACATACATACATACATACATACATACATTCATACATGCATACATACATACATACATACATAGGCAGCACTAACAAAAGCAAAGTTCCGAAGATCAAAGCAATATTAAAAAGGCAGAGTAATATATTTCACATAGTTGAAGTGTTCATATGCCTAGCCACAACTGCCAGATTCTTATGCGCTACTCTGGTCAGATGAAGACTGATTATTATATATATATATATATATATATATATATATATATATATATATATATATATATATATGTAGTAATTTCTGTGTCACGATGGAAACATAATCTTTAAAATAATAATTATAATTTTAAGCACTGTTTTTAAAAAATAAAAACATAAATACTAAACACCTTTGAATTATTAATCTGTTCTTTCCTATTGCATCAACACACAGGCACACACACGCATATATATATATATATATATATATATATATATATATATATATATATAAAGGCTACAACTAAGGTTTAAAATGCATTTTAAAAATGAAAATGTTTTCTTCAAGCTGTTATTTTAGTTTTAATTTCAAGTTGATTAAATTTTATATTTCCAATAAGCAAAATACTTTGCTGTATTTCAAACTGAATTTATATTGATTGGGTCAATTTTTTATTATCAGTAAAATCACTAAAATTGTCCATGTTGACAAATCTGACGTTTTATTAAGAAATCTTTCAAATATAGAACATAATTTTCTGAAATTTTATTTGAGGGAAATTAATGGATTTAAAGTTTAATTGATCTGAATTAAAACAAATATTACTTTTAGTTTAAAATATCGAAGAAAATAATTTTTTTTAACACGAAGGGTGGTATTTTTATGAGGTGTTGACATTTATCGAGAACCTGATGTTTGCGAGATTTAGGTTATTTTTGTACGATTATAATCTATATAACTTTAGTAAATTTGCATGACAAATGTAAACGCTTTTTTTTAAAAATAACTTTTATAGCTACAAGCAATTTTAAAATTTTAAATATTTTAAATATTCTAATATTTTATTGAAGTTTATGTAGCTTTATAGTGTTACTTACGAAGACGCTTGTTGAAAAAATATTTGAAAATTAGCAATAAATTTAAAATTTACTATAGTTATCGCTTTTATTTTCTAATAATATCGTGTATGCACGTCCGTATTTACAAAATCCGGCACCTTTATATATATATATATATATATATATATATATATATATATATATATATATATATATATACACACACAAATCAAAATTCTTTTTAAAATACTGTGAGTCACTGAATTCTATTAAACTTTCCCATTTGTGGTTAGTAAATATAGTTTTTACTTAATAAAAATATCAATTGTCCAATACAAATTAATAATGAATTTTAAAAGATTTAAAAATTTGTAAATTCTTCTAATTAAAATTAGAAAAAATGAAAAGGATTCTTGCAAAAGTTCATTATTTATCAAAAAAAGAAATTTTTAAGACAATAGTGTCTATAATGTATCTTATTTGTTAAAGTAATTAAAATAATTTCTAATCCAATAATGTCTTAATTTTATTGCATTTTTTATTTTCCGACGGAGAACGGATTTTCTCTAATTGATGTTCCTGCTTGAACAAAAGAAGTTGATAATTTAAATTCTCCTAGGACTTGTACTTATGACTCATAGAAACATTAAGCGCCACGGTATTTTATGAAATTAAATAAGTATTGGGTAAAAAATGTAAAATAAAAATTACCAAGATTTTCTAATAAAGAAATATTTAAAAATAATTTCATTCATTTGTGAATAAATCCTGAAAGTTTCATAAAAATCTGAAAATTATCTGACTTTTGGAAGAATTTCGAATCAATGTGTTTTCACCGTAAAAAAACGCTAAAATTTCCCATATTTATTTATGGTCCCTACTGACGCCAGAGAAGGAAAATTTTAAACTATTTTTTTTTAAATGTGCGTAGAAAATGATATATAAATTTTTACATACCAGAACAATATTAGAAAAATTAATGGCAAGGTGGAAAACTTTTTATCTGTGACGCGTTTCGTCCTTTAGAACATCACCGTTGTTGTTTCCGCTCATGTAGTTACACATGAGCACGAAGGGGAGGGAATGCTGGAATTTTAAATTAATTTTTTTTTTAGATTTGTTTCGGTGTATAGTATAGTAAATTTCATTTAGTTTCTTTTGTGTTTTTGTTTGTGTTTTTATCACTTTTGTTATTAAGTGTCGCGCATTGTGATAATAGATCTCCCAAGAAAGGTGAAATGCAAGAATCTGGACGCAAATTTACTGCGGATGATCTAGAAATTATAGCACTTTTTATGCACTTTCGTTTTAATAAATTGCTTTATTTTTTAATTAAAGTAGAATTTTTAAAAATGAAATTATGGTAAAATTCATTACGGTGAGCAACTAATGCATTTAGCGTGTTGTTTTGTAAAAGATCCTTTTTGTGTTCATATAATCTTTTATTTAATTTCTCGAGGTTTCTCCTATTTATTCCTTATGGCAATATGTACAATGACAAAGTAAATTCATCCTACAGGTTTTAACTCATTCTTATTTTGTTTTGTATTAATTAAATCTTTTATTGTTTCAGAAGTAATTGTAACAAATCTTGTGTTAAGTTTAGATAAACTGTTTTCAGTTGTAGTTGCGACAGAATTGGTAGGTAGAATAATATATTTTGATTAGTTAACTTTTTTTCAGAATGGTCCACTTCTATTTTGAAATATTTTACGAGCCTTTTGTTTTGAGTTGAATATGAAATAAATAGGATATTGGAGGAACTTAAAAGTAATTTTAATGTATTTCTTTATTCCATGTATATATTGATATATATAAATTCTCATAAACAGAATTCGATAATCATTCCGGGTTTTATTTTGTTATTATGGTGAGAATAGAAATTTATGAGATCATTTTTATTAGTTGATTTGTGATGGACACTTAGTTTTAGGTCATTATCGATATAGTGTAACATCATATTTAGTACAGGTAAAATATTATTTACATTATTGGTACTATTGTCCTCATCTTTATAGCCTCATTCACGTTGTACGCTCTGGATCGGAATTTCGAACTGAACCCTTTAATTCGAACACTGGGGTAGATTGTTCTAGTTCCACGCGGGAATATAACATCAGGACGATCTTCAAAAGTGGTTCGATACTTCGCAGACACCTCTTCTGAGTACTCCTCCCGTCCTGAGGAGAATATGACTAAGAACTCTGGGTGCGCCATCCCGTTCAACTGTGGTAAAAAATATAAAAGAGAAACATGCCGCCCACTTAAGGTAAAACTGCAAGAACATCGTAAAGCCGTGACACGAGGGGAAACAGAAAATCAGGCGTAGTTGACCACATATAGAGGGAAAAGGGAGGTCACCGCTCCCTGTGGAATGAGGTTGAAATACACAGAGAAAATCACTGGAAAATACGGAAACTTAATGAATCCGCACATATGCTAGGCCACAAAAATCTCCTGGGCCGACAAAGCATAGAAATGAATACAATATGAGAGTAATACGTAGTGCTAGAGAAAAGCAATAATAACAACAAAATTGTAATATGAACTCTGGTAAAAAATGATTATTGAGAAATTAGGTTTATAAGTCAGAAAGACTCATACATTGATGTCCTTAAGGACACATGATTCAGTTGGTTGGATTCAATGACCCAAAGAGTTGTGAGTTCAATACCTGACTACCGCAGCGGTAAACAAAAACTTAGTAGAGATTTCTCCGGAAGAGGCATGTCCTAGAACAATCTACTCCGGTGGAAAAGGATTCAGTTCGAAATTCCAATCACCTGAAGAAAGCCGGAGCGTACAACGGCCGAAACGTGAATATAGCAATAAAGATGAGGTCAAGAATGTAAATAATTACAATACCTCATCTCAGAAATATAGATAGGTAAAATGTTTGTTTTGTTTAGTAAGTGAATTCTATCGTTTGCTCGACTTTATCTACAGCTAATATAGTTTTGTGAGCATATATTAATGGAACGTCATCGATATATGGAAAATATGTTTTTTACTTGTTTGTATTCATTTCTATGCTTGGCCGGCTCAGGAGATTTTTGTGGCCTAGCATATGTGTTGTTTCCTTAAGTTTTCGTATTTTCCAGTGATGTTATCTGTCTATTATTTCAACCTCATCCCACAGGATGTGGGTGATTACTAGTTTTATTTTTTTAATGTTCACCCAATACAAGCCCAAGAGCCACTTAAGGTAGAGGGTTATTGTGTGGACATATTAGCGTAGGAAAAAAAAACAAACGTTTAGGAGCACAGAACATTTCCTTTCGAAGGATCTTAGAAGGAACCGAAAGCCCAATACTAAACAGGAACAAGGGATAAATATCTACTCCTGTTCAATATCGTTGGTGAGATGTTATTTCTAATAATAAGGTTAAATGTTTATTAATTTTTATAGGAGATAATTATTTTTAATTTGTTCGACGGAAGTGATGATTTTGTATTATTTTGGTACTGTTTGGGAGTAGCTAAATCCAATAGTAAAACATTCTTGAAGCACTACACATATAACAAAAACAACCATCAATAAATAAAAAAAACAAATGGAACTTAAGAGCCCGCATCTTCAAATGTATATATAAAAAAACACACGCTACACCTCGCTTACATCACAACACTTTTTTACAGTGCCACAAGATACGCTAGTTCTACGAAAATCACCAATTGTCTCTACCTATCCTGACGATGACTTAAGGAAGTAGAAATGGACCATGTTTCGTGTACATGAAACGAACTTCAGACAATTTCTGATGGAATTCCCTCTTTGTCCGTCATTATTCTGTGTTCATCTATTTTCTCAAATGTGTTGGTATCGTTGTGTAGTAAATTTCTGGAATTTGGCCCTTTTGAAAATTTAGTAATTTACCAAAAATAATCTATCTATCTATCTATCTATCTATCTATCTATCTATCTATCTATATATCTATCATAGTTTCTTCATATCTATCTACCTAGCTATTTAGCAACCATCCTAAAAATGATTGCAAAATTAATTTGCGTATAAATATGCGTACCAATGTAATATCGGTCTAACCCTCCCATTGATGCGTATATATATATATATATATATATATATATATATATATATATATGTGTGTGTGTGTGTGTGTATGTATGTATGTATATTTGATTGATCTTTTTGCCGACATTCCAATCTATACGCTGGAATCTATTTATCACCAAAATGTGTCCTTTATCGCTTTATATACATATATACAGATTTATGTGTACATATATCAAAGGTAGACCAGACCAGAAATAACAGGGTATTCAAATATGTGGAATTTATTCTAGATTGCTTATTTGCTTTTGGTCCAGGCTATATATCAAGAGAGAATGAGCAAGAGGAAGAAGAAAAAAGAAAACGCTGGTATGCGCGGACACGCGTGTATGCGCATGCGCGCCTGTGTGTATTGATCACATTTTTCAATGTTTGACTAAATACTTTTTCTTAATGCTATAATCAATGTCGTCGGCTTTCTTGCGTTCGCTACTTTCATTTGAATCTTCTAACATCAGTTTAGTAAGCCCCTCTTTTAAATTCATGTATACATTTACATGAAAAAGACCCCCCTTACTTTCTCAACATTTAGCTCCAACTACGTCAGAGAATAATATATTTAGCAGGGTTACATAGCGTTGCTCGGTTTTAAAACAGCTACATCTCTTTAGCAGGTTTCATTTATTCCAGTCGTGTTTTAACTTCGGTACTGTTTAAAAGATGTCTTGTAATAAAAGAACAGATCTGAAAAACCTTATTTTACTCTTTCTATTACAGTTAACAATATATATGTTTTCATTCCAGTGATATTCTGAAATGAGAATTATTTATTTTAAACCATTAATACCCACCGAGAACAATGTAACTTCGTATATTTAATAAAGGCATCAGTTCGAAATACCGTGTAGGTTACCAGAATAGACATACACCTGATGAAGACCGAACGGCACAACGGCCGAAGCATTATGATAATGATGATAAAGATGAGGAAAGTAAGCCACATGCAAATAATATTAACTCATCACTATAATAATAACGAGAACTTCAGACAGAAATTAAAATATCTGGTTTGCGGAAAAAATCGGTGTTAACTGTAGCCTATAGTTATCACCGATTTGTTTTTAGCATAGAAACAAACTTAAAATTAATACAGTCTTTTGTTTGTTTCTTGAGAACCCTATAGTCTATAGTTTTTTCAACAAAGAAAACACTATTAATTATGAGTTTGTTTCTAGAAGAAATCCGGTATTAATTATAATTTACTAAAAAAAAAAAAAAAAAAAAAAAAAACGCTACTAATTATTGGTTTCTAAAAAATCAGGTATTATAAGTTTATAAAAATTCGACATCAGCTATACATTTCTACCAATAATCAATTAACGTCCACAGTCCCATTGGTGACACGGTGGACATTAATGGGTTAATATTATTTCACTGGTTGAACAAATTGGAAATTTAGGCGAGAGAATACCAAAATAGTTAATATATTTTCATAATACAGTTACAAAAGAGAAATAATCCTATTCAAAGTTTTAAAATAGTGACCTGTCAATTTAGAAAATTTTACGAAATTTTTTGAAAAAAAGTAATCTTCATTTTGAAAATAAATTCTTGAAATATAATGTTCCTTAATGTCCTACTTTTTCACTCATGTTTTTCTTTCTTTGTTTTATTTTCACTCTTATATATTTTCTTTGATTTGTTTGTCGAGAAACCGCAATGAAAGTTGGAGACTAAATGCTGGTCATGGTAAATATATTCTTAGTTTGAAAGAAATTGCATTTCCAGCTTAATTAATCTCGGACGGTGTATTGTGAGAGCAAAATTAATAGGGATTCATTGCGGACACTGTGAGAACATACAAATGGAAGCTCATATATATATATATATACATATATATATATATATATATATATATATATATATATATATATATATATATATATATATATATATATATATATATAATATTAGTGGTAAATATACACATACATATGCAAAATATATAAATATATATACATACATGCATGCACATACATATATATTTTGTATAAAAAAATTCCAAGAGGATAGAATCCAGGTAGAACTCAATGTCCAGGACAGAATAAGGATATAATAAAAAGGCTTAAACACTATATATATATATATATATATATATATATATATATATATATATATATATATATGAAGAAATATAGTTTTAGGGTGCGCTATATTTATGGGATAAAGTGGTCAATGTCAGAGATAGAGCGTATGTAAATATGAATATAAAAGTGAACATTGAAGTCAACATTCAGAGGTGACAGGCTGTTTCATGCTAGACGCAATCGTCAGGCTCTTATATATATATATATATATATATATATATATATATATATATATATATATATATATATATATATATATATGTAGTAGGCCGATGAGATAAATTCGCAAAGACAGAATCGGATTAATAATAATAATAATAATAATAATAATAATAATAATAATAATAATAATAATATTTATTGTATATTATTAGGTTATTATAAAAAATACATGCATGAGAAAAATGTTAAAAATCGAAATTCTATTTTACCTAATGGCTATAATAATAATAATAATAATAATAATAATAATAATAATAATTATTATTATTATTATTATTATTTTTATTACTTTTCGAATTTCTCTCATCGGCTTACTATACCTACATACCATCAGATGCATACTTGACAATCTTCCTCTACTATATGATACTACTACTACTACTACTACTACTACTAATAATAATAATAATAATAATAAAAATTTCAACCTTTCCGTTTCAAAGTTTCAGTTTCAACCTTTCGGTAACGTCAGGCGATTTCAGTCAATTTTATTTCCTAACGCTTTATTAAAAAAAAAAACAACAACTAATGAACACTATATTATTTCCAAATAAATAAAGAAGCGCGAGGCGTGAGGTGTAGTAGAAGGGAAGAGGGAAAAAAAAGCAACGGTATGGAAATGTATAGGAACTTTTAGTATGTATGCAACGAGTCATAATTTCCGATCTCTCTCATATATATATATATATATATATATATATATATATATATAAAGTGGACATTGATGCCAACACTCAGCGGCGACAGTGTTTCATACATATACGAAATCGCAATTGTCAATCGGATGATTGTGTATAAGTATGAAATAGACTGTCGCCGTTGGGTGTTGACTTCAATGTCCACTTTTATATTTACATACGTTTTATCTCTGCTATTGAGCGCTTTAAGCCAAAAAATATAGCATACCTATATTTATCATATATATATAGCATTACCCTGACGATCCGTTTAGGTAAACCCTAGGTAGGTTTGCCTGGCTTCTTAGGTTATCTTATATCACAAAAAATAAAAAGATGCATAAGGAATAGCACGCATTTTAAAAGTGAAAAGTTTTTCTTGAAGGTTTTGTTTCAGTTTTAATTCCAAGATAATCCATTGTTTAATATTTCCAATATTTTTTTTTTATTTCAAACCGTATTTAAATTGATTAAAATTATTTTTTCCTGATTATCTCTAAATTCGATTAAATGTCCATATGGGCAAATTTGTCAACTCAATATAATTCTGTTTATTAAAAAATCTTTCAAATGTAAAATATAGTTTCCTGAAATGTTATTTGAGAAAAATTACCACCTGATTAAAAATTTAATTAATCAGAATGGTAACTAATATTATTAGGTAATGACGTAATAATGTCGTTTTTTGACGTATTTTTTAACGTCAAAAAACGACATTATTACGTCATTATTTTTGCACCAACTTAATTTAGTTTAAAATATTGAATAAATGTATTTTTTAACACTGAGCTAGTTTTTTTTATTGGGTGTTGACACATTTATCGGCAGCCTGATGTTTGGGAAATTTATATAAGGAATAATTAATTATATAAAATTTACATGAAAAATACTTTGGAAGGTACTTTGGCTTTATAACTTTACCTATAACAATGCTCGTTGAGGAAATGTTGGAAAATTATCAATAAATTTTAAAGTTACTATAGTTACCGCTCTTATTTTCTGATAAAGTCGTGTACGGACATCCGTATTTAAAAAAAATGACACATTTATACACACCCCAAGCAAGTGTTTTATTTTATTTTTTTATGATTACTAATCACAGTTTTTATTTAATGACAATATCACTTGACCGCTAAAAATGAATACAAAATTTTACCAAATTAAAAATATATAAATTATTTTAATTAAAAAAAAAAAAATGAAAACAATTATTGTAAAAATTCCTTATTCATCGAAAATGTTTTGACAAGAAAAAAAAAAAAAAATTGGTGATCTAAATTCTCCTTTAACTAATGTAAACATTAAGTGTTACAAAAAAGAATTTTTTTGAAATTTCATATAATTAAATAAGTGTGTGTATGTCGGGGGTGGGGTGAAACAGATGCAATTTTTTTTATCAAGAGTTTTTACAAAAAAAAAAAAAAATAAAATTATTTAAAAAATACATCTATTTATTTGTGAATAAGTCCTGAAAGTTTCATTAAATGAAATTTCCCAAATAATTTATGGTTGCAGGTTGACGCCAGAAATTCGAAGATTCTAAAAAGGATTAAAAAAAAAAAAATAAAATAAAAAAAAATAATATTTACATAAAAAAAGTCCTTTGGTCTTTCCTCTTAATAATAATACAAAGATAAAAACTTGATTTAATTAAATTTTGGATATTTTCTTCATCTATTCTCATGTTATAGCAAATCTTTGAAGGTACCTCCCCTCTCTCTCTCTCTCTCTCTCTCTCTATATATATATATATATATATATGTATGTATGTGTGTGTGTGTGTGTGTGTGTAATATGTATATATGTATGTGCATATATGTATGTGTGTGTGATTTATATATATATATTATTTATATATTATATATGTGCGGTACTTTTTGAAAAGTACTCAATATAAGTGATAGAGCTAACATACTTAGTTTATGGATGTGAGTTTGTAACCCTAGGTTTTGTCTGAGGATCCCAAAAGCGTGAAACTTAAGGTTACAAACTCATATTCATACAACTAAGTGTATGTATATATATATATATATATATATATATATATATATATATATATATATATATATATATATATATATATATATATATATATACCTAAAGAGTGAGAACTTGTCTACCCAGGTTTCACCTACCAAAGCAGCAGGGTATTTTTTTCTTTTCGCTAGACATTGCGGTGCTGGTTGATTTTTTTTTTCAAGCAGTAAGGATGTTTTTAGTCTTTTCTTTTTTTTATTGAATTTTTCTCCCAAATATCAGTTTGTGTAATATTTTTTTTTATTTGCAAATTGTATTATTTGGGTTTTTTAACGACACCAGAGTTATAGCCTTAAAATAAAATCTCTCTCTCTCCCGCCCTCTCTCTCTCTCCCTCCCTCCCTCCCTCCCTCTCTCCCTCCCCCTCTCTTTCCCTTCCTCTCTCTTTCCCTTCCTCTCTCTTTCCCTCCCTCTCTCTCTCCATATATATATATATATATATATATATATATATATATATATATATATATATATATATATATATATACACGTTTGGTTTAATATAGACCATCTTTTAGCACTGACAATCCGTATCATATCAATCCATAGTCAATGATTTAGGTTAATGACAAATGTCACTCAGCAACTATTGGGGACAAACGAAATATAAATAATGAATTATCATAGTCCACAGGAAATCATTTGCTTTTCGTCATCGTCAGCTTGACTGAACATTCATAATTTCTCAATTATTTTCAATATTTTATATCAACACTTTATTTTCTTCGTGTTAGGACGGCCTCAGTTCTTGTTAATCATAAGTTTGTTATTCTTACAATGAGGAGTCTTACCTTGAAATTTGCAAAGCTCAGTCAAAACTTTCATCACTTATGTGTAATTAAGATATTATGTGGTCAAGATCGTGTATGATATCTAACCTTCATCCATTCTGTAGCAGCTACAGATGCTGGAAAATAGTTTCTACCTTGTCCATTGCAGTGAGTACCAAACTCCTCCTAGTATACTCTATCTTTACAAGAGACATATAAGAGAAAAAGAAATGGGGTACTGCTGCCATATTTGGGCAGGAGCTACTCTGTTCTCACTTTCCAGTCTTGTTAAAGTTCAAAATCGTCTCAGCAGCCTTGTGGGCGATGAATTATTTTCCACTTTCCCACAGAGTTTATCTTTGTAGCGTTCATTTCATTTGAACTCAATATACTGGAGGTGCCCAGCCGTAACTTTTCAGTCTTGATAGAGTACAAAAGCGTCTCGGCTGCCTTGTGGGCGATGAATTATTTTCCACTTAACAACACTTTTCCCACAGACGAAACTTCACAAGGCCCTCGCTACTCTATCGCTATTTCTATGTTAAATGTTCTGACGACCAACATTCATTCATTCCCCCAGTTCAGACTTTCACATCGAAGACCCGGTATTTCACGTACACTAGGATAAATCATCTCCATTCCTTTCGTATTCCATTAGTAAGAAGGAAATTCTATTCGGACAAATTCTTCGCAAGAACCGTTATTTTCTGGGAGAGACTCCCGAGAGGTTGCTTTTCCAATCACTACAATCTTAACGTTTTCAAGTCTAGGGTCAACCATTATTTTTCTTAGATATCTCCATAATCTTCACTTTTTACCTCTTCTTCTTACGTTCATGCAACAATCTCATTCAATAACCCTCTACCTTGAGTGGCTCTTCGGTCTTGTATTGGGCGAACAATTAATTAAAACAATTAAGCACGCTGGTGTAATGGATAGCGGCTCGGATTGAGGAATCAGAGAGCTGAGTCCGAATTCCAGTCGAATCCATTACATTCACTTACGTGCTAAAGAAAGAAAGAAAGGTATGAATCCTCTTCTTCTCCCACTAGCAGACGGGGTTCTATAGCCTTGGATGCTAACTGGTCTATCGCAGAAAGAAATGGAACCTACTGCGGGAAAAAAAATCTGCCTCGTTAGTCATGAATCTAAAGATACATGATCGCCTAAGCGTGTATCACGTATGGCACTATTTACACTTGTAAACGCGCGCGTGCTGGCGCACAAAATCAAAACTGAATTTACACAAGTGCCCACTTAAAAAAAATACCAATTTCAAAACAATAAATAGGAATAAATCTTAGACAATTTTGTAGTAGCGTGCTCCACCCATTCGATGTGAGGCTAGTGTAACGGATATGAGGACAGAATATGGAATAGGGAATCCGACTTTAAATTTTAAATTTGCACTCACTTTCGCACAAATGAAAAGGAATGAATCCATGTCTCCTTTTCCTCCAGCTAGGAGTTTAATAATAAGGAAGGCGGGTCGCTCTAGTCTGGGATGGCAACCAAACGAGGAGAAGGAAAAATTCTTAATTTAAAACCGTCGAGAAGACAACGGGAAACCACTTCACGATGTTTCCCAATAAGTCATGGTAATTCATAGATAATAAAGAAACAGGTTCTGTGGAAAACCATGATCACCTACACCCTGCAAAAATATGGTATTAAAAATTACTCTACTCATTAAAGATCAAACTCACTCAAAAAACAGTGACTTGTTAACCATTGCTCTACGCCAAGAGCCCATTTTAACTGATGTAAATTATTCATAGTATCATATAAGAAATATAATGCACGACTTTTTACGGTGAATACGTCTAAAAAGATCTTTGGTGTTTGTGTATTGGCCTGAAACATCATGGAATACCTTGAATCTTCCGTTTATGACGAATGGGAAGATATTGTCTTTTAGATGGTTCCCTGCTGTTTACATGAATTCTTTTGCTACTTTCCTATTGGAGTGAAATCCCAGTACCATGAAGACTTGTGGGAACCGGATTTTATGTTTATATATATATATATATATATATATATATATATATATATATATATATATATATATATATATATATATATATATATATATATATTGTAACATAACAACAAAGTAAAATCCGGAATAATTATCCGGTACTATTTAATAACACTCAGAATTTGTAGCTCTCAATATTTACTGGATGAGGAGAAATACATTGAAAATACATTTAAGCTACACTAATATCCTATTTATTTCATATCCAAGGCGAAACGAAAACATTTCAAAATAAAAAATAAAAATGACCCATTCAAACAAATCCAACGAATCGAGATATATTAATCTACCTATCAAAACTATAATTGGAAATAATTTATCTATGCTTAACATGAAATTTGTTACAAAAAATTATTTTTTTATATATATTTTTATTTGTTCTACCGACATATTTTAGACCGGAAATAAGTATACTATAAATCCCAAAAATGTACAAAGCTAAAAAAAAAAGTATAAAAAAAAAAAAGTATAAAAAAAAAGTACAAAACAAAATAAATAAGAAGTACAAAGTAAAAAAAAAGGTCAAAATAAAAACAAAATAATAAGTGTATTTAAAATCAAAATAAAAAAGAAATGTTTATAGCGGGATAATAGATGTAAAAATATTCGTTTAATGAGAGGATGATAGAAAAAAAAAATCTTTAAAATTTAGCTTAACAACTCCCTACCCACTTTTAACTTCTGATTTCGCACCCCCGTCCTGATTTTTTTTAATTTATTTTGCAGTGCCGTGTCTGTAGAAATGTATATCCATTAAAAAAAAAAAAAAAATCAAAGATTCTGCGAATTTACGGTTTCATACTGCTGTGGGAACAACATGATACCTACAGATAAAGAGAAACTTTTTTTTTGTTGTTTTTACTATTGTTCACTTGATACAAAGGTTAAATACCAATCAAGGTAAATTCCTCAAAGGAGGAAGATGACTTCATAAAATACTGTGACATCCATATTGTAAGGCAGATAAACACCAACCTGTATCAACACTAAGATTTTACACACGAGACAGTTCACCCCCAACTATTGTTTTTATTATTGATTAGTTCTTCTATCTACCATTTCCTTTCATAGCTTGGGCGATCATGTATCTCCACAATTTCCTGTCCTTTGTAACTCTTAGAAAATTGTGTCTATTCGCTGTCTTCATACCTGTTCTGCTAACAATTTATACAAGGTCCTTAGGTAGGTTATTCGCTGATTTTCTCTATTTGTCTTGCCTTTATTATATGTCGCCTGGGTGTCAAATTTTCTGTGCCCTCTTTCCTCATTATGTACCCTAGAAATTTTGACGATCCTTTATGACGAGTCTCCTTTTTGTTTCCATTTTCTCTAAAACTTCGTCATTGCTTACATGTTCAGTCCAGGGTTAGTTATTTGAGGTTTAATAATTTTTATGACAAACAGTTCGGAGGAGAGATTGGCTGTAAAAGACGAAACACTTATTAAGCTCGAACCCAGACATGTTGGTTAAACAACAAATGCTTTTGATTGGTTAACTCTGACACTCGACCCTATTCGCCTTGCATTGCTGTGTCCGTGTCAATGCAAATAGACGAAAGAATGCGTAAGTTTATAAAACTTTTTTTTGTTGAGAGTTAGTGAGGGTCGGAAATTTGGGAGGTGGGTTAAGGTACGATAGGGTAGAGTCGATTGAATAAGGTTGGAAGGTTGCTAGGTTTTTACATTGCTACGTGCTTTTCATGTCAACACGAGTGGATTTAGTTGTCATCGAAGGCAAGGTGTATATTTTTTTCATCTTTTATTTTCTTTGGCATTAAAGTCTCTTGCTTTTTTCTTTATTCTATTTAAACATTTCCATATTTTCATTACTTCTTTCTTTCTTTCTTTCTTTCTTTTATTTCTTTTTTTCTCGTTTGTTTCTTTTATTTTTCGCATTTTTTGAAATAACGATACCTATTTATTTACCTATCAGGTATGTTGAGTCGACAAAAGGATGAACTCGTTTACCTGAAAAAAATAATTCTTTATTTAATTTTTATTTATTTTCATTTCTAAACACATTTTTCTTCTTTAGTTTCGTTAAATTTTGACAACTCACCATTTTTTTAAATCCCGTTTTTCGAACTATTAAGCCTGGAAGCCAGTAGCAATGATTAGCAAAAATCTGGTGACCGGAGACCCATTCCCTAGATATTACACTAAAGAAATCCAAGGAACACCTTGAGGTTTGCAGCAATAGACGAAAGAACTTAATAATTTATAAACGACTTACCACGCCACCTTGAATCGTATGTTACATTAAAATGATCATACACCATATTTGTTTTTGTGGAGTGACAAATATATCCCAAGAATATATATTAGGTTGGTGCAAAAATAATGACGTAATAATGTCATTTTTTGACGTATTTTTTAACGTCAAAAAACGACATTATTACGTCATTATTTTTGCACCAACCTAATATTTGCCTATTAAGTCTGTTGAGTCGGCAAAAAGATTGCTTTGTTCACTAAAGTCCCTATAGCATTAATTTGTTTTATTTATTTTACGAAACATTTCTTCTTTAGACACGTCGAGATACCTATTCACAATTCCACCCCGGCATTTTCTTACAAGAAAAAATACCTTCTCTTTCCCATTCTTCCCTGTTGTTATGATTTAATGACGAGTTTAGAGGTAAGGGACACTTCGTTTCAACTGTCCACCCGGATAAATTACTCACCAATTTCCTTCCGCATTCGTTCTCTATTATCAGCCTGTCCGCAGCAGGACACATTTGCTGCATTAATGACAAGACTGGACTGTAAGTCGCCTTAACGGATAGGTACACGGGTGTCGCTTAGTACCTTGAAGAAAAGAGCTACAGGTACCCAGTGATAAGTTTTTTTTTTTTGCGAATGGATCATGTGATGAGTTTGTGCGTCGGTCCCGGACATGCTTGGCTAATCAGCTACAATAGGTGACAACAATGGCATATTAGTTTGTCTGTTTATCTTTCAGCCATTCATTGTATCGCGTTTTTATTTTTTGTCGCAGAGAAAGAAAGGCGGTAGTATACAACGCGAGTCGAAACAATCATTTATCAGGACTGTCCATCTTAGGGGAGTCATTGACAGCTATAAAAGCTGTCAACTCTTGTTTTCATTCCATTTTGATTCATGTACTGCAGGAGGAACAGTAAATAAAAGAAAGAAAAGAATAAAGAAACGCTTTTTTTCTTTTCTCCCGGTTTAGAGTTGATTTGTATATTGAATACTTTATGCTAATAAACACAACCATATGAGTTTAAAGTTGTTTATAGTATGTTTGCAAAGTAGGAAGAAAAATCAGTTGAAAGAGTGAGTCGTAAAATAGATTTACTACCTTTATGGAGAGATAGATATGAACAGACAGATAGACAGACAGATGCACAGACAAACGGACAGATATATATATATATATATATATATATATATATATATATATATATATATATATATATATATATATATATATATATATAGAGAGAGAGAGAGAGAGAGATAGATAGATAATATTAGTGGTAAATATACACATATATATGCAAAATACACAGGTGCATATACACACATGTATATATTTTTTGAATAAAATATTTCGAGAGGATAGAAACCAGGTAGAACTCAATGTCCAGGACAGAGTAAGGGTATAATAAAAAGCCTTAAACACTAATATTCCATGGTCATAATTTATTCCATTGAAATCGTAAATACAATCCAATTCATCAGACCTACAAATTCAAAAAGAAAACGGAAAAGAACAACTCCGGAAATAAAAATAGAATTTAGAGAGAGCGTAAGTATGAGAGTGTGGGACGAATGTTAGTGCTAAAGAGAGGGGTAACATACGAGAGAATTTGGGAGATTAAAACTTAACAGAGAGGGTTTTTTTAAAAACTAGAGGTGAGTGGAAGGGGGAAATATGAATGTTGTTGGATACATTTCGTGGTGACATACACACACCATAGACGATCTAATGTTAAAGATCAGAATAAGAAGGAGGGAGAGGTAAGGAAAGAAGTGGTGGGGGAGAAAGATGAGGCGATGAAATTAAAATTGGAGGACATATACTGAAAGGGACGCTGTGTAATTGAGAAAATTTGACAAAAATAATATCGACTACAGGTTACAAATCAAATATAAACATATAAAGAATAAATATGACGATTATCTAATCTAGCAAGGACCTATATTTTTATGTTCAAAACACATGCGAATACACACATACACAATAACATATACACGTATATGCATACACATAGGCGTGTACCTACATACACACATACATATACCCATGTACACATATACACATATATCCACATATCCACACAAATACACACATACACATACATACACATACACATATATACACATATACATATATCTGATTCAATATCTTAGCTCTATCTCTGATACTAAGCGCTTTCTAATAAGCACCGCGCATATAATATACAAATAATTACACCTACATATATACATATACACATACACATATACACACATACATACACGCACATATATATATACACATATACACACACACATACACACATATATATATATGCATATACCTACACCCACATACACACACACATATATATATATATATATATATACATAAATATATATATATATATATACACACACATACATATATCCACCTATATCCATAAACACACATTTTTCCACATACATATACATAAATACATATATATATATATATATATATATATATATATATATATATATATATATATATATATATAGATAGATAGATAGATAGATAGATATGAAGAGACTGACAGATAGATATGGAAAACTGATAGATATGTAGAGACTAACAGGATTATGGGGAAATAGTTCGAAAATAATTGCTCGATAAAAAATATCCCCCCCAAAAGATTATTTGATTTGTAAATTGTTTGAATGAAAATTAATCGAAAGGACAATTATACTAAATGATAATTATTCGAAATGCAAAATTCTCTATTGCACTAAAAATGTAAAAATTAAAAGATGAAATCCACAACTGATAATTATTCGCAATACAAATATCGTTAATAAAACAATTTAATAAGAAAATCTTTTTATAACCTTAAGTTATATGATACTGCAGACAAATATTCATCCACTGAACAGTCTCTTTTAAAGGATGTTACCAATTTTTTAAAGTTTTCCATTTGCGTCGCGGTAATTCTTGGCGTTCTTGATATTTTGGCAACTTACTCTTGGTTTTGCAATATGAATTTCTTGCAAGTTCTGCTCTATTTTAAGAGCGTCTAAGAATTTCCATATTGTGAGATGATGGGATGACACGGGCTGCAAAATGTCCCTATGCCATCCTTCAAGGGCGCTATTGCTTCTGGGTAAATCAGCATTGATGCTCTCAAAGCAAGACCACATATGCATTTCGAATAATTATCATTTAGTATAATTGTCCTTTCGATTAATTTTCTTTCAAACAATTTATAATTCGAATAATTTTTTTTCGAATAATTATTTTCGCACAATTTTCTCGATACGGACTGTGACATATAGATATAGCTAAATGGACATGAACAGACTCTGATAGATAGACTGATAGAAAGATATCAACAGATAGATATGAAGAGATTAACAGATATGTAAGACTGATATATATATATATATATATATATATATATATATATATATATATATATATATATATATATTATCATATAGACAAAACCATTTTACTGACTACAAAGATGCAACTTCGTTTCAGTGCATTTCAACTATACTTTGACGGGTGAGAACCGAAAGTGTAGCGGAAATGCAGTGAAACAAAGTTGCATCTTTGTATTGAGTAAAATGGTTTTGTCTGTATAAAATTATAATAAATAAATGATTATCGCTCTACTATCGGTATCGCGCCCTCTTTTGGATTAATGCTGTGAACGTTAGAATTTATATATTACTTTCGTTCTCATCGCATCGGATATATATATATATATATATATATATATATATATATATATATAGTGCGATGGATAAATTGTCGTCGAAATTACGCAAAAATGAAAATAACACCGACATCTCATTTTAACAGATATATTTACCAAAATTACTCAAAAATATCTTTAAATACTAATGAGTAAATTTATTCATAAAATCGAGATTGGCTTCAATCACGGCGAGACAACTTCTCAATCTCCTGTAACACTTGTGGACTGTCTTTTGTTTAAGATAGTGAATGCTACCATACTACTTGCATTCAGTTCATCTGTGATGTTCCAAGGAGTTTTGTTGGTCTCTCGCTCAACTGCGCCCAACACATAATAATCAGAAGGATTACAGTCTGGGAAGTTAGGTGGCGAGATGTTAGGGATGATATGGTCGTAGAAATTGTCTGACAGCCATGACTGAGTTCTTCTGCTTGTGTGGCATGTTGCAGAGTCCTGTTCCAGACATAGGGTCTTCTAGCAGCCAACCTCTTATCTTGCACTACCTACTCAACTTGTGTAGTGTGTTCGATCGTCGTGATTGACTTTGTGCGAGACTGAACTACACTGAATAAATAATTTAAATACAAAATCAAAAATATAAATAGATAAATAATTAGTATCTAATTAAACGCATGGCTAAAAATGAAAAGCCATGAAGTCATTCAAAATCCTGTCCTCAATCTCAAAAGGGATTCGAATCAAAGAATCAACAATTTTATTACGGACATAATTATTCGTGTGATGTTGATTTTCAGTTTACAAAATGGTCTCGATCATGGTTGACTCTTTGTAATGCAATGGTTTTATTCGCTTGGAAAAGACGGACCTCACGAAATTGCTCTCTTGGTACTGAGATAACATGATGAAATTGTGTAAGATGTCAGTTGAAGTGAAATGTCGTTTCTTACAGTTCAACTACTTGATATATACAGGGTGTTCCTAAAGTATGGACACAAAATCAAAAATGCATATTTTCAAGAAATGAAATTTTCAAAAACATTTTATTGAATTGAAATATTAAGAAATAACATCTTCAATAAGATTTCCATCATTTGTGATGCAAAGATTGATACGCTTTGCAAAATTCACGTGAACTCGATGTAATAACTCCACATTGGCGTCAATTTTAGCACATTCATTCTTTATGCATTCAATCAAATGTATTGCATCTATGATTTTCATTGAGTACACCTCTTTTAGCATAGCTCAGAAAAAGATGTCCATTCTTTAGGGACACCCTGTATATTGTTAAATTCAACCGACAATGTGTTTTTTAAATTTTTTATTGTATTTTTTTTTTCAATTTCGAATAAGATGCTTGTACATCGGCATCGAAATAGTCAATAAAATGTTCAAAGATCATGTTTTGATCTGTTTACGTTAAAGTAATTTCAACATTCTCAGTCATTATCAAGAACTGGGTATTGTCATGTTATTATTATTATTATTATTATTATTGTAGAATATAGTCAACAAAATCTACTATAATGACAATACCCACTTCTCGATGGTTAGCAAAATATCTCGGAGCACAATTGACTAGTGTACTCATGCTTTACCACTGGTGTCTTGTCTAAGACTAAATTTATTATATACGAGTTTGGATCAGTATGCTCGCATGAGTACCAGTATGATCTGAAAATTTCACTGTATAATGTCATAATCTGTGTGATAAATGAAGACGTGTAAGAGATTCCAAAACTTTTATTTATATTTTGTGTAAAGTAAATGTCTTTTTTATGAATAGACTGTGATAGATAGATAGATATGAACAGACTGTGATAGACGAAAAGAGAGGGCGGATGACATATTAGAGCCGAGCATATATTTTTTATAATTCTGATTGGGCTTCTGGCTTTTGATCCAGAAATATCTAAAATGATAGCTGAAGCAGAATTATAGAAGTGCAACATGTGAAGTCTCCCTCTATCGGATTAATACACGCAGCTGACCCTTAATAGTTGAAAAGTTTTAGATTATCTTCAAGGATCAGCTTGATGAAGCTCATTCTTTCATGTGCCATATCCATGTGGGAGATCATGGCTCACTACAGCCTTCTGTCCCTTTTAACTGTAAACAACGTTTGATGCTTTACCATTCCTCTTTGATTTCATTCTGCTGTCCATTCAGACAAACTCAGGTAGTTTACTCGTTATTTCCCTCCGTCCGACCTCTCTCTGGATATGTCTTTCCTGAAACCCTCTTTCCTCATAATATGGCATAGAAATTTAAACGGTTTCTTTCTGATTTTAAAGTATAATTGTCCTTATAACTTCCATTGCCCTTAAAACTTCCTCGTTGCTTACATGTTCATTCCATGACATTCCCAGCATCAGCCTGGAGAACCATACCTTTCGCTAAGAGTCTTTGTTTCATATGTGAAAAAATTGTCGAGTATTCACTGCTGTATATGTTCTGGCCTTATTAGGGCCATAAATAAAGACACAAAGAGAGGAATTGAGTTAAACAAATATATTAACAGAAACATTAATACAAACATTAATACAAACGGGTGTATTACAGTAAGAATGTTCAGTCCGGCTGTCAGAGTTGACTGTTGGAAACTTTCCTCCCCAAAAGGCAGTACCTGCTCCTATTTATAGCTGGTAGAGTCCATGCGTGCGTGGGTAAATTACCATAACAGTATATAGGTTGATAGATATGACATTGCAGTTAAGCAGACTTTTTTTTTGTTTCTAGCGAAATTTTCCTATGTCTTAATACTTTGCATTGTTTCTGGAAGACATCTTTCGCTGTTTCAAAGCGCCTTCGGATTTCCATATCACTTTTTCCGTCGTCTCTTACTATTTTACTCATTTAGCATATGCATTTTACAATACCAAAACATTTAAATTCATATACAAGTAGACGTCACTCTTAGCGGTCAGTCAAGTACTCGTACATCCATGATATTCAAGCGATATAAATGGCAAATATTTAGAGCCAACGAGGGCGGAATTCCCACGGTGACAGCTGCATCTGGACTAGTGTGTCAACTATCGCGTTTCGTTCTTCAGTGTTGTAGTAAATAAAGGCTAGGCGATATCATCGGTTACAATGGGCGTGATGTAGTTGTGAGAGATTTTAGTGAACTTCGATCGCCCATTGTCTATAGATTTCGTTCTTTTCACAAAGATACACTTATATCTGAGCGGCTGCCAATCTTGTATTTTGACAATTTCATTGGTTGGGTGGACATGCCATAGAGTTGCGTGGCTATGGCAAAATAATAAAAGCATAGGAAGACAAACAGCAAAAGGTTTTCACATGGATAGATTTGAAAGACGTTTATATTTCATTGGTTGACTTTAGAGAAATGAGAAAGAAAGTTTCCATTAGATAAGGGGAGAAATAACTGAATGAAAAAAAAAAGAAAACGATAAAAACAAGCCAAATATCACGACAAAATATATGAAATAATAAGAAACAAATCAGCCATTATAATAAAATATTAATAGAAAGTTAACTATTGGGCTGGTGCATAATTATCAGGCGTTCTTAAACAATATTTATTAGGAAAAAAGAAACATAACAATGCAACAGTGACGTTTTTAAATGATTATTCCGGAACATTATTATCGAAACGCATTTTTATAACTTGAAAATAAAATAATACTTATATTAAAAAAAAGTAAAGAAAACAACTATTTTTAATAACAAATAACTCGCCTACAAAAACGCCTGATAATTATGCACCAACCCAATAAATTATATTTAGTTATAAAGGATAATTGTTTTAAAATAGCCGAAATAGAATTAATATATAGAACCAGCGCATTAACAATGACTTGCTAATTGTACGCGTTTACCACTGTGCAAGGCTCAAGAGCCACTGGAGGTAGAGTGTTACAGAGTAAGAGGCACAGTTTATGGGGATATGTGGGAAGATAATAGTTAACCCTAGACGTGAACACGTTAAGATTATAATGGTCTGGGAAGCATTCTCTTGGGCGTCGGTTACACAAAAGAGCGGTTCGTAGGAAGAAGCTGCTCGAGTGTAACTTACATCTCACCAATGGATTACGAAAGGAATGAGGGTGGTTTATTACAATGTGCTTGGTATGATGGGTCTTAGTCATGAATGTTAGAATTGGTGGAACTAAAAAATACTGCACCAAGGTAATCATGGGATTATTAATTTCTTGAGAGGAGTAATAGATAGCGGCTCGGATTGAGGAATCGGAGAGCCGAGTTCGAATTCCAGTCGAATCCATGCTTACGTGCTAATTCTCTTCTTCTTCCCCAGCTATGGGTAAGTAGCAGGACAGACTGGGTTCTATAGCCTTGGATGGCAACTGGTCTACTGTAGAAAGAAATGGCAACCTACTGCGGGATAAAAATCTGTCTCGTCAGTCATGTATCGAAAGATACATGATCGCTTAAGCGTGTATCACGTGTGGCACATAACTGACTGAGATACGACGAATTGAATGATGGAAATATTCTGTGATTATTTGCTGTATATTTATACAAATATTGCAATGATCGTCATCGAGACTCTCATTATCGCGCGCAAATGTCAAACGTTATCTTCTGTCTTCTTAATTCCAGTTATTTTATTATTCTATCTCTCCTTAATAATGTTTTCTTTATTTTAAAATATTTTTTGA
>OZ010576.1:112115037-112370037 GCA_963932145.1 Acanthosepion lycidas | reverse complement strand
CTTTATATTGTTCAATATATGCTTAATATGCCCACATCATTCGTCGTAAGTTTCCAGAACGCTTCTGAAGCCAATTCTGTGCAGGTTGGTGCCGATGACACGGTGTATTATCCTGTCAGAATAACTTATTTTTGTTCAGATACATTCAGTCCGTCAATGGCGACATATGGTCACGAAGCTGCGCAACGTATTCGTCATCGAGCACTGACGTTTTTTAGCCGGAAGTACAGGCCCTTCCTATATCACGGGAAAATTCCACACCGTTATGGAACCGCCACCAACCAGTTTTGTTGACAACTAGAGTCCATAGCCTCATTGTCGTTTTCACCATACTCAAACCCTATCACCAACCCGAAACAACTAGAACCGTGACTTATCTGACCACGACACGGGTTGCCAGAACTATGTGGTCCAATTATGACACGAGTCAGGGCGCTAGGTCCTGTTTCGTGGTATTAACAGGGGCATCCCGCTGAGTCTTTGAGTCTTCTGCTCACATATTCTATGGAAGCTAAAAAATGCTGAACTGACCGTCTGTATATGAGTCTGGTACCTCCAGATTACACATGCGCGCTAATGACTTCCCTCGGCTATTTCCGGTACACACGTGACACCATAGATCGAAGAATGCCCAAATTACCAATCTGTCTGCTGCCCACTATAATGTCCCGTTTGAACTCTGCCAATTCATGTCGACTTGCCATGTGTATCCTAACTTATGTGCACAGGGACACAACTAACAGAGATTTGGTCAGATCTATATCTACCTTTTGATTCAACTACAAGTAGGACATTAAATTAATGTCAATTAGAAAACAATACCTACTCTTCCTAAATGGTCACCTATGCAAGTATTAATGACGTTCATTTTTTCTTAACTTCAGCGATCTGGCCGAAAACAATGTATTCAGGCAGCTTGGCTGTCGCCATTAACTGCTTTTTGAACACATTTTAAACGTAGGTTTTACTTTCCTGAACTAAGCATAGAAAAGAAGGTTTTTCCTTTGATTTTTCTCTACGGCCTTAAATGAAAAACTACTAGAATTGTGCCTAACATTATATATTCGGCCAGAGATCTGCTATCGCGTTCAGCATTATTTCTAAACGTTTCGGCACAAAGTTAAAAATGTCTTAATCGAAAAGGCTATGGAAGGATGTAAGTTTGGGATGATAATAAATACTGTCAAAGATGATTTTTGCCAAACAGTTTTAGAGCTTACAAAAATGCTTGGTACAAATAAAGCAGCATTCCACCCATCTGAAGGAAGTATGAAAGATAATACACCCGAACCGGGGCGGGGCCAAGCATGATTAGGAGGCTCGGGCAGTGCTTTATGACTCTGGCTATCTTATCAACATTTGCTTTTCTCTACCTACAATTATATATGTTACAAATTAAACGAAGAAAAAACACTGAAATTCACTATTTTTTTTATTCATTATGTGTTAAAATTATTCAAATTTTTAACAAAAAAAAATTCAAGTTGATGTTAAAAATTGCCGCAAAACATTATGGATTTATTTAAGATGGAATTATCTATTATGACGTCTCTAATTTGTATTTAGATACATCGTATTTGTTTTATTTATATTACATATGATCAATTACTGTACGTAATTATTAGGTTACAATAAAATATGTATTTTAAATGGAAACTATCTTATGAAAATTCAGATGTAGTAGAGACCAAGACCCTTGCATTGGCTTTATAAATAGAATTTATTAAATCGTGTCTTCTATGCTTTTTACTTTATTGATCACAGTTCTAAAACATTTATTTCTGGACAGCGTAACAGTTTACCGTAACCATATGAAATTCTCTATCTAGCTTCCACGCCGAGGCTAAAAAACAAAAACAAAGAAAGGCGACTTGCATTGATTTTAACAAATATAAAATATATCAGAGAAAAGTATTTAATATTCATTTTTCTTTCCTTTTTTTTTCAAAAATCTTTTCGTAGATGTCAAAAACGTTCTACGCTTGTTCCGTCAACAGAAACCAGATCATGTGATATCGACCGAAGTCCGGCCTCGGACTTTCCAAGTGCGTCTGGGCGCCGTACTGTGCTCTCCAGTCTCGGCTCTTTTTCCAAACAAATTCCCCGAGAGCTTCTCTTTGATGCTGACCGCTAAATTTCCGAACGACAGTCGGGGCTACCCTCTTGCAGTAAGCGATTCTTACGGCCGTCTTTTATTTGGATTAAGGATCAATACCCATTCCTTAAAATTTGAGCATTATTCTTCAGGTCAAATGAAGCTTCAGAGAGAAGTGGTCAATTTTGAATTCAATATGGCCGATGATCAGTGGCACCAGTTAGCTATCAGCGTCCACAGTCGCACCATTACTGTATTTTTCGATTGCAAGTCAAAGGTTTCTCGGTCCTTACAACACAGCCTTATGCCTCAAACAGATGAAGATTATACCTTAGCAATTGGCTCCTTAGGCAGTTGCTATGGAAGCTTGTTAAAGGTAAGGCAATAATAATTTGATATTTACTAAGCTGAGCTTAATATGTTAGAATGATAAATAAGAGATATAATGGTAAGAAGGTTGTGTTGCTTAAATGTATCAAGACTTCCTTGCCTCGAATATCACTATTTGAAATCTTGTCTGAGCTCGAGTACCATCTTAACACTAGTGATAAATATTTAACTATCTCAGCCACCAGGCAGTCTCTGTAGGCTAGTATTTTTTGTTCGAATGGTAATCTTAGATAAAGTGCATAAATTATTCAATTCTACTTGCTGTAGAGTTATTTTTTTTTACTAATTGAATACCCAATACAAAGCCAAAGAGCCACTCAAGGTAGAGCGTTACTGAATGAGTTTGTTGTATGAACGTAAGAGCAGGGTACAAGAAGTGCAGATTATGTGGATGTGTAAGAAAGATAACGGTTGATCTTAGACCTGAAGAGGTTCGATTGTAACGATCGAAGAAGCATCCACTTGGGAATCTATTCTATAAAGTAGCGTATCTTGGTAAGAATTTGTCCGAAAGAAACTTCCTTCTTAATGGAATACGAAGGTAATTCAGGTGATTTTTCCTAGTTCACGTAGCACGGTGAGCCTTAGCCGTGAAGGTCTGAACTGGTGGAACCAATGAATGTAGCTCGTCAGAACATCTGCCATGGAAATAGTGATAAAGTAGCCAGAGGCTTGTGACATTTCACCTGTGGGAAAGGGGTTGAAGTATGGAAAATAATGGGTAGCATGCTGATCTTGCACACTATTAGTAGTTTTTCCTGATGATAAAACTTAGAAACAAATGTAGGCGCCTCATTTTTTAAATCATTTCACCTAAGCAAGGCAATAAAGCCACTAAGACATAATAGATTACCGAGTGTGAGAGAATATGAGAAAAAAACATTATGGACGAGATAGAAAGATAAGGAATTAAGAAGACAGAAAATAACGATTGACATTGCATTTAAATTTTTGAAGATCAAATTTGACTGGAAAACAAGAAGCAGGAAGAGAGTCCCAGAAGCGGGAAGCGCGAGAGAAGAAACTGTTAGCATAGAACTTACAGTTACATTGAACCATTTCAACTGTAAGAGGATGAGACCTTGCTCTAATCTAGTACTGCACTTAAATTCATGAAGTAAATTCATTGCTTATTAGCAGATCTATAAATGTGGTTTGGGGCCAAGAAACACAATTTCTCACTAAGTGTTTTCTTTACGAAACCATTTTCGGCTACGTAAATTCTCAGCTTATGATATCTAACCAAAATGTTGATAACTTGCTGGTGCGTCTGTTGTAAATGCATGTAAAAAACTAAGCACGGCATAATTTTTTGTTTATAAATAAATACAAGAGATATAGGTCAGAGAAACGCATTTGTTTAACTAAATATACTATATACCCAAATAAATTAACGGATCATTTTTACATAAACGTTTCTCTGGGTGATTCTTAAATGTGATTATTTGGTTGGAGGCTAATGTAATTAATATTTGGATTTTTTTTTTTTTTTTACTATCTGTTTACATTCGCAACATGATATTCGTCAAATACCTTTGTTGGTTAATACCTTATTCTTCCTTAGTATTATATTAATTTTTTCAAATATACTTTTCTAACTTGCATAAACCAGTTTTTGGTTTGATCTTCACAATGATTTTATTTTATGTTTTATTGCTCTGAGTTCTTCATTTCATCTTCAAATATTTGGCAATTTCCAAAGTTGTTTTTCCATCAAATTAAATTTTTTTTCCAATATCCTGTTTCGCTTTTAAGTATATTTCTTTCTTATGACCCATGACAATCTTTATATACCTGATATATATATATATATATATATATATATATATATATATATATATATATATATATATATTGATAATATTAGTGGTCAATATATATATATTTCCAAGAATATAAAATCCAGCTCGAGCTCTATGTACAAGACAGAGCAAGAAAATAATATAAAAGGGTCAAACACTAATATTTCATGGTTATAATTTATTACTTTGGAATCGTAATCACAATCCAATTCATTAGACCTACAAATTCAAAAAGAAAACAGAAAATATATCTCCGGATATAAAAATATAACTCCGGATATAAAAATATAACTCCGGGTATAAGAAATATTTTTTTTTTTATACCCGGAGTTATAATTTCTGTTTTCTTTCTGAATTTGTAGGTTTGACGAATTGGTTCGAGATTACGATTCCAAAATAATAAATTATAACCATGTAATATTAGTGTTTGAGCCTTATATATATATATATATATATATATATATATATATATATATATATAAAAGTGAACATGGAAGTCAACACTTAGAGGCTAGACGCAATCGTCAGCATGAAACAGACTGTCGCCTCTAAGTGTTGACTTCTATGTTCACTTTTATATTTACACACACTCTGTCTCTGATATTGAGCACTATATACCATAAATATAGCACACCTTAAGACTATATTTCTTCATATATATATATATATGTTATGGGGTCCACCCCTTTTTCATATAAGTGGACTCTACCAGTGTTACTTGGACTGCTGCCGTTAAATACCCACAGTCAGTAAGAATATACGAACGGAGATAGTGTTGGAGGTAGGGTAATAGTGTGAGGTAACCGCTTGTAGAAGTCAGTTACAAGCACGTAGACTCTAAGGAAGTCCTACTTCGAGACTGTATATATATATATTTATTACGACTAACCGCGTTCCTGGATTTACTAACAGAATTACCCTTTGTATTATTTTGTAAATACATTTAATTTCTTATCTTTATTTCTTGCGTTTGTCATTCATTGGAGACCAAATTTCATCTCGGAATTGGCGACAAGGATTCGAACACACGCGGGAAAACAACAAATTGGCGACAAGGATTCGAACCGAAGCGGAAAAGAAAAGATACGCAGACAAAGAAAAGATCAACAAAAGAAAAATCTTCCCACGTCGTCCAACAAGCAAATCAGCGTCGAGCGATTCGAACTCACACGAAAAGAAGAAATAGAAAAATCCTTCCCTCGTCATCCTCAACAAATTAGCGACAAACAGTTACGAGGAGTAAAAATACGTAAAATTGAGTTATCCTGGAAGATTTAAAAAATATTTTGGTCGAACTGATAAAACACCAAAATGATCAACAATTACAACTACAAGAACGAATGGAAGAAAAATGGCAAAAGCAATTAGAAAGACAAATAGAGCTCCAGGAACTAATATTGAAAGTAGCGGGCAACAAGCAATTAGATATTGAAAAAGAAGCAACATTTTCGCAAGACGCAGTGTGGAATACCATAGAGATTTTTTAAATATTCTCTAGATGAGGACAAAAATTTTGGAGATTACTTCAGAAGACATCTTTAACATAAACTGCCAAAATTGGACAGAAGCAAAAAAGCTACGTCTATTGCTTAGAAAATTAGGAACTGAAGAATATACAAAGTTCGTGGATTATATCTTGCCAAAAAAGACGAACGAATTAACATTTGACGAAGCAGTGACATGTCTTAAAGAACTCTTCAGCCCGAAAACATCACTCTTCCACAGGAGGTGGAAATGCCTTAACCTGGTAAAGGGCGATAATGAGGATTATTCCAAATTTGCCGCAATCGTAAATAAACATTGTGACGACTTCAAACTAGCAGAATTAACTCCGGACAATTTCAAATGTCCCATATATATATATAAGTAAAATGTATATATATATATATATATATATATATATATATATATATATATATATATATATATAAGTAAAATGTATATATATATATATAAGTAAAATGTATATATATATATATAAGTAAAATGTATATATATATATATATATATATATATATATATATATAAGTAAAATGTATATATATATATATATATATATATATATAAGTAAAATGTATATATATATATATATATATATATAAGTAAAATGTATATATATATATATATATATGCAATTTTTTATATGTATTATTTATTTAAAAGCGCTCAATATCAGTGATAGAGTTAACATATTTAGTTGGATTGATGGAGTTTGTGATCCTGGGTTTCACGCTATTTGCGATCGTCAGGGTCACAAACTCACATCAATCCAACAACTCTATTTACAACATGACATCTCTCTCTGTCCATCTATCTCTCAATCTCAGTCCTTTCATATCTATCTATCTATCTATGTGCGCATGTGTACATTTATCTATTTATCTACTTGATTGCTGGGGTTGCTGCTTGTCTTTGGTCCTTAGAGTAATTGCTTGAACCCAGATAAAACCAAGTTGTCGAATGTTTTTCAGGAGCTAAGAATCATCCTACCTTATGGCAACAATTTATTTTGTATACTTGTAAAATCTCCAGTATCTGGATTGTATAAATATCTTTGTTTGTAATACCTGCTCCTCCATCTTTTTCACAGGGTGAACTATTACAATTTATGATTTCTCCTGACCCACAAGCCGCAAAACAGCAATGTTTTCAGGCATCCAACCAATTTCCAGTAAGTTGTCATATTTGTCATCTCTTTCATTCTGTAAAAAAAAAACCTACTTTACAAAATATTTTTTTTGTCTTTTATCTATGAACTCGGGTCGTACCAATCCTTTCTTTCTTTCTTTCTTTCTTTAGATACTCAACAATTCGCAGTATATAGCACTCACTATGCCGGCGTAGAAATATCAAAGATTTTATCTGAACTAGATTAAGTTGTCTTGTTCTTCAAGGTTTTTTTTCTTTTTTTTTCCAAAAAGTGAGACAAACTCATCACTTGTTTATATTGTTATATCATAATAAGCAATTTTTGAGGACGTGTCGACAGTCAACTGTTAACCGATGGGTGCAAGTTTTAATGAGAAAGCGGCGAAGACACTTTAAGAACAGATTCACGTCAGAGGAATAGTTTAGATAACTTGTCAACTTTAAACGTTTTCATATTGACATGACACCGATGTTCACCTTGTCTATCATGAAATATCTAAATCTGCCATGTGTTTATAATGTACGTACATTCCTTGAGCGTCTAACGTTGGGCGATAGTTATCAAGACCGTCTTCTACCGTCCTCTAGTGTAGTGAGTTCGATTCTCATTGGGTTCTTGAATATTTTGACTCTTTGATAGAGTAAACCTAGGAAATACATACGCATAACTTTTTTTTATTGCACTACTAATATTAAAAAGGGATATAAATTATGACTTTAATGTCACATGAGAATAGATTTCAAATGCGAGTTATAATTTTCGAGTTTGTCTTGAAGCTTTGTACGTGAGTTCGTCCCTGACAGAGATCTTTACGAACAAGGTTTTATAACAACATCAACTTTGTTTAACAAAATTTTGCATGCTTAAATTTTGACGGCGTCTCACTTTTGAAATATAATGGTAAAGGTAGATGGAGCACAACAGTCCAGGAAGGCAGTCCATCCAGTGGAAGGAAAACCGTGCTTTTAAACCTCCATTGATTTGCGGTCATATCCAGAACGCGGAAAAGGCAATGGAAATATATCCAGACAGCAAAATCCGGAGTGGAACCCCGAATACGTTTGGCTGTTATCACTGACAATTTTTCGGCAACTCCTGCAGCCAAGCCAGCCCCTAATATAATGTCCTGTATTCCTTTGGATCTTGTCAGTACGGATAAGAAGTGGGGCCCTATAGTCTGGAGATCGTACGGCCTCTACATCCCGTCGCTAATCTCGGAGAAGGAAAACTGAATTCAAACCACTTGCTGTCTTTTATATATTGCCCCTTTAACTTCTGAGAGGATGGACGGGGCAAAAGTAACCGCAAACCCAGTGCACTCTCCTATCTTGAATGACACTATGAGCCACAATTGTGAGATGGAGGGGAGTGGTGACCACAGCGGTGCAAAATACACTAAGTGAATAAATGAATGCATAAATGACAATTCTATTCATCTCCTTATAAGGAAATATTCAAAGAAAAAGAATATTTTGATTAAAAGAAACTTAGCGGAATCTTTTGCTGACATTCAATAAGTTTATCGCAAAGCCAAAAGTGTAGGACTAAAGTGAAAATCAAATTGAATACAGTAGTGAGGGTTTAGCTCGTTAACCATTACTCCACAGTGTGACGCTTCCCAGGCGCGGACACCCTATATATGTTTATTTGTAATGTAAAAATCATTCTAAATTTTTAATTTGCAAAGGTTCTATACCGAAATTCTAAAGTGCAAAATATAAACTCTTGTTCCATGATTGTTGGTCTTAGACATTTACAGATGGATTAATATAATCGATTATGCTTGATTGCAGATTAGCGCCATGGAGAACAAGACACATGAATATGGAAAAATTAAAACCACAACGCAGAAGCCAAAAGAACGCACCACGCAATTAACATTTCTTCAGAGCACAGGTAAAGCAATAGAACATTGCAAGTAATAACGAGGATATTAGTATAATCCTGATAAAATAAATTAAATATTATCTGACCCTAGAATATGGTTGGTTGTTTTTGTTTAGCGGCATATCAACCGCTATGGATTATTTATTGCCGAAATCTAAATATTTTGTACGCAATTTTATTTTTTTAAATTTTTAGATAATAACAAGACCACCCGTGACCCGTTGGGTCAACCTTCTTGTGTTACTGTTTACGCTTAGTTTCATGAAGAGTTTGTGAGAGATATTTAAAAAAAATACATTTATTTGCAGTTATTGAAGTTGCTTTCAACATTAAAAAAATGTCTGTTTGAAGAAAGTTGAAATAAAAATATTTAAAATATTGTTTGTTTAAAGAAAGCTAAATAAGCACGCACGCAATCACGGGAAGGTGGAAAGAGAGAGAGAAAGAGTGAGGGGAGGGAGAGAAAGAGAGAGGTAGGTGGAAAGAGAGAACGATTTTTCCTCCATTTTCTTCTCTCCCCTCACTTCCTACACGATAATAAATTCATATCTTTCTTTCACCCACTCTCTATATATGACTTCTGGCAAATACACAAGCAACGTTCAAATACTTTTACAGTAATAAAGATGTTTTAAGTAATACAAATCTTACTAATTAACCCATAGCTGGGACGACAGGAGGTGGATTCATACCTTTCCCAAATAAACTGTGTATAAATCAATCCTATCGCATCTATCTATTCTACAATATAAAACATTGTGCATTTATATATTTATCGGTCACGCATACTTATATCTCCTATTTGAGATAATGAGATATTCCGTTGTTGTAGTAACCGGTAGGAATATGTTTTTGTGTCACAATAACAATGGAATATATCATTAATAATACGATAGATCAGGCTGCTGATACATTACGATTAATGTATTTTGTTTTGTTAACAGGTTCACCTATCGTCCGGTCGCACGTTGGTATTTTGAACAGTAGAGGTTTATCCCTTGTTTCCTGCTTAGGATTGGATTTCTGGTTCCTTCTAAAGTCTTTTCCTTTTCTTTCACTTCCGGGGACCCCTTGTGTCTTGGTGGCATTATCATCTTTTTTGGAGTGGTGCCTCTTACACTGTAACCCTCTACTCCGAATGGCTCCTGGGTCTTATAAAAAAGAACTATTTCAGATATTTGTTTGCTTTTAATCATTTAAAAACAATTCTTTCTTATTTGTGACAAGTGTATTAACTGTATGGATAAATAAATGCAGAAAAATATAACCAATGCATTACTTGATAGAACGTGTAAACTAATGTCATAATACTTCTGGTAAAATGACGGGTATTTCTATTACCAAATCAGTGCTGAGTATTAATTTTTTCCCCTTCAAAGTACTGTTTTAGTATTATATAACGCACAATTTAAAAAAAAATGCAAATATAACATATATAAAATATATTTTGTTCCTGAGTTCGATCTTCACTGTGCGCGAGTATTGCCACCGATTAGGTTAAGACAGTCATAGGAGTTTTTATGAATTGTGGTGAATTAGAAACATTTTTTGTGGGCCACCATGTTTACTGACAAGATCTTTAGTGCATGCTACGATATCTATCTTTATATATTTGTTTACTTTTCACTTTTTTAGATAAACACATTTTATGCAGTTCGAAAATTAATGCTATTTTGCGACAGAATGCAGAAAAGTTCTCGAACAAATTCCTTCCCAAAATCTGATCCAACATCATTTTTTTCATTATTTTTGGAATACCTTCAGGAATACCTAATAATTCAGAAAAACATTAAAACCGTCGACTTTATCTGCAAAACCTGCAATGCTGTATGTACTTAAGAAAACTAGATATCACTGGAATTGGCAGCAACGGATCCAGTTGACTGAAAACCAACCCTGAAGCCAACTATAAATAAATGGTGGTTTCCGAACTTTGCTTTCTAAAATATATATGTATGTGCGGGTGGTGTAATAGATAACAGCTCAAAATAAGAAATCTGAAAGCTGAGTTCGAATTTCAGTTGGGTTTATTACATATACATGCAAATATCCTTTGAAATGTTATGAACCCATCTCCTCCCGCAGCTATGGATGGATTAAATATAAGAGTTACATCTAGAAAAAGTATTGTTCTCAAAAAATTCAATATTCACTCACAAGAAAAGTGTGGTGGTTGTTGGTTAGTGTTACCACAAATTAGCATAGGTTTTGGTGTAGACGTTATGCACAGGCTTACTATATAAATCTCGGTCTGTATTGGTCTTGTACTATTATCTTCTCTCAGTTGTATCTCCCAGCTGCGCTCTGCCCTCAAAGCGCCGCTGGGATAAAATATTGCGAGGTATCCAGTCCCATGGAACAGCTGTCCGCGGCAGTAACATCTCATTGCACTAGTAAGGGTAGGGGGTCGGTAATAATACCGATGCCTGCACGACCGACGGTTGCAATGTTTGGCCCTGACCTGGATGTACGCATTCGGGGGCTCCACATTAAACTCGACCTTGTGTCACATCGCGTCATCGTGGGGAGTCGTGTAATTACCTATTCTTGGAGTGTAATTGTACTCGTACTGTTGCCAGTGGTACAAGCGATGCCTCATATGACTGACTGGCAGTGGAATGATCTCTTCTGCCAAATGTATTTACTCATCCGCCATGCTTCCTGAGTGGGCTGGGTTTATTACCCGGAGTCTGAGGCCTCCCCCAAATCGGGAAGTGTAAAGAGGCTTCGAGGAATTTTCCATGGTACTGCCGATAAACAAACATTAAATTCGATCTTGTATCAGATTTCGTTTGTATCGTGGGCGCATGTCTAAATACGATAGTATTGGACTGTCGAACCAAAATCCCGGCTTGGAATCTTTCTTTTTCTTTTTATGTGCCGTGACCTTTCAGGACGTAGGTGATCATAGCTCTTCACTTCCCCCTATCCCTTGTGGCTCTCAATAAGTTTCGTGTCACTGCCAACTCTCCCCCAGACGACGTTCTCTCATCCACTTGCTTAAGCCGGCCGGGTATGTCATGCGTTGCTTTCGCTTGTCTCTCTTTTTCCTTCTATTCGACCCGTGGGTATCAGATGCTCCTCACCCTACTTGGGATATTATAACAAAAATAATTATTCTCACAATACAAAATATGTTTCGGCTTTAAATAACCCAAAAGGTGTGATAAACCGTAAAGAACAAAATCAATCAGTCAATCTAAAATAATTATAAAATATAAATCTGTATGGTCAGCTATTTGATTTCAAGTAAAAATAGAAACATAATTCTTTGCTGGAAATATTAACCTTCATAAAGATTTTACCTCTACGATATCATCTGGTGACTCTGTTAGTAAGAGCACATATAAGAGTTCATTTTTCACCTTAATTTCAAGGCAGGTAAATGTTTTGAAAGATTGACGCAGCACAGTCTTCATTCATAATATATTGTCATGTACTAGATATTTATATATGAAGTAAAAATTCACCAAAAGTAAGCGGATATCATCATGTCTAATGCCTGAAATAAATTTCATATTGTAAATATTGAATTACCTCCCCTAAATTTCTTTACCTAACCTCATATTCTTATCATATATTGTTTACGCATCCAGTCATCGATCAAATTTTATTTTTGTTTTCCCAAACCTGCGCATGCGTTTTTTCTACCATGTCTTGCACCCATTCTAATGCACTCAATGAACCCGTCTAATAAACTCAAGTATACAGGCATTTATTAATATGGGGATTAACTCGTTTTTATAAATTAAATAAATCATATTTAGGAGCTTTATTTTTTTAAAGATTTTCAATTCCAAACATGGAAAGTCCAGCCTTTATTTTTATATTATTTATTTATGTTTTCCAAATTTTGAGTTTTATTGGTAATAAAAGTTAAATTTATATTTCATTTTTTTTACGAAAAAAAAAAAAAGAAGTGTAATTATAATATGAGACTAGGTAAAAATATGTAAGAATGGTAATTCAAAATATCGAACTTGAAATTTATTTCGGATGCTAAATTCGACGATACTCAAACAAGCGACATATTACACAAACAAAAAATAAAATAAAACTGATAATTATAACAATTCATTTTAGAAAATCCTTTTACTGGTATTGGTTGGGCGACATGGTCTGAGTGTAGCGCCACCTGTGGGCAAGGGCTACAAACGAGGACTTACTGTATTGAAGAACCAAGTGTTAATGGAACTGTTACTTGTCGGAAGAGGGAGAATATACGTCATATCAGCCGACTGTGTCAAATCGCCGATTGTCTTGGTAAGTAACAAATTGATTCAGAAAAGATTCACAATTTCTCTTCTATAAATATATGAATTTTTATTTCGACATGTATAATTTTTGGTAAATTCATACTATTACACTAGTATTCGTTATTGATCTGATGTGCATGATCAATTCTACCCTTACTCTACCCGTCATTGGTCAGTTGACTATTTAAAGAGCATGAAATTATAGACGGGTGTAATAGTAAAATAATACCTTATTTTTAATAGTCGAACAATATCCTTGCTTAACAATTATTATAATTAAAATATCTGAATCTTTCTGTAACAATATATTGTGGAATCTTCTACATCAGCCTTCCACCCCTTTCGGAAAGATGTATTCTTCCCTAAAAAAAAGCCTTAACCCATCACCACTTCGTTTCTGTAAATTCAATCTTTTATAGGTTAAGAAACGCTAAACGCAAAGTCGAAACAGATCCTTTTTCCGGCCGAGCTCCCTGGAGCCGATTTTTATACACCAAAGTATATATAAACAACCGCATGACTCAATTCAAGTCAGTCAGTCATCGAGTTTCGCGAGATGCTACCAAACTCCACGCGTGTCAATTCACTTCAAAATTCTCAACAAACTCAACACAGCACTCAATCGACTATTGTCCGCGTGGTAATCAAATTACAATTGACTTAAAAAGTGAACGTTTTCACTACACAAACAGTAATTGTACAATTCATCAATCTATCCTATCAGTTAAAGGCAAACAACTCTTCACAATTTAAATTCTAACAAGTAACACACGCATACACACTAGTATTTGAACGCACACATTTGTGATCTTTCCATGCAGAAACCAAATTATTTTAATTTCTCTAACAAATCAAAACCATTAACTTTTATTGACCAAATTTCTGCATGAACATTCTTCATAACCTTGTCTCAGTTGCCACAACCAACAAACATTCTGTTATCCTTGCATGTATATCTATTGTATATATATAAATCTCTTTATTGTTGGATCTCTAACCAATGTGTTTCTAGTAATTCATTGCAATGCAAATTGTCCTTATATTCTTTATTTGATGTACGTGTTGTGGGATAATGCATAATAAGCACGCATAATCTTTGCCTTACATAAATTACCTTCTGATATATTTTCACTCAGGTACAACCCGTAACAATATCTAAGCCAAGAAAAAGTCAGAAAGAAGTTGATCATATTTTATATTAGGTTGGTGCAAAAATAATGACGTAATAATGTCGTTTTTTGACGTATTTTTTAACGTCAAAAAACGACATTATTACGTCATTATTTTTGCACCAACCTAATATATTTATTTAAAATGAGAGGAAAATAGACAAATAGGAAGAAAATGTATAATCACCTTAAATAGTAATTCGAAACAAGGGAAAAGAGGGGGGGAATTGTAAGAAGCCGATCGGTTTTCGATCCTTGATCAGCTTTTGTTATTTTTTCTTCGGTTACTTTTTTTTCCTTCTTGTATCGAATTACCATTTATAGTGATTATATCTTTTATTTATTTCTATATATTTTCCTCTCATTTCAATAAATATGTCTGATTTATTTTAATAATCAAATTTTGTAGCGTCAAAAAGATCTACAATAATTTTTTGATGTAAACAAAATAAATACAGGATAAAGTTCTAAATAAATCAAGATGATATAGATGATAGAAAACTATATTTGAATAACAAAATATTCCGGATACATGAAGAAAATATCAATTTATTATTTTAAATGTAAACATGAGCTATTTGACATTCTATAAATTTCATCCGTCTTTCAAGCATTGATTTTGGTACCTGTTCTACTTTTACGACTTTAACATCATTTGCAGCTTTTTATTCACGGATACTGTCTTTGCTTGAATATTGTTTTCCAATCTCATACACATCACTTTTAATGATAGACAACATAAATTCTATTGAATAAGAATCTAGAAATCATGAGGGTCATTATATTAATTTAGTGTCTTTGAAATCTTATTTTGGCAAAGTGATCAATAGTAAACTTTTCAAAAACTGAAGGAGCATATATTCTTTACCTTAAAAGTTTTCGTTTGAAACCTGTATCATTGGAAATAAAATGCATTTTCCAATAATTATTTTCTGAATTTACAATAATAATACTCACCTTAAACATTGCCCAGGGTCGGATTAAGACCCATAGGGAGCCTAAGCACTTTGGGGCCCCTATACAACTGCAAGTTAAGTATGCTAGCATGGAGTCTCGGTGGGTAGTGCAAATAAATAATGGCTACCAACCGAGAACGTGCATGCATCGTGGAAACGCTAGCTGGAAATAAATATAGAATGAACCGAAGGCACGTACGACCATCGAAAGAGGCTGATCATTAGTTCCAACCCAAAACAACACTAACCAAGAAAGAAACAATCACAGCTGTGCAGCCACTGTCAAATGAGCCACGACCAGATACTAACAGAACTGTGACAAGTGGTCGTGTCATGTAACCAGCGTGTTACAGAATCGCATAAAAATATATCTAGAATAATGCCAAACGAACATGAAGGTAGTCTATCTCTGTTCACAAAATTAAATCACATTAAGTTAATTAGTAATACTAAATTATTCAAGAGAGGAGATGTATCGAGTAAATACAATCCTCATTATCTCCCTTAGCTCATTCCCTTATTAACCAATCAGAATGTCAATAAAGATTCGCTGTAGGTCAGTTGTCCCGGCTTCATAATGGCGGCCTGTTGATTCAAATGTTAATCGTGTTTGACTTATTTCTTTAGATGTGTACAACAACATCATATCATTACAATTTCTGTGGTGCCCCCTTCCCTTGATGCCCTAAGCACGTGCTTATTTTGCTTAATGATTAATCCAGCCCTAACATTACCCCACTTCCGTACTGTTGTCTTCTAAGTCATTGTGGTTGACCATTTCCATGAAGGATACAACTTTCATCACAACTATGTGATCCATCCTCTATAGCTCCACATTCATCATTAAAAATTAATTTGGAGAAATAGTTTTTCAACTTACACACTTCTCTTTGTGATGTTTAATAAAACGTGATACTTTGGCTGTTTTTATGCCTTTAACTAAAGTTCTTAATATTCCACATCTATTCTGCCGGTTTACATAACACTCCGTCAATTATGTGCCATGCATCATGCACGCTTAGACGATAAGGTATCTTTCGATACATGACTGATGAGGCAGATTTTTCCCACAGTAGGTTACCATTTCTTTTTGCGGTAGACCAGTTGCCATCCAAGGCTATAGAACCCGGTCTGTCCTGCTATTTACCCATAGCTGGTTTGTGGGGGGGGGAGAAGAAGAGGATTCATACCTTTCCCAAGGGTATTAGTACGTAAGTGAATGGAATTGATCTGACTTTCACTTAGTTTCTTCAAATATTTTTTCTAATATTTTCTGTTTAAAAAAACAAACTTTCTAGCTTATTGCCCATTAAATTTTCTTCAGTCACTTTCTTGTGAAATTCATAAAAAAGTTCTTTCATGTTCTTATCTTTACAATATTTTCAATTATTTTTTTCGATTTTTCTTTAATCTAAGCTCAAATTTTAGGCAAACTTTTAACGATGTGTTCACACTACTCAATAACTTTACGATATCGTGTTTCTACCTTGAGCCAAATTTTTTTCTTACGAGACATCGCCGTCTTTTTTTTATTCGAAATTAAAAACAAATATCAATAACTATACTATTATATACAGTCCCTTTCTAAAAGTATTGGAACAGCAAGGAAAAACATTAGGCATAGCCAACACAACAATTTCAAATGTCATGAATGAAACTACTAATGTGTTGAGCAACATACATAGAATAGATCGACCAAAGAAAACAACAGCAGTTGATGACAGAAACATTGTGAGTGTTGTGAAAAAAACCTCTAAAACAACAGTCAGAGAGATCACAAACAACTTCCACAGTGCAGAGGTGAAGGTTTCACAATCTACCTTTCGTGGAAGATTTCGAGAGTAGAAATAGAGGTCATACCACCAGATGTAAACTATTCATCAGTAGTATGAATCGGAAGAACAGATTGGAATTTGCAAATTGGCAGACAAAATGAATCTAAAATAATTGGGAGGAAGGTTATCATGCAGTAGGACAATGACCCAAAACATACTGCCAATACAACAAATGACTTTATCAAGGGGAAAAAGTGGACAGTTTTAGACTGGCCAAGTCAATCACACAACCATAACCCAATAGAGCATGCATTTAATCTTCTGAAGAGGGGACCGAAGGAAGAAATCCCCTTGAAACAAACAAGAACTGAAAGAGGTTGTGTTAAAAATCAGCAAAAGCATCACAAATGAAGAATGTAACAGGTTGGTGATGTCAATGAGTCAAAGAATTGATGCAAGTATTGCAAGCAAGTGTTATGCAATCAAATATTAAATATTATTTACTTTCAGACTAACTGTTCCTTTATGTTTGATCCCCTAAAAATGGGGTGATCTGATACAAAAGGTGGTGTGTCCTAAGCTGTTTAACAGATGTAAATATAAATACCAGGAAATAAAAGCTGAAAATTCTGAACACTTTTCTCATATTCATCATGTGATCTTAAAATGAAATATCGTCAGTGAATAAGTAAAACAACGGAATTGGCCTTGCCATTCCAGTATTTTGGAGGGGAGTGTATATAGGGATGATCAACCTTTGGGTTGAATAATACAATCTTTACATCCTCAAATATGTTACTGCAAATATTTTAAATACAGCAGATTATTATAAATTAAAATTCACCTGGTATACTTATCATATAAATATATCCCGAAAATTCTAATCACATTGTTTGGTTAATAACAATTTTATTATGAAAATATCCATTTGCTAATACAATCTGATATAGTGTAGTTACGATTATATTAGGCTGTTCGGAAAGAAACTGCGTTTTACCAGAAATGATATAGATACAAAGGTAGGTGAAATTTATTTCAATATTACGACTTATAAAAAATGAAATCACCTTCATTTTCAAGTGGAAGGCAAATTTTAGATTCCATGTTTAAAGAAATATGCGTTTTTCTCCGAAAAATTTAAAAGATTGTCTCCAAGTTATGAAATTGTATCAGTACGTATATGGTGTCCATTTTGAGTAACTTTCACATCAATTTTTAAGCAGAAAACTTATTTCTCTCAGTCACCAACTGGTAATAATTTTCTCGGTAAATGTAAGTTGTTTAATATTATCTATTGTTATTTTTTTTTTCAGAGAAATGTCCCTTGGTTTGTCTCAACGGTGGTCAGTGTCGTAAGGATATCTCTTCAACACCAGTGTGTGTCTGCCGAGGCAGATATTTCGGCGAGAGATGCGCGAATGGTAAGTATCGTTCAGCTACGTTGTAAAGGGGCGTTCTTCTAGACACGGGCACTATTGTCTGGTTATTTGTACCTTTTAGCTTACTTTGAAAAGATAAAATCAATGATATACCATAGTTTTCGGTGTATAAAGTGCACATTATTGCAGCCAAAATTTGATGCCAAAATCTTTTTGCGTCGTATACACTGAAGGTATGAATAATCCTTGTTTTGGGCTCTTTTATTTCCGTATCGATAGAGACGTTCTTTTCTCATCCATTAGAAAACGTATTCCAAGCTACGACTCCAGTGAATGTGCAGTTCTGATTGAGGAACTATATTGGTCCACAACGTCGTACATCTTTGAAGACCTCAATAGGGAAACAATTCAAATCTCAACAGGAGTTCGACAAGGACGAAATGAGAGCCCCAATCTATTTAATCTCTTCCAAAACTATGTTCTATCCAAGTAAGAGATAGGCACTGATCATTTAAGCATTCCATGTCACATCGCAAATGAATCTACTAATAGAAGATAACGTTCTTGTTTTCTCTCCTGGGGCCAATGTACTGGTGGTTAGAGAGGTGGAGGGGGGGGGCGATGCTGCTGACATTGGTATTCCTAGTTGGGATAAAAATGATATTGAACAGAAAATCAGCATCAAGTGTTCTAAGAAGTAGGACTAAGATTAACCTTTCCGGAAGAGAAACTAGGATATGGAATTGGAATGGAAACACTGATGGCAACTATTCTGAATTCATCATAAAAATTCAGAATGCGGAATTAGTTAGTCACAAACACTTGAAATACCTATCTATATAGATCAGTTATAGCAATTTTAGTATAGGAGGGGTAAAGAAACTGAATATAGAATAAGTCGCGCTAGGGTTAGTTTCACACAACACCGCAAGATGCTACAAAACTAAAACATTGATCTAAGAAATCGAAACATGTTATTGTAAATATTTTGAATAAAACAGATTATTATAAACTGAAATTCACCTAGTATACTTATCATATAAATATATCCCGAAAATTCTTACCACATTGGTTTTTAATAATTTTATTGTAAAATATTCATCTGATGCTAATACAATCTGATATAGTGCAGATACGATTATATTAAGAGCGTTCCGAAAGTAATTGCGTTTTACCAGAAACGATATAGATACAAATACAGGTGAAATTTATTTAAATATTACGACTTATAAAAAATGAAATCACCTTCATTTTCAAGTGGAAGGCAAATTTTGGATGCCATGTTTAAAGAAATATGCGTTTTTTACCGATAAATTCAAAAGCTTGTTTCTAAGGTATAAAATTATATCAATACGTATATGGTGTCCATTTTGAGTAACTTTCATATTTATCAGTTTTTAAATAGAAGACTTATTTTTCGCAATCACAACTGGTAATAAAAAGATAACCTCGTCAAATTGAGACTTCGATGCACGCAAATCACAGAAAAAAAGCAATTATTAGTAATTTTAATATATTTACTATAAATTTAATTCTTAACTATAATTATCTCGTCCCACAGAAAATTGACTTCCGCCCTGGTTGCTGAGTTCGCGATGATCCGTAGTCTTAAAATTTTATAGCGTTATTTTTTAAAACTATTTCACTCCAAGTAAGGCAATAATGCTACTAGGACGCAGGGGGTTACAGAGAGTGATAAGGAATGAGAAGACTTTAGTGAGGAGAAGTGAGGAAGGAGTTCCACTGGAGATAAATGTAAGAAAAGAAACTATTAGAATAGAACTGACGGTTGTATTTAGTTTGTTCAACAGAAAAATGGTGAGACCTAGCTGCCAATCTAGTAGGAGCTTAGATCGTGCAAATGAGGCACTATGGAGAACAGTTCAACAGAACAATTGCCATGAAAATATTTGTAGAAAAGACAAAAGGAAACCACGACACGTAAATGAGAAAGAGAGTGAAGTCATGATACCAGGTCGGGATTACATTATAAACCCTTCTTTGAATTTTGTCAAGAATCTCAAGATATGTAGTAGGAGCAACAGACCAGATATAGCAGCAGTATTCAATGCATGGACGAATGGTACATTTGTAGATGCACAGAATGGATTCTGACAAGAAAAATTGTATGGTACAACACAGTGAACCAACTTTCCTATCAGTAGACTTAGCAACTGATTCAATATAATCTTTCCACTTCGTGTCAGTGGAAAACATGAGTCCAAGAAACAGACGGAAATGGTTCTCTTGATTAAATGAAAGCAGTTTTGTTCTGGAGCATTAAAATTTACAACCCATTCTTTACCCTAGTTAACCACTGATTGAGAATGCTTTTCGAAAGCAGTTGCCAGTTTTCATTTGTCGGACTTACAGCTTTATTGCATTAATTTAAATCTTTCTTTTTTTAATATATTTTTTTGTGATTTTGGTTTTGTTTAAAAAGAAAAGAAAACCTCTGCTACTTCTAAACATAGTTGACAAATCGATTGGGTAGGATTAAAAAAGAAAAACAATGAAAGATATTTTTTTTCTAATTTTTATTTTCGATGTTATATTTTAAACGAACGAGAAAATGTTAGGATAATCTGGCAATCTTCTTTGTACAAAAGGGGAAGCTCAAACAGCTTAGCTAAATAATGCGCATCATGTTTTTCTCTCTTTCAGCTTCTTGTTCCCCTGGTTGTTTTAATGGCGGGGAATGCGTGACTGTTGGCCGATGTCGTTGTCCCCCGGGATACAAAGGCAAGCTGTGTCGTCAAGGTGAATCAAATCAAATATTTTCTAATCTCTAACGGCCTTTAACAATGTCGCTAAACAATCTTCCTTTAATTTTTCTACGACATATTCTTGTTAGTCTGCGATGCTCAAGTAGTAATGTAGTTATCCCAACAGATTGGTATTCGTCTATTTTTGAGTCTGATTACCAACGATAAAAATAGTGAGTCAAATTTGAATAAAATCAAAGTTCCGGGTGGAAGTGCCTTTGCATATCGGTTATCAACACGGGAAGTAGAATTGGCATGCAGAGTTCAAATTTCGACCGAGTGAGTTGCATTCACTTTCGCTCAAATACTCTTGGGAAGCCATCTCTTCTTCCTTCTGTGTTAAATAGTAAGGCAGACTGCGCTCTCTAACCTTGGTTGGTAGTTAGCCTAGGAGACTGTACACTAGTGTGGTGAGGCTGTGACCCTATACGCTACTAGGGAGTATAATAATATTGTGGAGGAGGAGATGGGCGGATAGTTCTGTACTGATTCCATCATTGAAAGATTGATGCAACATCGTCCTATTAATCTTCATTCTAAACTATGGAATATTAAAATCTTTTTTCCTCCTAATATATTTTGTAGTTTTTATTTAATAAGGAACCAAAACAAAGGGAAAGAAAAGTAGGTACACTATTGGCTAAATGTTGGCAGACCCCCACCTCTTGATTTAATAATTGATTTAAATTTCGTACTTCCTTTGGTTTAACTCTTACTAAGGAGGACGAAACTATTTAACTTATAGTGCGTGGTGTCCAATCTTTTTAGAGAGACGGTTACCTAAGATTTAAAACACGCTAGTCCTAAGATTATCATTAGCCAGCAAGGCAGATTAGACAAAAAGCCCGTGACAATTTCACAGTTTTCCTATTTTAATATTATGATGAATCTTAATTCTTTAGTTAATGATGGAGTAAACTCATGGTGAGTTCTATGACAATAAAATGTCTGTAGTCCTTATCGTATCGTTAAATATTTGAGCTGAGCAACTTTAACAAAATACTGTAATAACAATCATAAATGTGAATGCTGGTCATTATTTTAAGAAGTGGGTACAAATGAAAAGATTCGAAATTGACAACGTTTTCCATTTCACCGAAACAGTCGTTAAACACTTTTCTTTCTTTCTTTCTTTCTTTCTTTCTTTCTTTCTTTCTTTCTTTATTTTTTTTCTTTCTTTCAATGAAACAAAATACCATATATACTCGTGTATCATTCGACCTTTGAAGACCTAATTTTGAAGCTTATCTGACTACAGTAATTAGATATATAGTTTGGTCGACGGCGTAGTATATAGGCTAATTTTATATTTTCGTGTATGATGCAGCCCCCCCTTAAAATTAGCTTCAAGATTAGGTCTTCAAAAGTCGCATGATACGCAAGTGTATACCATAGTTAATTATTTATGAGTTATTGGCAGGGCGTAACGGTCGTGCGAACTAACAAAAGAAGGGGGACATACACTTATAATAGGATTACTATTATACGATAAAACCCTTCAGTCAAAGAGAATCCCTCTGGCTCGAAGTGAGCTAGTAAATTAGTTTGAAAAAAGCACGGAACCTTCCATTTTTAGGCGAAGATTCCAAACCCATACTGTTGCCCTAAACTTTAGACTATAGCGTAAGTATTTAGAATTTTAAAAGAAGCGCGGAATGGATGGTTTTATTCTAGAACATAAAGTTAGACTTCGCGTACTTCAACGTGCTGTAATGGTTCGCAAACTTGTCTCGCTAAATCAAATACAATCATTAGCGAGTAGTGAGTTCGATTCTCACTGGGTGCTTCACGATTTCTCTTAGAAAATCACCATAGAGTTGGAAGATAAAGTAAAACTTTATTTCAAGTCAAGGTGTATTTCCTTTTTTATTGTTTACATGCATGTAATATGAACAGCAACAAAACGGACATACAAAAAGTAAAATTAAAAATTTAGATAAAATTTCTTCAAACAAACCATTTCCAAACACTGTCTACTATCGCAAGTCAATAAAACAATCATGTCGCCCATAAAAAATATTTTAAGCTCGCTTAAAAGATGAAAAAGTATATATATATATATATATATATATATATATATATATATATATATATATATATATATATATATATATATATATATATATTAAATGTTCATAAGCAAATAAGAGAATTCGGTAAATTTGCAGTATAAGCACCAAAAGTTCCCTGTATTGAGAATGTACCATTATGGTGTGAAATTGCCTGGTTATTTAAAAAATGACATTAAAACATTGCATTTGATTACCGTTTAGAAGTTATGGAAAATGTAAGTTCGACTTTTTTCTCATCGCGTACACAGAACGTCAGCCATTACTGGCTTTGTTTACATACGTTTGCCTCGAGTCGTCATGTGGTGTGGAAGCTTCACTTGTCTTGATTACTGCGCAATGCGCGAAGTTTGAAATAAATGCGCGAAATAATTCGTGAAAAAACGTAAAATCCGACAATTAAGGATTTTTTTCTTTTTTTAACGATGTTTTTTTTTTAATTTTTTTATGTGTCGTGAAATTTTCTTGAATTTAAATCTTCATAGATTACAATTTAGGTTGAGATTCTGTCTCATTAGCTATAAGCCGATTTATTAAGGACAATAAAGAAAATATTATTCATTTAAAACATCATTTTAAAAAATAAGCGCATTTAAAAATAACATCCGCGAAAATCGCCCAGTAATCAAGACCAGTAAGATACGAAAAGCTGTAAAAAGGCCGTTATTATCATTATTATCTAAAAAAAAATCTTATAATCTAAAAATATTTCCTGGCTTTAAATAATCTGCAAAGGTTTGATAAACTGTATAACAGGGTCTGCAAATTTTTTTTGACTATGTGCCAAAGACATGTTTTAAAATTCAGTGTGCCAACAGCATACGTATTTTTATACAAGTCAAGGTCAATCTACAATATATTTTATATACAATAATATGTAAATCACATTAATAGAAATAAACTGTTTTTAAAAGTTATTTTTTTATTTAAGTTTTTATTATTAATGGGAATCCAACGAGCGAGCAGTTTTGAAAAAGCTAAATATCTTTACGTTGTAGTAATTATTGATTCGGATTTCGTGGTGACATTTGCGGCTGCGTGCCACTAGAAATTGCTTGGCGCGCCACTGTGGCACGCGTGCTGTAGGTTGCCGATCCCCGCAGTAGAAAATGAATAAAAAAAATACCTTCCTCTCTTATCTTGTGATGTGTTTTTCTCTCTTGCTTATAAACATTTGAAGGATAAGTGAAAGTTATTCAAAATTTCATTGATAAATGTATTAGGTTGGTGCAAAAATAATGTCGGTTTTTGACGTATTTTTAACGTCAAAAACCGACATTATCTTTGCACCAACCTAATATATTTTGTTGTTACAGATGCAAAGGTATTCGAACAAAAAGCACCCTTGACATTTGCAATCCATTCTCGTTTAACCTTTTAACCTTCCGAGGCACAATGTCAGAATATTTTCAGCCGAAGTATTTTCCTGACAAAATCCAACGAATAAAATTAAAATCAAAGATGAGGATACCAGTCCAAGTAATCTATAAAATATGGCTGACTGATATTAATACAAACCTTTTTTCTTACAGCTATCTGTAATATGCCTTGTAAAAATGGTGGACATTGTGTTGGACCTAATTTGTGCAAGTGTCGTTCCAATTATACAGGAAGAGACTGTAACCAACGTAAGTAATTTACTTAAAAATACAATATTTGTTTTATTTAGTTAAGCATGACTATTGAGTTCGATCTTCACAGGTGCTTAAATGTTTTGCCCACACGCCATACATATTTATCTAATCATAAGACTTGATTAGAAAAGTAAAATACAATTCTACATTCCGAGATATTAAATTGTGTTTTCAATAAAAGTTTTGGGTGCAATATTTTTAGAACTGACCCACCTCAATTTACAGTAAATAGAACATGGAGTTAGGTTAACTACAATATTAGGAGTCTATGGCATATAGGTAATCATTAGCCTCCTAGTTACTTCAACATTGTATAAAAAACTCTCTATATAACATTAAGCTAATTATAATATTAAGACTCTATGGCACATAATCTTTAGCCTAAAACATGCTTCAACGTCGCATATAAAACTCTGTAGACATTTTAGAGCCACTTTATTTGATGGTTTTTATATGCCGTAATGTATGGAAAAATATTCTCTCTCTGTCTGTCTGTCTATCTATCTATCTATCTATCTATCTATCTCTCTCTCTCTATATATATATATATATACATCCCCCACATAATATATATTGTCCATCTCTTTTTAGTGATAATTCTATCATAATTTATTAACCTCGTCTTAGCTCTGTTGATCGAGGTTCGAAACCGGTTGTCGAGCGCGTTTTTCAGTTTTACTTTTTATTTATTATCATCATGAATGGTAATAAATTTAGGTTTTGTCTTTTCATGGCGTTCATAAAATTTTGTACCACAAATCATATCTTTAAATATATATATATATATATATATATATATATATATATATATATATATATATATATTATAAATTAATTGATTTAAAATAACCATATTTTAAATCAATTAATTTATAATATTAATGCTCTGTAAATTTACATTGAGCACTATTTTGTAAAAATAAAAATATCTATAAGAACACCGGATTATATATCTTACTGTTCTTTCTTATATATATATATATATATATATATATATATATATATATATATATATATATATATGTATGTATGTATGTATGTATATATATATATATATATATATATATATATATATATATATATATATATATATATATATATATATATGTTAATAATACAACTAAGAAATACATGAAAATAATGTATTTCTCATTCCGAAATACAATACAATGCACCACACGCGCATCCACCGCCGAGTCATGCTCAAAACTGATCATGACAAACTCAGAGGATGCATAGATCATAGCTGACTTTACATCAGGAGCAAAAATATCCCAAATGGAATATAAACAATGACTTTCAAAAATATATTGTCGAAACCTCATGATTTTAAAGAAAAGTACATACGAACTTAAAAGAGTCTTTAACATTAAAAAAACATTCAATGCATTTCTATGCTACTGGAACCTGCGAGCACAATTTTTACTTGAAAAATTTATTTTTAATAAAACAATGAATATAATTTACTTTGACGAAGATTCATTGAAATTAGAATGATTTACAAATCCCTAATCCATATACACACACACATATATATATATATATAATGTATGTATATATGTATGTGTGCGTGTGTATGTGTGACTAAAAAGAGACAAGAGGAAAAATATTCTTTGCCGACGCGTTTTGTCCTCTGGGGGACTTTATCAAGTCACTCTCATGTGAAGAAACGCGTCGGCTAAGAATAGTTTTTCCTCTTGTCTCTTTTTATTCATTTTGTTTCTTTACAGATATACTCTATCTGAAAATAATACACAAAATAACACACACACACACGCTAATACACACACACACACACTAATACACACACATATATATATGACAAAGTGGAAATTTTTTTCATGTGACACGTTTCGTCCTTGAAGACTACATTAGATGTTAATGTGGTTACATATGCAGGCGTTTTGTCCACTTTGTCATAGATGTTCCTAAAATTGTTCTGATATTTAAAAAAAAATTATATATCGTTTTCTTATATATACAAATGCAAACACGTATGCTCATATATACACGGTGAGTCAAATTTACCGCTCAGATTCTGTTACAGGATGCAAGATTGGACTGTTATTTACAGCAAAATGGAGATCTACCTCATTTTGAATATTGTATTCGTTAATTTTTAATGAAAATTTAAAAGTAGATCGAACGTATAGGTCCGGTTGAGTGGCCTGAATGTTTTGAAAAAAACAAACCTGCAGATTTATTTCGAAAATCCTCGTACCATTCAGAAATTGAGGGCTCAAATCACTGCAAAGTTTGATGAAAGTGATATGAAACTATACGGTGTCGCGTATGCCACTCCTTACCTGCTCTGTAATAGTTATCCTCTGATCCTGATAGAGGACACTTGCAGAGTAAAATAGTTTGGTACAATTCTTTAATATTTTCCCCTTCCCTGAATAAATGATTAAACATATCTTTCATTGCATTTTTTTACCTTTTTTACGTTTTGATAAAATGGCAAACAACTGAAAGTCGTTAAAACAGAAATTGGCCGCTAATTTGACTCTTCCCATATATATATATATATATATATATATATATATATAAAAGGCAACGTTAATTAAAAAAAAAATAAATGCAACTGCCGAAAAAATATGACTTAAACAACCAAACCAAACAAACCAGAACTGAATCGTTACTAATGTTCACGTCCTCTGACAACTCACGCACGATGATTAGACGGTCTTTCCGAACATCTGCATGCTCATCTGCGATGTTTTCATCAGTTCTGCTAGTTGCAGATCTCCCAGAATGTGCGTCAGTGTTGACATTTTGTCGGCCATTTTGCAAATGTTTGAATCTCACGTGTCCGGCTCATACACACCTCTCCATAAAGTTTCTGCAACTTTGCGCAGGTCTATGTGCAAGTATCACCAAGCTTTTGACAAAATTTGATGCAATTTTCTGCTCAATTTTCTCTGCCATGGTCACTGATGGAACCTCCGTGGTGTCGTGAGACGACCACACTACTACACATTTTCATTCCAGGTAGAGTTATAAACAACGGAAGTGAGCGATAACGTCATAACTTGGTGTGCATGCGCAACAGTGTTCAAGGTCGTTCTGAGCCAAGCGGCTTCACTCTTCTTTTTTTTTATTCGGTGGGAATAGATATATTGTTAAATTTTTATGGAACTGTCATAAGATATTTTGAGCTGATATCACATATTTTTCTGTTGTTGCATAACTTCATCCCCGATAGTAAGTTATTGACGTTTTAGATGGAAATATTAACTTAAACAATAATTAAACAATAACTAAAAAACTTTCACTTTCGTTTAATGTTTAATGATGAATAAATAAATAAATTGCTTTTACATTATTCCGTTCAACCTTTCGTCTACACTTAAACAAGTTACTCTATTCTTTTTTTCAGCGTTGTGTGAGCGTGGATGTTTCCATGGTGGCAAATGCGTAGCTGCAAATATCTGCTCTTGTCCTCATGGCTACATAGGAAGAAACTGTCGCAGGCGTAAGTTTATTGTTTCTTATATCACATTAACGACTTGTCCCAAATTAGTGAACCTATTAAGGATTCGGGCAGAAATACTTCCTTCCGTTGGCTGCCATGTTTGCCACGGGTAAAATCACGCCACTGCTTTCTTTAGAAATATGAGTTAAAATGAGAAAAATACAACTAGATGACTTAATTTGAATGACGTCAACTAGTTAGCTTTCGTAGTTCACCCTGTAAGCCTTGGGTCGTGATGTAATGGCTAACAAGCCTGTCTCGCTAGATCAATTACGACTGAGTAGTGAGTTCGATCCTTACTGGTTGCTCCACACTTTCGTCGGTGTTCCACATCTAAGCTACGCTTAGAAAATCGTTTTAGTGGGCACTTCGACTGGTGACAGTAGTTTACCATCGCCTGAGGAGACACATTTGTAGTGTTGAAAAATAATTGTAATTGTGTAGCGATTTTTAACATGTTTTTGTTTTAATATTCTAAAATAAATACTTGTTACGTCGACCGCTTGAATTTAAGCGTACTACTAAATTGGTAAATAGGTCTTATCGTTTTACTGTTGAAATAGACGTAAATTGTAATTAAATAGTTTATTTTCTCCACTGTGGTACTCTCTTCCGGGTTAATGCATTCTATTTACCTAAATCTTCAAAAATTTAAATGCAATCACCATCTTCTGTCTTCCTGAAAAACCTGTTATTTTATTGTCCTTTCTCCTCACTAAAGTCTTCTCATTCTTTTCAACTCTCAGCAAGTCCTTGCATCTTAGTGCCATTTTCACACACTCTCACACACACACATACATATATATATATGTATATAATATTCGAGCAAAAACACGATAAACTTTGGACAGTTTCTTTATATATTTGATTTGTATATGCGAATTCTTATATGCAAAACATTTACCGCATATAGTCGCGTATCATGCGATCTTTGAAAACCTAATTTTTAAGCTACTTTGACGAGAGTAAATGGATATATGGTTTGGTCAACAGCATAACCAGGGCCAGCAGTACATACGCTAATTTTATATCCCGTGTATCATGCGACCCCTTACATTTAGCTTCAAAATTAGGTCATCAAAAGTCGCATGATACGCGGGTATATAAGATAGATAGATAGATAGATAGATAGATTCGACTAGGCTGAGATAGATTCGACTAGGCTGAGATAGATAGATAGATCGATAGATTCGACTAGACTGAGATAGATAGATAGATCGATAGATTCGACTAGACTGAGATAGATAGATAGATAGATTCGACTAGACGTAGATAGATCCAACTAGACTGAGATAGATTCCGCATATACTAGCGTATCATGCGACTTTTGAAAACCTAATTTTGAAGCTAATTTGACTACAGTAAATGGACGTACAGTTTGGTCAACGGCGTAACCAGGGCCAGCTAATCTTATATTTTTATATCTCGTGTATGATGCAACATCCTTAAAAGTCTTCATAAGTCGCATAATAGGCGAGCATATACAGTAAAAACACTTTAAAAAGACAATGTCCGTTGAATTCAATGAAAAATATTAGAAAAAATTCTTGCTGTCTGATAATTCGTCACTACACGCGTGCTCGCTAGGAAGAATTAGACATCTGATTTTAAAACAAGTGGAAATACTCTGGGAACTTCAAAATAAGAAAGTGTTTCTTATTTTGACACACTGGGTAAAATCCTAAACCTACCATGCTATCCTTTGAACAATGCATAGTTATCACGACCGTTGTCATTGAAGTCAGTTCAACAGTTACAGGGTATTCCACTCTTGTGCGGTGTGTGCGACTAAAATTAACAAATTCAGATAGTGTTATTTAGTTAGTCATGCGGATGATGGCTCTTGACATGACTTTGATCCTCACAGGGCGCCTAGGTATTGTGATTGTTTGCGTCTTTTTTCATGGAGCATGTCGTTTATGTTGATCATGTTCGCCAAGTCTATGAATATAGAATACAGCGCAGTACGTAATCTGTTCAATGAAACAACGTTAAAGATTAACACTCACCAGCAGCGGTTCTGTAATTCTTCAGTCTTCGATATCAGAGGTTGGCAGTGAATATTCAGAAAAAACATGGCCGCCTTTATACACGTCACGAATATTCTGAGCCTTCTGATTGGTTAACCCTTCTATTGGTGAACTATAAAATGAGTCAGCTCATTTTGGCCGGTTCACTAGTATCACAGGTACCCAAAAATTCCAAAAGCTTAAAGACCTGGATGATTATGTCTCTCCACGATCTCCTATCGTTCGTAGATATTAATAATATTTGTCTCCTTACTGTCCCTTCCAATCCCTGTTCTGCTAGCCATTGACAAAGCACGCTAGGTAGATAGATTACGCGATGTTTCCCTCTCCCCCTTCAGTATGTCATATGAGTGTCAAATTCTCTTAGCCCTCTTCTTTCATTATAGGTCCTAGAAATTTCACGTCTCTTTCTGATTCTAAACAAAAGTATCCTATTCGCTACAATTTTTTTTAAAATGTCCTCGTTGCTCATATATTTAGTCCATGGTATTCTCACCATCCTTCTGTAGAACCACATCTCTTGCTTCAAATCTCTCCTTCATTTCTGAGAAAATTGTCTAGCATTCACTATAATATAGGAAGAGTGATGTTAAACACACTTATCTTTTTTTTTCAGTGAAATTTCCTGTTTCTTAGTATTTTCCTTAGTTTTTAGAAGGTATCTTTCGCTTTTCCAATACGTTTTGGGGTTCCTGTCACATTTTCCATTGTCTGTTATAACACTTCCTGGGTAGTTAAATTTCTGTACTTGATTTATTTGGTCGTCTCCAATGTGTAACTTGCATCCTGAGTTATCCCTCTTGTTAACGACCATATATTCTATCTTCTTTGCCGTTGATGGATAGTCCTTTCTTCTCGTTTTCTTTTATGATAAGCACATGCAATTTTCTTTTTGTGTCTACCATCAACTCGGTATCATCTGCCTATCTTATATTGTTAAGATTGTATATAACAAATTATAATATATAATAATAATTGTATCTAATAAATCCTGGTAGGACTTTTAGTTCTCTTCGGACGGCCTCGTTGTAAAAGGTCAATAAAGCTAGTAAGAGATACTCATTCTTGCCTTACGTCCAATTGTTTGTATGTTTTTGCACCATTCATTTTTTATCCGTAGACAGGCGGTTTGCTGTTCTAAGTTTAGTAAATATCTATCTAATCATACGCTATATTTGGTTCTTCTTATTCTATGTGCCGTGTCTCTTCAGGGCGTGGGCGATCATGGTCCTCAGCAATCTCCTGTCCTTTGTAGCTCTCAGTAAAGTTTGTTTTTTTGCTATCTCTTCCAACCCCTGTTCTGACAACCATTCACACAAGTTCGTTAGATAGGTTATACGCTGCTTTCCTATGTTCCTCTTGCCTTGTGAGTGTCAAATTTTCTAAACCCTTTTTCCTCATCATATGCTCTACAGTTCTCGATATTAAGCCGTGTTTTCTCTTTCTTTGCAGCGATTTGTTCTCCTCCTTGTCAAAATGGAGGCGTTTGCATATATCCAAATCGATGCCGATGTCAACCAGGAACTTACGGACTTTTCTGTGAAAAATGTAAGTAGACTAGATCTGGACAACAGCATGCCGTAAATTGCTGCGTAAAAGACGAGTTTCCAAGCCTAAAACATATTTCCAAGATGAGGGATCGACTTATATGGCAGGTATAAAATGCAAACCTTTAACACTGAGTTGTAAACAAGTGGGATAACACTTCTCAAAATTACTGTGCAACACTTACCGTACCTCCAGCAGAGAAGTGGAGAAGCTTGTCCTACTCATGGTGTTGTCTGCCTGACGTGCGAGTAATAATTGTATAATGAGTAAATGTCTACAAGACCAAGAAGACTCCAATGGTTTACCCTTGCTGGTTTGTCCATTGGAATAGGGACTGACTAAAAGGATGATAGCCTGTCCTAAGTGTCGATAGTGTAACGGATCCAGTTTTGGAGTTCGCCGCATAACGTTGATGTCGTCACTGGCTCTTTGTTTACATCACTGATGCAAATGGAGGATAAGCGATACAGTGTTTTACAATAACATACGATACGTAGCAGTAATATAAAAAAATTACCTGGTATGATGTGTCATCTATGGTATTAATATTTTATAGGAGTTGATGTTGACTTTAATTTATTTCTCAGGAGATCTGACGAATTTTAAATGTTCGTAACGTTATGTTGATACAATCTATGGTATATACCAGTGTATGTTGTAGGTTGTTTGTTATACAACGCATATAGAAAAATATTATGGTTAGTATCTCAATATACAGGTGAGTGGTGTGACCTTAGGTAGTTTTGTTACAGGTTATCATATACTGTAGCCTAACTTCATTTACAGGTCGGCCTAAGTTTTGAGCTATTACCGTGTGTTTGAGAATCGATCTATACGGTAGGTAGAGGCCTAACTCAGAATTTTGAGCTAAAACTTTTTAGGTTGACTTGTACGCCGCAATTTACGGTAATTAAATACGTGGACAATTTTAAGCATTAATGTTTTCTCTATCTTAACATTTTATAATCCTAAGATGGAATTAGTTTTATTTTTATTTTTGAGAAGCAGAGTTGAAAAAAGTGTTAGCTGGTACTGATTTACATTAGTGAAGTGGATATATCAGGATTGAATCAAATCTTTTACACTTGATACCACCTGGTTTTAATCTTAAAAGTAAAATACACGCGCGTCAATATGAATGGATAGCTATTGGTGTTAGAAAGAAGAAGACTTTGAAAAGGGGGAAAGTACAAAAAAGAAAAGAAAAAAAAGAAGAAAATTTTCGTTTGCATATCGTTGATTCATCTCATTACCAGAAATCATTGGGAGAGTAGTCAGGTTCTAACATCATTGGGATAGTGGTCAGGTTCTAATATTATTGGGATAGTGGTCAGGTTCTAACATCTTATTTATAACATCTCAATGAATAAAGTGAGTTTCCTATCAGCGCCTCTTCTTTTTCTTCAATGTGCCGTATAACTTCAGGCGATCATAGCTCTCTACAGTTTTCAGTCCTTCGTAACTTTTTATAAATTTTGTCTTTTTGTTATCTCTCCTAAACCTTGTTTCCACCATCCATTTGCTCAAGCTCGCTTTAGCCTTTCCAAGTTCGAGAGATCAGGTAGAAGAGTGGAATGTCTATGTATTCACACAACCAATATTTTCTTCGTTCATCACCATGACGTGCCAGTGACAAGACTAGCTAGTATGACTGACTAAATGGCAGAGATGAGAAAGAGTGGTGTGTGCATGACTTTACCAAATAAATTAATACCATAATCAACGGAAACGAGAATCATAGCTGTAATTCACTCTTTTTATCTTATTGGTGATAAAAATGAAAAAGAAAATAAAAAAAATAATGTCCAATATTTTTCGACAGGGTTGCTTGTAAACTAAATAACCATTACATTCAAAAGTCCTATAATAACTCATCAGGGTCGTAGGGTCACCACATATACTACAACAGTGCAGAAGTTGGTGTGTCTAGAGTCTGCTAGCCTAACGGCGTGCTTCCTTCTTCAGACTAGTTTTGAATTCGAAGGCATCCTTCTCCTATATTGGTTGCCCTACCAAGCTAAAGAACGCCCTCTACCCTATTATCTCTTCACTGATACTCACAAAGCACTGGAGTTTGAATTAAGAGTTTTCCTTCTCCTATACTGGCTGCTCACAAGGCAAATGAGCTTAGTCTACCCTGCTATTTAACCCAATAGCTGGAAGGAAATAGATTTTCAAGGGAATTAATGCAAAGTGACCGAAACAGAGAGACGGATATGCAATGTAATTGACCCTGATCTAGCATCTCGTCTGCAGTCGTTCTCTGACAGACGTGCCATCACATTCCTCTGTCTTTTTTACAAATACTTTCACGGTAACTGCTCCCAGACTTCATGAATTTAAGCGTTCAGCTAGGCTGGTATCTCGCTCTCACCCTTTCACTGTCGAAACTGTTAAATGTAGCCGTCTCTTCTACGCCAATGGCTTCATGTCTCGCACTTCTCACCCGTGGAACTCCCTCCCAATTTCTTGTTTCCCTGATAGCTATAATCTCCAACTATTCAAATGTAATGTCAATCGACGTCTCCAGATGCCTTGATCTATCGCCTATCCTTCTCTTCATCCTTTCCTCTATCACTCCTCTTTGTACTCGCTCCAACTCTCTGTAACTCCTTGCGTGCTAGTGGCTTTCCGCCTTGCTTGGGGTAAAATAAAAAATAAAAAAAATTCGAAATCGGTACGCCGTTTCCATATTCCACACCGACAACTGTTGCACCTCCCACGCATCCATGAATAACGATATATAAGAAATAAAAGAAAATAAGTAATTTTTTCTCTCATTCTAAGTTGAAACTATTAAACTATTTAGACTAGTTTTGAATTCGAAGGCATCCTTCTCATATATTGGTTGCCCTACCAAGCTAAAGAACACACACTACCCTATTATCTCCTCACTGATACTCACAAAGCACTGGGGTTTGAATTAAGAGTTTTCCTTCTCCTATACTGGCTGCTCACAAGGCAAATGAGCTCAGTCTACCCTGCTATTTAACCCATAGCTGGAAGAAAATAGATTTTCAAGAGCATTAATGCAAAGTGACCGAAACAGGCTCGAACAGAATTCGAAATCGGTACGCCGTTTCCATATTCTGCACCGATAACTGTTTCACCACCCACGCATCCTTGAATTCCGATATATAAGAAATAAAAGAAAATAAGTAATTTTCTCTCTCATTCTAAGTTGAAACTATTAAACCTATTAGTGCTTGGTGTCCAACATTTTAGAAACGGGATTACCTAAAATTTGAAATCCGCCAGCCTTAAGATTACTATTAGCCAATAAGGTAGATTATGCAAAAGGAGATAAAATTTTGTGGAAACTTTATGCAGTAATGAGTTATGAAAAAAAAAATAACCTAAATCTTTCAGGAAGAGAAACTCCCTGTGGCCCGAAGTGAGCTAGTAAATTAGTTTTGAAAAAGGCATGAAACCTACAATTTTTGCTGATTTTTCGAAAACCAATTGGGGTATAAGTGCATAAGATAAATAATGTGCGTACTTATAACACACAATCTACAATATAATTTGTATTTACTCCCCCCTCCTCGAGGCCAGGTTGTGACACAAGGTCAGTCTAATGTGGGGAGTCCGGGCGTTGATTACGCTGGCCTCGGTGCGAGCACCTATCTCTCTCTCTTCTGCAATGTGATGGCGCGGCCCCGGGTAGCTATTACCCAGGACTGGGCACCTATCAGTATAATTTTACTCAGTTGCAACGGTCCTTTGGCGCACTCTGCCCCTGAGCCCGAAGACAGAGACGCAACTGAGAGATGATAAATAGGGTGTTACAAATTACTCGAGAGTAATTTACACACTAGAATATAATTTATTCAGTTTGTATCTCATTTTTGCTTATAACGTCAAAATATTAGGATTTTCTTTTTTTCTTTTAAAGTCTTAATATTTTCCAAATCATTTATTACCCAGGCCAGAGTAAATACACTGATATTTTTTCCCGGTGCGAATAAGAGGAAAGCAGGTATTTGTATCAACAAGTCCAATTCCGTAGATAATCTAATTCGTGGTTTACTGAACAAGTATATACGAGTCGTATGCACCCATCGCTGAAAGGCAAGAGATTCTTTAATCGTAAACAATAACTAATTAAGCCCCGCAGTATTATTCAACTTGGAGTCTTGAGCTTTACATTTTTAATTACTTTTGTTCATTCCTCACTCTTCAGTATTTAATTAATGTCAAAATAAAATAGTCTTCATCGATTAATGACGATCTAGAAAGCTCTGTTTGCCCGGGTGATGTCAATGACCTTGCTGGTATTCACTGTTTTGCTCTAGTAATTCTAATTAAACACGAGCTGAGATTGGAAGACAGGTGTTGTCTCTTGATCAACCAGACTCTGACGTGTCATCTAATCTGGTCGGATATCACACTGAAAACTTTTGACAGATGGCGCTAGAGTTGAACATAAACTCGCGTGCAGAAACACACACACACACACACACACACACACACACACACACACACACACACACACACACACACACACACACACACTGATATGCGCAAACTCTGATGATGAATGAACATCGCTGCTTATCGCCTGTTTAATATTTCCCGAAACAGCCGAACGATATGAGGAACCGGTTGTTGTTGGTTGAAATAACATTGGGAGCGCCGATTTCCATCTTCCTTAATAGGTCGGCTTAAAAAGCAAACACATCCGAAATTCGGCTTAACCTATTCAGAAATGAAAGTTATTAAAAATTCACTTCTAAAATTAATATCTACTGTTTTACCTATTAATTGTATAACTCAAAAAGATTCATGGTTCGTTTTTTTTTCACGTCGGGCAAAATGGATATATTAACGTTATCTTTGTATCTTTTTCAATAACTCATCAGAAATATCTATCTATCTATCTATCTATCTATCTATCTATCTATCTATCTATCTATCTATCTATCTATCTATCTATCTATCTTAGTCTGATCGTATCTATCTATCTATCTATCTATCTATCTATCTATCTATCTATCTATCTATTTATCTATCTCAGTCTGTTCCTATCTATCTATCTATCTATCTATCTATCTATCTATCTATCTTAGTCTGATCTTAGTCTGATCGTATCTATCTATCTATCTATCTATCTATCTATCTATCTTAGTCTGATCGTATCTATCTATCTATCTATCTATCTATCTCAGTCTGATCGTATCTATCTATCTCAGTCTGATCGTATCTATCTATCTATCTATCTATCTATCTATCTATCTATCTATCTCAGTCTGATCGTATCTATCTCAGTCTGATCGTATCTATCTATCTATCTATCTATCTATCTATCTATCTATCTATCTATCTATCTATCTCAGTCTGATCGTATCTATCTATCTATCTATCTATCTATCTATCTATCTATCTATCTATCTATCTATCCCAGTCTGTTCATATCTATTGTAAAAATTCAATTTTGCAATAACCAAAAATGTAAAAATTTTACTTTGTAAGGATAAAATGGGAAAAGAGGTCACATGACCGCTCTTATCCTGAATATGGCTGAACAAGGCGCAAACAAGCAACACACAAACTACGGCGTGAAATTCAAAAGAACGAGCATTTATTACAGTACATATAGAAATAAATACAATATTTACAAACAAAAGTTTGCACAAAAATTTCCTTTTGTGCGCCTTAATCCAAAACTAAGGCTGGATAGCAAATCAATTACTTTCAGAAAAGAATGCAAAAAGTTAGATAAGGCAGAAAATAGAACAGATGCTTCCATCTAATTCCTAAGACGGAATAGGAATCTCTTAGCACGAAGAGTACTTAGATAAATTTGAAGAGACTGATGTCACGGGGACTTGTGATATTTTTCCTCTGTAGAAAAGTTCAATTTAAGTTTTCAGTTCCTCTAAAAATTCTTCTCTGGAAACAGCTGAAATGGATTTTCCTCCTGGGTCCTGTATCTGCCTTCCGGTTGAAATTTTATTGTCCGTTCGTCTTGAGTTCTTTCCCTGTAGAGAAATTTATGACTCCCTTCTGCATTGAAATCTGAGTGCTTTCTGTCCTTCTCAGCAGCTCAGTTTCCTTTTATAAGAAAACAGGAAACTCCCAGAGACCTTAATTTCAAAATTTATGTGGGCACGAGACCAAATCTGATTAGTCTGTAAATATAATAATATATATTTTTTCAAATTCAAAAAATGAATCAACAATAATTCACACAGAAGAAATAACTTTGGTAGTTCTTTAAACGCTAATCCAAAAAATAGAATTTTTCAGATATAACTGTAACAAATTTTACATACCGTTTACATTTTTTTAAAAATACATTCTCTCAAATGTACGTGTAAAATATAAACAGACGACTATAATATTTATTTATTTACACCTTTTAATTGATGATTAACTTAAATTATTTTACACTACAAAAATATACATTTTTATAATCTATCTATCTATCTATCTATCTATCTATCTATCTATCTATCTATGTCACCAGAATTTTAGGATTTTTAAATTTATTTTTTCTGTATTTCGGAAAATTTTTCTTGCATTCGGTGACTATTTAAATCTAAATTGCCCAATGTCCGCGTACTTTCGCTTTTCAGAAGGCATTAATAAGGACTTTTGCTTTTGTGCTATGTCGGTTTCATCATTTACTACTATCTCGTTTTTACGTAACAGTTCAGTTCGTGTCATCAAGAGATTTGCTGTCTAAATCTATCTATCTATCTATCTATCTATCTATCTATCTATTATAAAAATATAGCTTTAAGGTATGTTATATGTAAGTAGGTACCTCCGTGAGATCGCTAAAAAAGAGCATAGCATGACGAAAAAGACGCCAAACTTGACGAAAACAAAACTTTATCGTCTAAATGTTTATGTTATTATTAAGAGGAAAGATCAAGGTATTTTGGGGGTAATTTTTTACATTTTTTAATTGTTCCTAGCACGTCCAAAATTTTCGTTAAAGATCTTGTTTTTTTTTAGTCAGCAAAATTGACAGATAATCAATCATGTCAACCATTTTTTTCCATTTTATAAAAAAAATGAAAACCTCAGTTTGAAATTCTTTTAAAAATCAATTATAAGTTTTTCAAAATTTATTTTAAGAAAATCAGAAATTATAATGTTTATTCAAAATATTTTGAAACAAGCATTACTTAGTTTCTGCGCCGAAAAGTTGTAGTTTGGAAATAATAACATAAACATTTAGACGCTAAAATTTTGTTTTCGTCAAGTTTGGCGTCTTTTTCATCATGCTATGTTCTATTTTTAGCGATCTCACGGAGGTACCTATATTTAAGAGTAAAAGTGCTCAATATCAGGAATCAATAAACATAAAAGTGGATACTGAGGTCAACATTGAGCGGCGAGAGACTGTTTCTTGTTAGAACGCAACCTTCAGGAATTTTATCCACCAAATGTAGTTTTGGCCTGAAGATTGCGTTTAATCCTGAATCAGACTGTCGCCGCTCGGTGTTGACCTCAGTGTCAACTTTATATATATATGCGTGTATAGCTGTAGCCACTCCATCATACATGTTTCGATATCAATGACTAACAGAGTACTTCAGTTTTTTTATTGTATTTTTCATGCATGCAAATAATTTAGTGAATGTAGAAATTTTGAACATAGTGAGTGTATAAATTATCCAAATGATTGTCATTTATTAGGCATTTTAAGGAGTTTGATTGTGCTGTTGCAACTGGTGTGTAATTTGCTGAGACGTTGACGTATTTTTATTTACTGAACACGGTCAGTACATTATAGCCGTGTTCGTAGTTGATATTTTTAAGTGCAGTTTTTTCTTTTTGATGATCACTGCTTCTATTATTTTTAGATATTTTTTACAGTGACAGGCGTGTATTAAATTTGTGCTTTCGACGAGTAGTGTTGCTTATCAAAGGATTTCTTTTCCTGTTGGTTTAAATTGATCATTACGGAAGTATGGCTCGGGAAACATAAAGTTACCCTTCTTGATAAACAAGTTGTGGTATGTCCGACGTAATTACACATGAATTTGTTTTCATCAAGAACACACGCTTGGAACGAACAATCATTTAAAGAATTTATATTAAACTCCAAAAAGAAATATCTTGTACACTTACAAGGAAAACACAACTATCTTAAATGAATTAACGTGTCAGGGACTTTAATGAAACATACACACATAAACCGAGAGATGTATACATTTTGTAACTATAGCGATAAATTCAATTACACTTCCTCGAGACAATAATATGATGACTTCTCACTTTACGACTTATCTGTTTAACGACCATTTATAAAATCTCATAAAAAATTAAGACTAATTATAAAATCTGATAAAACTGTTCCGACGAGGTACTTTCGCTGTTTCCCAGACTGCATAAATTTAAGCGTGCTACCAGGCTGACATCTTGGTCCCACCCTTTTACTGTCGAAATGGTTAAATGTAACCGTCTCTTCTACTCAAACAGCTTCTTCACTCGCACTTCCTGTCTGTGGAACCCCCTTCTTCTTGCTTGATTCCCTGATAACTATAATCTTCAAATATTCAAGTGTAATGTCAATCGTCATCATCTGATACCTTGATCTTGTTCGTCGTCCTTCTCTTTATCCTTTCCCCAAACACGCCTCTTTACTCTTGTTTTCAATCCTTTGTAACCCCTTGCATGTTAGTGGCACTCCTGCCTTGCTTGGGGTGAAATGGTGAAAAAAAAAAAATTTTAAATCCAACAGTCGGTATTGTACGTTGTACGAAAACTTTGATTGTGATTACTTTCTCTCTCTTCAAACTCAATCAAAATAAGTAAAATTAAAAAAATGAAACATTAATAGAAATTTACTTAGACTGTATTTAGACTTTATTAGAATATTGAGCTGATTTTTTAATTTTTACTATGTTTACTGTACTGAATAAACATTTAGATATACCTGAAATAGCGGTCATGTACAACTCACTTAGCGACTAGCTCATTGGAACGGATATTTGGTCGTTAAGTGAGGAGTTGCTGTAACAGATGCATACTGATACATGCACAAATATAAAGATTATATATATTAATTAGAATGATTTTTATTTTAATCCAACCCTGACATTAAAGCATTAATTATTATTATCAAGGTTCGTTGTCAAGTTTTTCGAATTCTCATATACTTGTATTTTGATTGGTCATTGCAGCTTATGTAACAGCGTTTCCCCTAGCAAGGGGTGTTTTATTGATTAAGTGTTGAAACAAAATGGCTATTTTTGTAGTGATTATATAACATATTTATGTTATAATTTTCGATTAAATTATATATATATATATATATATATATATATATATATATATATATATATATATATATATATTATCTTATTTCTCCAAAACGCTTACATATTAGAATAACACCTTTACCTTATTTCTCGATAACACTGACATATTAGAATAACACTTTCATCTTATGTCTCCAAAACACTTTCACATTAGAATTACCCTTTTTCCTTATTTGTTGATAACACATAATAGTGGAGATCTCTTGTTCTAGAAAATGGTGACGAGTTGTATACTTGAAGAAGGCCATGGGATATATCACTCGAAACGTTGTGATAATAGCAAAAGAAATATAAAGATTGTGTTCACTTGTCGTAATATTTTTTTTTTCTATTTTTCAGTACTTTTTATCTTGGAATAACATGTTAATTCTCGATAACATTTGAATAAATCTTTCATCTTATTTCTCACTAACACTTACACATTAGAATAGCACTTCTATATCACAATAACACTTATACTTATATAGTAGAATAACCTTATTTCTCAGTAACACTTATTAGAATAACGCTTTTACCTTATTTATCAATAACACTTACATATTAGATTATTACTTTTACCTTATTTGTCGATAACACTTTTACATTAGAATGACACTTTTATCTTATTCCTCCAAAACACTTAATATTATAATAAGGTTTAAGCTATTAACTTATACAATCTTACATTACGGAATCAATTTCTTAGTTGTATAGCGGGATGAGATTAAATTATGACGAATGCTATTGCATTCACTTTCGCACAAATACACTTGGAATTGTGTGACTAGAACTCTTCTCCCCCTCTATAGGTTAAGTAGCACGGTAGCCTGGACCTTCTAGCCTTGGAGGTCAATCTGTTTAATCCTTAATTTCAAAACTGTGGAAAAAGCAACGGGAACACATATTTTTGTGAATTTTCTTCTCATCAGGCTTCGGCCGATTAATCCTAATCTTATTAAATGATGAAATCATTTATTGAAAGGATACCGCGTACTCACTGTTCACATAAGGGTTTCATTTGTGCCTTAATGCACTTTATTGACAAGTGAGCGTAAGGAGACGATGGAATAGAGCTATGTCGGTAGAACATGCAAACAGGTTTGGTTAAATGATTTAGACATATTATGTCGATTAGTTTTCGTTCTGATCCATTCAAGTTAGCGGATTAAGTTTTTGGTAGACTTAAAAAAATTGAGTAAGAAAAATACCAAAATGTTCTTTCGAATAGTTTTTATACTTTCAATCTCAATCTGAGACCATTAAAATTAATCCACAAACTTGAAACGATGAGAACGAAAACTAATCGACATGATATGTCTAAATTATTTAAACAAACCTATTTGAATGAAAATATGCTACCTAAATATACACAATATATATATATATATATATATATATATATATATATATATATATATATATATATATATATATATATATATATAACAGGCTACTACATAAAATATCGTGGAATTTGAACAGAACATGTGATTCGAACGTAGTGCGGACATTGTAAATACAATATATATATAGCCCCGGCAGACATTTTTGAACATGTTAAGAATATATATATATATATACATATATATATGTTGTTTAAAATTTACTGTATTTATGGGTGGGTGAGTGCTCAGTATCGTAGATTGAATGTTTTAGATATAAACAGTTTGGACATTGAAATTAAGACTGTATCGTGACTGTCGATTTCGTGTCTTTCATGTCACTACTCTTTTCACAGGCTCTATACGTAAGCCAATGGCGGCGTGGAGGGGGGTATTAAAGTAAGTAGGAGAGGGAAGAATCTAGGCCCATCATGTTATTTTGCTTAAGATTAATGCTTTAGGTTATATCTAGTCTTGACCTTTAGTGTGCTTATTTTATTTATCATTTACATATCCCATTCATTTATTTTTTTTTACATTTTCTTATGCACTAAATTGTGGTATTTGAAATGGAACAGATTTAGGTAATGAGATTTTATTTACACTTTGGATTATGATATAGTTGAAGGTAGCACAGTAGGAATTTGTTTTCGTGTGTACATTTTGAAATGAGCTCTGAGCTTTTGCTTAGGAATTAACTTGTTTTCGGAAGGTGATTATGGTAGTTTTCTCTTCTATGCAAAGGATAAAATGTTTGGAGATGATGTTGTAAGCTGGTACTTTTTTTAAAAATTTTCCATGTTATCTTTATGTTTACTTTTGTCTTTTTGAGTTTCCATATATGTTTTTTAGAACATTTTGATATTTTAATTTTTTTCTTGTTAAATGATGTTTTTATGTGTAGATTTTATAGCTTCAGGAACCTGTTATTCCTATCTGTCACTCAATCTATCTCTGTCTCTGTCTCTCTCTCTGTGTGTGTGTGCGTGTGTATGTGTGTGTTTATGTGTGTCTCTGTGTGTGCATGCTATTCTTATATATAGTTGTGCTATTCAAAATCTTGAGTAATTCGACTATAACAAGTAGTTTCCACTATCTTCAAAGTAGTCTTTTTGGAGATGTATATAGTAATCGCAAAAACCCGTACGACATTCGGCTAGAAGGCTCTGTTCAGATCCGATGAACTTTTAGGTAGCATTCTGTTTATATATATATATATATATATATATATATATATATATATATATATATATATAACAGGCTACTACATAAAATATCGTGGAATTTGAACAGAACATGTGATTCGAACGTAGTGCGGACATTGTAAATACAATATATATATAGCCCCGGCAGACATTTTTGAACATGTTAAGAATATATATATATATATACATATATATATGTTGTTTAAAATTTACTGTATTTATGGGTGGGTGATTGCTCAGTATCGTAGATTGAATGTTTTAGATATAAACAGTTTGGACATTGAAATTAAGACTGTATCGTGACTGTCGATTTCGTGTCTTTCATGTCACTACTCTTTTCACAGGCTCTATACGTAAGCCAATGGCGGCGTGGAGGGGGGTATTAAAGTAAGTAGGAGAGGGAAGAATCTAGGCCCATCATGTTATTTTGCTTAAGATTAATGCTTTAGGTTATATCTAGTCTTGACCTTTAGTGTGCTTATTTTATTTATCATTTACATATCCCATTCATTTATTTTTTTTTTACATTTTCTTATGCACTAAATTGTGGTATTTGAAATGGAACAGATTTAGGTAATGAGATTTTATTTACACTTTGGATTATGATATAGTTGAAGGTAGCACAGTAGGAATTTGTTTTCGTGTGTACATTTTGAAATGAGCTCTGAGCTTTTGCTTAGGAATTAACTTGTTTTCGGAAGGTGATTATGGTAGTTTTCTCTTCTATGCAAAGGATAAAATGTTTGGAGATGATGTTGTAAGCTGGTACTTTTTTTAAAAATTTTCCATGTTATCTTTATGTTTACTTTTGTCTTTTTGAGTTTCCATATATGTTTTTTAGAACATTTTGATATTTTAATTTTTTTCTTGTTAAATGATGTTTTTATGTGTAGATTTTATAGCTTCAGGAACCTGTTATTCCTATCTGTCACTCAATCTATCTCTGTCTCTGTCTCTCTCTCTGTGTGTGTGTGCGTGTGTATGTGTGTGTTTATGTGTGTCTCTGTGTGTGCATGCTATTCTTATATATAGTTGTGCTATTCAAAATCTTGAGTAATTCGACTATAACAAGTAGTTTCCACTATCTTCAAAGTAGTCTTTTTGGAGATGTATATAGTAATCGCAAAAACCCGTACGACATTCGGCTAGAAGGCTCTGTTCAGATCCGATGAACTTTTAGGTAGCATTCTGTTATATATATATATATATATATATATATATATATATATATATATATATAAAGATATTTTTGTAGGTACAAAATTTAATGATCGAAATAAAAGTATAAAACTTAATATTACGAGACATTAAAAACACGCGAAGCAACCGGTTTCGCTCCCGCTCTTCAGGCTTCAACGGGAGATTTAAAATTAACACAGAAAAATGTACAATAAAAGGAAGTTGTGAAAAAAAAAAAGGAAAAAGGAACTAGAGACAAATGACAGCGAGTCCCAAAAAACACTCACGTTGTTTACACAACGAAGGCCCCGATGTAAAGTGCCTCCAGAACCTTTAGATGAAATAAGGAGTGAGAGCGGGACAACACGAGGGCATCATGTGGCACAAGGCCGGTTTAACGTGGGATCTCCGAGCCCGTGGGATCTCCAAGCCCGTGGGCTCGGCCAAAAATATGCCCTTCGAACCCTATAAACGGGTTCAGGGTCGGTTTACCTCCCCGAAAGAGACTCCGCCCTTCGGCGTAGACTCGTTCGGGTTCCTCCCCGCCCGAAGGCAAAGAGTTCAACCGTTCAACCGATCAACCGATCAGCCGGTCAGCATTTAGTCACCCCACCACGAGGGCATCATGTGGCACAAGGCCGGTTTAACGTGGGATCTCCGATCCCGTGGGCTCGGCCAAAAATATGCCCTTTGAACCCGTATAAACCGGTTCAGGGTCCGTTTACCTCCCCGAAAGAGACTCCGCCCTTCGGCGTAGACCCAATCGGGTTTCTCCCTGCCCGCAGGCAGAGAGTTCAACCGATCAACCGATCAGCCGGTCAGTCAGTCGCCCGACTTCAGACTGAACCAGTCAACACTAGTATTTAGTCACCCTCCCACGAGGGTATCATGTGGCACAAGGCCGGTTTAACGTGGGATCTCCGAGCCCGTGGGCTCTGCCAAAAATATGCCCTTTTAACCCGTATAAACGGGTTCAGGGTCGGTTTACCTCCCCGAAAGAGACTCCGCCCTTCGGCGTAGACTCCTTCGGGTTCCTCCCTGCCCGAAGGCGGAGAGTTCAACCGATCTACTGATCAGCCAGTCAGCCGGACGTCCGACTTCAGACTGAACCAGTCAACACTAAATTTGGCTGCACAATCTCTGTTCTTTAATAGGTGTTCGCCTATGGCGGAACTATAGGTGTTCGAGACGAGTCCATTCAAAGGCAAGGTGTAATTTCTAATTTTTGTAGGAACGTGTTGTTTTACTCTCATGTCTAAGCGTTGAGTTGTTCTCCCTATGTAGTCGGCTCCGCAACTACAAACGTATGTATAAATAATTGAATTAATTTGATGGGGAAGGAGAACGTCTTTACACGCAGATCGAAACATAGGCCGAGTTTAAAAAATAATCCGAACTTCGGCAGAGAAAAAACAACAACGAACATTGGATGAAATTTGTTTGGCTATTTTTTCACATTTGGTACCAATCCAGGGTAATCTGAGGTAAACTGGGCATTTTTTGACAGTGTAGAGCTCGGCACTTCTGAACTCTTCAACTTTACTACGGATAACTGAATTAACAGTATCAAGAGGATAACCCAAATTACATAGGGTATCCTTAATAAAGTCGGTTTCGTCGTTCAAGAAAGGTTCAAAGCAGATCTTTAATGCTCTATGTAGGAGGGTTTTAATAATGTTAATCTTCACCGTTAAATAAACAAAAGGTATCATCAACGTACCGACAGTACATTTGAGGACAAAGTGGATTCTTTCGTATCTTTTTTTTCTGAAAGCCAACAAATATGTTGGTAAGTACCGGACCCAAAGGCATAGCAACTCCGTCGATCTGTCGGTACATGATGTTGATGAAACTAAATTCGACGGAGGACGTGGCAAATTTCATCAATTCACGAAATATTGACTCAGGAAAACTAGGTTGAGTCAATGAACTGCGATAGAGAAAATCACAGCAAATATCAATGGTTTCCATTAAAGGGACACAAGTATACAGGGAGCAGACATCGAAAGAGCACATGAACTTACCCGAAGAAGACAAATTTTAAACGTGGTCGACGAAGGAAAAGGAATCCTTTATACAAAATCCATCCAAGCACTGCAACACAGGATCCAAAAGTGTATGTATATATATATATATATATATATATATATATATATATCATGGATGTATCCATATATATATATATATATATATATATATATATATATATATATATATATATATATATATCATGGATGTATCCATATATATATATATATATATATATATATATATATATATATATAATGGATGTATCCATATATATATATCTATACATTTCTTTATGCTTGAGTATATGATAGTGTGTATGTATATTCACATTTCACATGCTCACACACACACACACACACACACACACACACACATATATATATATATATATATATATATATATATATATATATATATATATGTTAGGGAGTGATGAAAAGTTCCAACACCTTTCACAAAATTCTGACCAAATGTCTAAACATCAGGATTTTAAAATCCCGTCTTGGTCATGGCGAGAATTTTTTCAGCAACGCTTGCGCACGCACACACACACCGCACACACACACACACACGCACACATATATATATATATATATATATATATATATATATATATTATAAGTTAATAGACTTAAAATATGGTTTTTCGATTATATATCTTACTGTTCTTTCTTTTTATTAATATACATATATATATATATATATATACTTTACGCACCTTTGTGCAAATGCAAACCTATTCATACCTCCGTGAACGAACATTCACGCGTAAATGAAAAACGAAGTTCCATGACACTTGCGCCTGTGAAATATTATATTATTGCATGTGTGACAATGTGTGACTTTTGGCAATTGTCCCCAGATCACTTATTCCTCTCTTTTCTTGGCTAATCGCACTTGAAATGTCCAATCTACGGTCCAGTTCGCTTGGGTGCGCCTAAAGTGATAAAGCCATACCTCTACAATAATATCGGAGTACTATCTGACACGGTCTTCAGCGTGAAGACAAAACGTTACACAAAACTTTACCATTTTAGAGAGAATCAAGGACTTATGGCTACAAGGGGAAATTAAAAAAAAAACGAATTGTGCACGATTTCCTTTGGATAATAAAACCTTTCTTGAAGAAAAAAAGGCGAAATGAACGTTTTAAACTAAAAAAAAGCTCCAAGTGTATATTATACTAGCAGGCTTTACCCGCTTGCTATCGCTTCGTAAAGTAAGACATATTCACTACTTGAAATATTTCAAACAAAAATTTTAAATGAACATTCGATTCATAAATTAGCTTGTTATAGTTAAGGAAAGTTTTACAAATAGTTGCCAACTTGTTGAAAGCCAAGTAAAATGCAAATTTCAAACACTTTTCTGCACTATATAAGACAATATTCCTAAACAACTATTTTTGATACGAAAATCAAAACAATCCTTGAATAAAAGAACACTAATTAAAGATAGCTAATTAATGGAATATTTTTAAAAAATTAATATGCAAATTAGTTAAAACTGAAGTGTGATAACAGATAGAAATAGATAATATATAATACAGATATTGAGCTTTTAGCGTGTAAATTCCTTTTTTTTTGAGTAGGTACACTGGGGAACAGCTGCCCGGGGCCGTGCCCTCCCATTGTAAAAGAGGGAGGGATCGGTGCTCGCACCGAGGCCAGCGCAACCGACGGTTGCGGGGGCTGAGGAGAATTTTTGTCCCTGCCCGAGTGTACGCGCTCGGGTCCCTACATTAATCCGACCTTGTGTCACATCTCATTCTGTTGAGGGAATGAGTAAACACCGTGTAACTTACTCTTTTTTCAGTGTGTAAATTCTTCCTTGGAGGGGTGTACACATTCGGATACTTACCGATCACACGACTCTGTCACTGTGCTGGTGGCATCACAGCTTTGACTAGCTTGGATCGGCTCTGACCAGTTTGGACCAGGTATGGCAAGCCAAGACCAACTATGACTAGCTTAGACCAGCTCTGACCAGCTTGGGCAAGCTAAGACCAGCTTGGACCAGCGGCCCGAGTGATAACACTCGGGTCCCCACGTTAAAAAACTGACCTTGTGTCACAACCTGACTCAGTGAGGGTGGGTGGGGGTTTCAAGTAAATACCGTGTAACTTACTCTTTTTTCAGTGTGTAAATTTCTCTTTGGAGGGGTGTACACATTCGGATACTTACCGATCACAGGGCTCTGTCCCTGTGCTAGTGGTATCACGGCTACGGCTACGACTAGCTTGGATCGGTTCTGACCAGTTTGGACCAGCTATGACAAACTATGACTATCTTAGACCAGCTTGGACAAGCTTAGACCAGCGGTCCGAGTGAAAACACTCGGGTCCCCACGTTAAAAAACTGATCTTGTGTCACAACCTGTTTCAGTAGGTGGGGCTCCAAATCAATGTTTTTCACTGGAAAAGCGCAAAAAACTAACCTCTATCTTTGGTCCGCCGCTGGCGTAAAAGAAAACAAGATTTTTAACGAAAATTTTGAACGTGCTACAAAGGAGTAAAAAAAATTCAAAAAATAATAAGTAAATACTTTGGTCTTTCCTCTTAATAATAACATAAACATTTTGATGACAAAACTTTGTTTTTATTGAGTTTGGGGCCTTTTTTCATCATACTATATTGTTTTTTACGCGACCAAGTGGAGGTACCTAAAGATTCCATAATATAGGTTTAACTTAATTAGTTATTATGTTTCTCTAACTCTTCAAATGTTGAATGTGTAACTAATTCTAATTTCTATTTTGCCATCTTTACAGATCAAAGTAGACTAGGCGCTCTACTTTTTGTTTAGAAACTACGTACCGACCGCAGGTTTTAAACTTTATCTTGTGTCACGTTATGTACGAAGTAGGCATAGAAATAAATATCGCCATTTATAACATTTATTCCGATGAAAATACATTATTGTCTTCATTTATTGGAATCGGCAAGCACGGTTGGAATTCCAGTCGGGTTTGTTTGATTCACTTACGCGCAAATACAGTTGGGTAAGGTACGAATCTGTTCCCTCCCCTCAGGACTTGTATCTGAAACAGTCATTCTTATTATCAAAGATTGTTAACGCAAAATTCACTGTCAAAAAATATATATATATATATTCTTATAATCCAAATTATGCTTGGGCTTTGAATAACACACAAAAAGGTTGATAAGCCGTAAAAACAAAAATCACTCTTTCAATCATTTATTGGACGGCCAGCAAGTCATTCATTAATATAATGTGCTCAAGCTTTAGGAATCTGTCCGCCATGTCATACTTGTCCTTCTAGAGGGCGCCATGATGATTATCTGGAGCTTAAGACGTTCCTGTAAAAGGAAGTGTCAGAAGATGTAGAGCAATTTGGGTTCCTAGTCCTAATACCACTTCAAACTCCGTCTCGAGTCACCTTCCGTTTGAGTGGGCGTGCGGATTAACCCTCTTCTTTTATATGTCATGCCCTTGCAGGACATAGGCGATCATGGCTCTCCACAAATTCCATTTTTTTTTCACCCTTTACCATCCTTATTTGTTCTTGATCTCTAATTCATTCACTAAAACTCAGGCTACTCGTTTCTTCTCTTGCCTTCAATATATTGATTATATTACACTATATAGTGACGTCACTTAATTTAGGGAAACGACCACAAGTTTTTGTATATCGTCAGCAGTCATTTTTTTTTATTGTTCATTTTATCTGTTTGTTTATCTATTGTTCATCTTTATGTAATGTCGTTGCTGTCAGCGCTGATACCGCATTTCGTGCGCTGATATCACTAATAAAGCGCATTTATCATGTATGTCATTTGGCAGGCATCTTTATGGCTGCTTATAACGAGTTGATCTTCCTTGAAATATGAGTGCAGGGTACGCGGTGCTGTGTTCAAGGGCAGAAGGTTTTCTTGCAAGAAAAAAAAAATTAACCACGTCATTTCTGGTTTTGTCTGATTTTTTACTTTTAAGATTTTTTCGTTCCTTTTTCTCTAGCGTTTTTTAGTCAATGAATTCTTGATTTTTATCGTCTGTCATCTATCATTTTTTTCGCATATTCATTTCTCTACTTCTGTTTCCTTGCTTTTTGACACCTTCCGTGTTCAACTCTTCTTTTTCTCGTGTTTCTTTGTTGATATTTATTAATATACATTGTGTTGTATCGTACTTCTAAGGGAGGAGGGCCTTCATGCTTGCCGCGAAAACCTTCATATTTTTCTTTATCTGGGCTATAAAACCGAATACTAGCACCTGGAAATATATGGTTACCTCAGCGTTTTCTGTCTCCGTTTATTTTATTTTGCTAAGAAGCCACAGTTGTGGTATACGCAGTGAGTATCGAAGTCGTTACATTTTATTTTGTGTTGTTCTTTCACTTTTGTTTTCTTGTATGTTTTTATTCTTTTTATCTACAATTTGTCTTTTTCATTTTTCCTTTTTTCTTTTCATTTTTCTTCTTTCTTTGCCTTCTTTCTTTTCCTTCTTTCTTTTCTTTCAATTTTCCTTTCTTTCCCTTCAATTTTCCTTCTTTCTTTTATCTTCGTTTTCTTTTCTTTCTTTCTCTACAATTTTTCTTCTTTCTTTCTCGTCAATTTTTCTTCTTTCTTTCCCTTCAATTTTCCTTCTTCCTTTCACTTCAATTTTCCTTGTATCTTTCTCTTCGGTTTTCCTTCTTTCTTTCCGTTCATTTTTCCTTCTTTCTTTCCACTGAGTTTTCCTTCTTTCTTTCCGTCAATTTTCCTTCTTTTTCTCTTCGGTTTTCCTTCTTTCTTTCCATTCAATTTTTCTTATTTCTTTCCCTTCTTTGTTTCTTTCTTTGTTTCCTTACTTTTTTTCTTTCACTCTTCCTTCTTTATTTGTCTTCGGCCTTCTCTTCGGTTTTCCTTCTTTCTTTCTCTTCATTTTTCCTTCTTTCTTTCCTTTCAATTTTCTTTCTTTCTTTCCTTTCAATTTTCCTTCTTTCTTTCCCTTCAGTTTTTCTTCTTTCTTTCCCTTCAGTTTTTCTTCTTTTTTTCTCTTCGGTTTCCTTCTTTCTTTCCGTTAAATTTTTTCTTTCTTTTCCATCAATTTTTTTTCTTTATTTCCATTCAGTTTTCCTTCTTTCACCCTCTTCATTTTCATTGCATTCTCCCTCTTCATTTTTCCTTCTCTCTCTTTGATTTTCATTCTTTCTCTTCATCTTTCCAACTTTCTCTTTTTTTCATTTTCGCTTCTTCCTCCTCATTTTTCTTACTTATTAAAAAAATAACGATCTCCACTTCTTATACACCGGTTTATATCTACCTTTATCAAATTATCCCCCCACCATAAACTTACTCCACATCTCAAGCACATGTCACGAAAAGATTCTTTCTTTCTTGAAATTATTCTCCCATATTCTTTTTATTTGCATACATATTTATATCAAAATTTATCAGCCTAGTATATATCTCTTCAACTTTTAACTTCCTGTCGCGAAACGATCTTCCTCACCCTCATCCTTATCGGGCTCCGTTCTGCATCGTTTATCCTCTAGTAGCCGAAGCTGCAACCCACTTCACTTAAGAATTTCTTCAAAAATATTAAGTGGAGCCTCTAGTCAATGTGGCTTGCTCTTGAACACGAGTGCAGCAGTCGGAGTTGGACAATAAGAAGAAAGACAGAGAAATATGAGTATTATCTGAATGCAGCTGAGTTTTATGAAGGGGACTTTGATTTATAGCTACATGTCAGGCGCATCAAGTGGTGACCTTTGACTGGACTAGTGGACGTGAAGGTAATCTTTGCTCCCCCACCAAAAAAAAAAAAAAAAAAAAAAAGAAACACCTACTTACGAGTGGGTAAGACGAGGAAAAGACGTTGAAGGCGTTGACACGTGCAGCTGACATATACGCGTTCACACTCACACGTGCCTTGACAACATGTATAAACACGCACACATACATATATACATACGTAAGATCTATGTGCCATGTCACTTCAGGACGTAGGTGATCATGGTTCTCCACAACTTCTTATCCTTTGTAGCTCTTAACGATATTTGTCTTTTTTAACTATCTCTCCCACTTCCTATTTTTTCAATCTATTTATGCAAGCAAGTCAGTTATTTTTCCCCTCTGTCTTTCCCTATTGACTTTTGTTTGTCTTATGAGCGCCAAATTTTCCAAGCCTCTTTTTTTTTTTCAAACTTTCAACTGTCTCTTTCTAGAAATTTCATTTTTGATTCCAAGTATAAATGCCTTTTTTGTTTCAATTTTCATTAACCGCCCCCCCCGTTGCTTACATTCTCCATCCATGCTATTCTCAACATCCTTCTGTAGAACTACATCCCCGTTTTCTCAAGACTCCTCTCTATCTGTGATGAAATTGTCCAGCATTCACTTCTATATTGGTGAACTGATGTTACATAGCAGTTTCGACACTCTTTTTGTTTCAAATAAAAATTTCCTGTTTCTTAAAACTTCAAAATTCTGGAAGCATATTCTGCTATTCTAATGTGCTTTCGGATTTCGGTGCCACATTTTCATCTCTTTAAAAAAAACCGAGCTGATTAAGAGTTCTGGAAACTTAAGCTACGAAATGCAAGAAAAGATAACATTTGAGAGAAAATAAGGTATTTTATTTCTTGGTGAAGTGATTTCGCAACCTGGGAAACGTTGGATAACTTAGAGGAACAGATCGATCACCCTGTCTAAAAACATAGATTTCTTGCACCAATTCATAAATACATATATTCTACCCCACATCATTCATATGCACACCTGCCTGGAAATTCATTTGTCCGAATTTACGCAAGTATGCATTCACACCGACATGTCATCCCATTCGTACATTTTAACATATATCCATAGATTGCTCATTCCTACATATTTTATTTTTTCTAATCATTTCACCCAAAGCAAAGCAATAAATCCACTAAGATGCAAGGGGTTGCTGTGTGTTAGAGAATATGAAAAAGAAAAGAAAATACTTTTAAGTGGCGAGAACAATAAAAGAACAAGAATTAAGAAGACAATAGATAACGATTGGGATTGGATTTATATTTTTGAAGATTAAAGTTGACTGGGAAGCAAGAAGCCGGAAGAGAGTTCCACATGAGACAAGTACGATGGAAGGAACTGTTAGCATAGAACTTACTGTTATATCTAGCCATTTCAGCTGTAAAATCATGAGACCTTGCCGCCAATCTAGTACTGCGCTCAAATTCATAAAGTTTAGATACTATAGAGGAAAGGTCATCCGAACAATTACCATGAAAGTATTTAGTGAAAAGGTATAGGGAAGCTACATTACGGCGGTGGAAAAATGACTGAAAACAAGATGCCAAGTCGAGACCAATAATATTGCAGATTCTTCTTTGGATTTTATCAAGAATCTCTAAATATATAGCAGGAGCACCAGAGCAGATGTGGCAATAGTATTCAATGCAAGGACAAATGGTAAAATTATAAATATATAAGATAAATTCTGCCGAAAAAAATTGTCTAGCACAACCCAGCGGATCAACTTTCAGACTTAGCAATTGATTCAAGATTTTCTTTCCATGTCATGTCAATGAGAAACGTTAGTTCGAGAAGGAGCAATGAATCACTCTCCTGGAGGTTAGCATCAGCCATACTGATGGAAGGTAATATGGGTTTTCTCAGGTGATTAAAAGAGAGCATTTCGTTTCGCCATTACTTGCCCCAGTTAACAACAGAAAGCAGATCATTTTTTAAATCAACTGCCAATTTCACTTTATCGAACCGCACAGATTTACTATTAAGACAGGGATAAATGATATTGTCATCAGTATAGATAATGAGTTGAGAATTGGTGGGATCAGGGAAGGTCGCTGATGAAAATTAGGTACAACGTGGGTCCAAGGATAGAGCCGTTGGGGACGCTTGTATTATCACAAAAATATCTAGAAGAGTGGTCGTTCAGGAAACATTTTCATTTCGCGATTCGATATGAAACACTGAACAGTTCAAAAATTCATCCAGAAATACCATAACCTAACCTTTTAACTTGTGAAGAAGACCAGTATACCAAACCCTGTCAAACATCTTTGAGATACACAAAGCAACAGATCGAGCTTCACCCTTCTTATCTAAACTTTGCTAGATTCTTTCAGCAATAACCGTTAAGCCATCAGCAATTGACCTCTCTTCATCCCACCGCCCAAGCTCATATATATATATATATATATATATATATATATATATATATATATATATATATATATACATTACTAACTTAAATGCAAACACGAAAAGTGATAGAAAGTAAAATCCCATCAATACTGGAAAGAGCGATAACAATGAACTTGAGAAAACTATTTTCCTGAAAAATTGTTTTAGGAAAAAGATTTTATACATTTCAGCCGACGGTAGCACCGGCTGCTCGGTCAATGAATGCCGAATATTTCCTTATAAGGAAACGTCTAATATTGCCATTCGAACAGATATTACACTTTGATCCCCAATCAATGTGAAGATAGTGAAGAAAAGTGTAACCTGAGTGGCACTGGTTGCTCGGCAATGAATATCAAATTTTCCTTATAATGAACCTGATGACATTACCATTACCATTAGCGCTACTGATTAACCTACACGTGAAGGTTATATGCATTTATTTTCTTGTAAGAAATACTTGTAGATAGTCTGGAGCTTTTCTTATAACTTCTCCGGGTTGATAAGCCTCAATCAATTTCTTTTACAGGTTTTCGGCATTTTATTGGTTTTATCATGAATGGCTCAATTTTTAATTTTTATATCTACATAGGCCTTCTCAAAATGAGGTGCGGAACATAAAGATTCCCCGGATTGATAAGCCTCAGTCAATTTCTTTTACAGGTTTTCGGCATTTTATTGGTTTTATCGTGAATGGCTCAATTTTTAATTTTTATATCTACATAGGCCTTCTCAAAATGAGGTGCGGAACATAAAGATAGATCCAATTTCGGCCCCGTAGCTATGACTTAATATATTTCCAAATTTACTGGTTCGGAACAAAAACGCGTATTGTTTTTTTTTAAGTGAATTAAAGAACAACATTTAGATATCTGTTCTATTCTAATAGTTTCTTTTCTTGTATTTCTCGTCTGTGAAACTCCGTTCCAATTTCTTGCTTTCCTGTCACCTACAATCTTTATGAATTTAGATGCAGCATCAATCGCCTTCATATAACCCGTTCCTTTACTTCGTGGTCCTAGTGGCATTATCGCGTTGCTTGGGGTGAAATGATTAAAAACAAATATAAAGATTTATTAAACCAAATTTGTGTTATTTGTTCAACTAACTTCTGTCATCTTTGAGACAGCTGTATCCTCTAAGGACTTGGCAACTTTCTCGGTGATAAACTGATCTAAATGGTTTTTACAGGCTTTCAGAGAATTGGAGTTCTATACATTATGCAAATTTTGTCGGGAGTGAAATAAATTGTAATCCGAAGGTGCAAGGTCACGTGAGTACCTTGGGTGTAGCAGAACATCCCAACCAAGCTATAGCAATTTCTGACGAGTCTGTGAAGAGGTGTGGCGTTGTCCTTGTGGAAAACGACGCCCTTACGATTGGTCAATTCCGGACACATTTCATCGATTGCTACCTTTAACATGTCCAACTAGTACATGTCTGAATTCAACGTATCATTTTACAGAAGGATCTCGTAATGCTCAATGATCTTCTAGATACACAGCATAACTTGCTTTGGACGCTAACAAGTTTTTACATGTGTTAACGGTGACTCATCTCTTCTTCCCTAGGACCTTTTTCGTTATATGTTGTTGTAAACAATCCATTTTCCACCATCTTTTCAAAAGGGGTTGTTTTTTTAGCGTTTTAGCAAAGAATCACAAATAGAAAGGTGTTCCATTTAAATTATTTCCGTTAACTATTGAGCAACCTAAACATTGCTGTAATTTACATGTCCTAATATTTTCAAATGTCTTACAGATATGGCGAGTTTCTAAGCGTAGCTTAGATGTGGCACCAGACAGAAGGTATTGGGCGCCCAGTGAGGATCGAACTCACTATTCAGTCGTAATTGATTTAGCGAGACAAGCTTTCTAACCATTACACCACGTGGAAGTGGCCTATGATATGAGGTGCATTTCTGCGATGTCCTGTGTTGTGTGACCTGGATTATTTCTAGTCAGCATTTCGATTTGGTTATCATCAACAACTGTTGGCCTGCCAGAATGTTCTCGGTCTTCCAGATCAAAATTTCTACTTCTGAAAATTACTCTCGGCTACAGCACCATTTACATAAACGGCACATATATATTTCGCTGTTTATGCAATGTTTTTCGTTTTCCTCTCATTTAACTTTAAAATTTACAATGCAGCCACAAATTGTATAGAGCGACGCCATTGAAATGTCACCTTTCAAAACATGCATATAGGAGGTCTGTCTGAAAAGTAACGGAATTGGTGTCACAAACATTTTATTTAAATTCTAAACAATAGACTAAATGGTTCCCCTTCAAAGTAACCCCACCTCGTGTCTAATGTAGTTTTCTGTTCTTCTCTGCTAAGCTTCTATGTACTGCTAGACGGATTTATCTTGGATGCCCCTCAGCTCCGTCGTTACGGCTCTCTTGATGGCTTCCACGCCTTCAAAACGGGTCCCCTTGATGATCCTCTTGAATTTGGGAAAAATAAAAAAGTCACACGGAACAAGATCAGGTGAATAGGGTGGTTGTTCCAGTACGGCAATGTTCTTCTCGGCTAGGAACCGCCGGATGATCAGGGGATTGCCACCACAGTTTGTTCTGCTACAAAAGCATGTGGGAAAAGAATGTAATGGTTGCAGTAAGCTAAGATAGCAGTTATATACTCTCAAGATATCCTCTGTCACCCATAGGTCACACAGCACACCCACTCCCGTTACTTTTCAGAAAGACCTTGTATGTAATACATTTTAATTATGTGAAATTAAATCACGTATTTAAATGCGACCTATTGAAAAACGCTTCGAACTTTTGTTCCAATGCAATATATTTCACTGGGGATCGGATACTTATCGAAATTTACTAATTGTGCAAATAAAGTTATATTGTCTTTTATTTAGTATTAATTCACGTATTAAACGTTTTCTTTCTTTCTTTTTTAATAACATTAATTAAGTAGATAAATGTTGTCAAATTAAGTTCGGAACGAGTAATTAGAAAAACATAAGGAAAATAAATTTGGGATCAAATATTTTTTAGCGGGTGTACGCATACAAGGACGCGCATGTGTCTTCTAAAAAATGAAAATGAAAAAAGTATTATTAATTTTTAATGCTTTTTTTTTTCTAGCATCTTATTTTACTGCTTTTTTTCTTTATTTAAACGCTCAAATTGTCTTTGTACTTATTCTACGATCGTCGAATAAGCATTTTGGGTCGGAATAATAAGCCGAAATGAAGAGTAAGAACAATAACAATGCTTTATCCAAGAAATTCAAACTATTTTAAGACTTATAGAAAAAGCATTTTTTTTCATAAAGGTTCAATTGATTGATTGATTCGTTTTCTACGACTAATCAACCCTTTGATAAAAAGTATATATGGGGATCGGTCGAAAGTAATGCCTAATTCAACTGCAAAATTATTTGTTAGATTTGCTGTTTTTTATTTTTACTAAAAGCTAGAAAATATTTGTAAATTGTAAGATTTTCTTTTATTTTTTGAGATAATAATAATTTAGTGATACAAGCCTTACTAATTAACCCATAGCTGGAGGAGAAAAGGATGATTCATACCTTTCCCAAGGGTATTTGTTTGTAAGTAAATATAACGAATTGGAACTTGGATCTCCGATTTACACTTCCGAGCCGTTATCCATTACACCACCGCACATCCAAGCATACGCACTTAGCATTTTCAAGCGATCATCTATCTAGGTACTGACTAGGCGCGATGTTGCATAACTTTGGTGATCGTACAGCAATCGGTATTTCAACGTACTGTGGTCGTAAGCCATAAAAGTTCAAACTTAGTTACGTAGGAATTGAGTAACATCAGTTTGTATCGTTTCAGTTGGAGTATTAATGTTTCATTTTGGATTTCATACTAATGGAAATTCAAATAAGAAAACTGTTATTTATTTTATATTGATCATAACGTCAATATTTTTTCTTTTACAGTCCGCTGCCAGCCACCATGCTCAAAAGAGAGGCAATGTTTAGCACCAAATATATGCCTATGCAAAGGCAACTCCCCTTCTTGCCAAAAGCCGCTAAAACTCTGTAAGTAAAATCACTCTAGCTGATTCATGATCTCTTTTCATAGAGGCGACTGAGATAAAAGAAACTATATCTACTTTCGGGACCTTTTACAGAACTTTGTTGTACAAACGGCGACAGCAGATCCAGTAGGCAATTTATTCCAGAGTTAGTGGCACAAAAAAGAAAAAAAAAAGAAAAAAAGATCCCCGAAAATACGGGGTTCGGTCGAAAATAATGTCTAATTTAATTGTAAAATTATTTGCCAGATTTACTGTTTTTATTATTTATTTTTTTTATAGCTATAAACCATAAGTGATAAGAATCGCGGTGGCGGTGTGGGGGTGGATTTTGTGGAGTTTTTCTTATCCATAATCCTCTTTCAAAATGGCTTCTCCTCTTGACGCACGTAGGAAGTAAAGAGCTGTAATAGAATATCTGTTTATTTACGAAGAAAGTGCTATAGGCATTAACAGTCAGTTAATGACTGTTTATAGAAAAGCTGCACCTGATGTAAGCACAGCAAAGAGGATGGGTTAGTAGAGTTAATGGAAATCTCAGAGAAAAAGAAGCTTAAAGACAAAGCAAGCAATCACAGTACATGGCTGAGTAGCCTTGCTTCATCCACTCTGTACAGCCCTAATATGGTTCACTCAGGTTTTCATCTGTATGTGCCCGTGAAGGGACAATCAGAGGACAGCGGTTGATGATGAGGCGAAAGTAGCAATTCACACAAGGCTAAGAAAGCAATGAAGAAACTAATATGAGGCAAGAATATGTGTCATCATTTAAAGGTGGAATGCAACGACTGTGAAACAAGGAGACTATATTTAGTAGATTTGGAATCCTGTCTTTTGTACTCATTTTGCTGTCTTGTTTGTTTATACTGAAGAAGGGTTACTTTTCTTACCAACTTTTAATTATATTCCATATCCAGATAAAAAAAGTACAGGATGCGATGGGTAAATTGTCGCCATTTTATATTTTTAATTTAGCGCATGCGCGTTGTTGTTTTTTTATTTTATTTTGTTGACTACACAGTATACTATGGTCAGTTGGGCACCGTCTCTGAGAAAAAAAAAAGAAGCATCATGACGCATTATACTCTGCCAGATATTTGGAGACAGCATACTGCACTTTTTGGCATTCTCGCCGGAAGCTTCAATACGAACATTTCAGAGTGTTTGGGTGTCAATCTGAGGACAGTGTAGAGGATTCGGAAAGAATTGGATGAGCTTATGAAGGTACGGCAGCCCGGAAAACTCACTTTGATCTTTCTGATAAGAAAAGAACTTTCGCATTTGTTAATGAGGGCCACACAAATAGGAGAATTCAGTCATGGTTGTCAGAAAATTACTGCAACCACATCACCCCTTACATCTGGCTACCTAACTACCTAACTGCAACACTCTTGATTTTTATGTGTGGGGTGCAATTGAGAGAGAGACCAACAAAACGCCTTGTAACATCAAAGATAAATTGAAGGTAAGCATTATGCCAGCATTCACCAACTTAAATAAGGAGACCGTCCAGAAGAGTTACAGGAGGTTCAGAAATCGTTTGGAGGTTGTGGTTGAGGCCAATGGCGATTTTATTGAATAAATTAACTCTTTGGTATTTCAAGATATTTTTGTGTAATTTGGTAAATATATCTGTTAAAATGAGATGTCGGTGTTATTTTTATTTTTGCGTAATTTAGACGACATTTTATCCATAACACCCTGTAGGTATTGTTGGTAACTATATAAAATGTATTGTATGTGTTTTTATACTTTCATAGTATTTTTTGCTGTAGGGGACGGAGGAAGAACTATTTACCCATATCAGGGATCCTAACAGTTACTACTATCCCGAATCAGAGTGAATCTGTGAACAACAGAAAATAAGAGGTTGTTTCGCGCTCCTCAAAACGGCAAATCTTCCGATCAGAGGTCTTGCTGCCGGATGTAGTTTGTAATACTGTTAGGAAGAAGAAAAAACTGATAATTTTTATAGACAGGACGTGGTTCTACAGAAGTATTCTGAGAATACCGTTGGCAGAACACGCAAGCAAAGAGGAAGTTTTAAGGAAAATGGGAACAAAAAGAACGCTAGTATGTACATTGAGAAATAGCCAGCTGAAATTTATGGGACCCATAATGAGAAAAGAAAACTTGGAGAATTTGACACTCAGAGGACATAGTGAAGGCAAGAGGCATCGAGGGAAAAATCAGATAACCTATCTTATAAGTGTGGAAAGAATAGAAAGGAACAAATGATAGGAAGTTGTGGAGAGCCATGATCACGTGCATCATGAAAGGACATGGTATATAAAAGAAGAAGATTGCTGCTAATCTCAACCCATAAGGATTTACGAAAACTATTTTAAATCAATCCTTTATTGTTTTAGACGTTGGAAAATGTGTTTATCATTTTGTTTTTAGTGTGAGCTTATTTTCACCGCAAGCTTGTTGCATTTTTGTGTGAACCATCCCGTCCTTTTGCTCTATATATTATAAAATTTATACAAATGTTAGATTTAGGTTACATTTAACTGCTACAAATTCTAAAAGTCAGTATGTTTATATACACGAGAGAATGTTTTCTCTCAAGAATTTCGTAGCCCCAAGTTAAGGGTGCGTATTATACACAAATAATAATTACGGCATATATATGGTGGGGCAGTTTGTTAGGAAACGTTAATATATTCATGTTCTTATACAATCTTAAATATTTCAGGCTTATTGCAATCTAAAAAAGCATGGAAAAGTTGATAGGTGAATTAGGAAGAAAGAAAAAAAAGAAGACAATTTTGAGACGTTCTTTTCCATTCTGTACTTCAGTATTATTTCCTTCATTGACTATTACCATTAATAAATAGGGGTCTAGATATTAAGTGATAGCAAGTTTCCTTAATATTCCAAAACCCTTTGCAGCATTTGAGCTGTTTTTAACGATGCTGATATATGGATGGTTCTAATTTTACTTCTATTATCCATTTCCTTCAAACATTTCCCCAGGCTCTTCGAAACTGTTTCCTGTTGCTCTTTTCGTAGGTAAAAGGGAAACGCCGAACTAAAGGTTAAGGAATGAATATTCAGTTGGAATAAATGCTTGATTTGCATTGCATCATTTTAACTGTTTTCAACAATGCCATCATATAGATAGTCCCAACTTTCCTCCGATTTCCAATCCGTCCTTTTTCCTAGCCTTTTCGGGGTCGTTCCCAGATAATGACTAGAACAACTTTCACACTCATGGTCCACAACATGCTCAGTTCTTTATCAAATTTGAAATCTATCTTTTCAATTTCCTTCTAGTCTGTTGCAACAGCGAAATCTAGAATTTTGCATTTTTCTCCTCTTTCCTTACAACTACTTGATCCAGTTCTCTGGCCTAGATTGGGTGATCCGTTTGAATTGTTTGATTCTTCATATATCATTAGTCTCACTTATTATTATTACGAATTCGGTATCTATTGCTTCGCTGGCAGCATGATGATCAAATTTTAAATGTAAATTGTTTGCCCATTTTAAATAATTAATTCATTAGAATTATACTCAGTTTTATATACAGAAAAAGTCATAAAATGACCTCAGAGTGCCACATGTTTCGGCTTATATTCTTTTCCTGTTACTCACGGGTTGTTGCCAGACAGAACGAGAAATTAGACCATACGATACAGATGTAAGTTTCAGTTTCATTCAAATTGTGTGTGCATGTACGTTTGCGTGTCTGCAATTATTTCTACAAAATAAAAAAAAAACATTAAAAAAACTATTAGGTTGGTGCAAAAATAATGACGTAATAATGTCGTTTTTTGACGTTAAAAATAGGTCAAAAAACGACATTATTACGTCATTATTTTTGCACCAATCTAATAATTCTATCATCGAATAATTTCCGGAAAGCTCAATATAATCTGATTTTTTTAGGGTAAAAAAATCAATTTGTTTCCAACTTGATGATTTTATTGCTGACTCCAGGGTAGAGGTTGTCCAGACTGAATTAGATGGCAATATATTATTCCAAAGTCTTAATTCAAATTTGTGGGCTTGCGTGTTTTGTGCGCGTTCTTGCGTGTTTATTAAATCAGCACAAGCACATATGAAAGCCACTTACAACAGGTCTACTTTATTCTAAAAGCCTCTAGAATGAAAGGTGTTACTGGTGTAAAAGAAGCAGAGAGAATAAAATAACAGGATTCAAGGAGACAGAAGATGATTGCATTTAAATATGTGCATTGCATTTATATTTCTGAAGATCGTAGTTGACAATAAAACAGAGAGCCAGAAGAGAGTTCCACAGTCGAGAAGCGAGAGAGAAGAAACCATCAGCATAGAACTTATAGTTGCAACTATCAAATTCAACAATGGAATTATGAGACCTAGCTGCCAATCTAGTACTGCGCTTAAATTCCTGAAGTCGAGGTACCAACGAAGAGAGCTCAACAGAAGAATTACCGTGAAAATATTTATAGAAGAGGCAAAGGGAAGTCACGTTACGGTGGTGGGAAAGTGACTGAAGCAGAGATACCAAGTCAGGATAATTTTGCCGATTCTCTATCGGATTTTGTCAAAAAACTCTAGACATATAATAGAAGCACCAGACCAGATATGGCAGCGATATTCGATGTATGGACGAATGATAGACTTATAAATGTGCAGGATAGATTTTGAGGAGGGAAATTTGTTTAGCACGACATGGTGAAACGATTTTCCTAGCAGCAGACTTAGCAATTGATTCAGTTTAATTATTACATAGGCGTATACATTACATAAAAACGCATGCAAAGTCACACTCCGACTGTGGGTGACGGACAGAAAATTAACTCTTCTTATCCTATTATAATTGCGCTTGTTCCTCCCTTCGTCACTTCGCACGACCGTTACACCCTGCCAATACCTCATAAATAATGGACTGTTCCGTTTTGATCGCGTGGAAAGAGGGTGAAAGACATTACTTGGTTTTAGTGAGAAAATGAAAGAAAGAACGAAAGAAAAAAGAGGGAAGGGAAGATAGAAGTATTTAACGGCTGTTTCAATGAAATGGAAAAAATTGTCAATTATAGATCTTTTCATTTTTAAAAATAATTACAAGCATTCATATTTATGATTGTTATAGTAATATTTTGTTAATGTTAAACTCAAATATTTAATGATGTGATAGAGGAATTTGTACGGATATTTTATTGTCGTAGCACTTGCGATGGGCTTATTCAATCATTAATTTCAGAATCAAGATTCATCAGAAAATTCAAATAGGAAAACCGTGAAATTTTCACGTGTCTTTTTATTTATTATTCTCCTTATATCATGTCTTATTGTGTTCTATATTAACGTTACTCTTTCCGAACACACACGTCGAGTAACAAGCTTAACGCCTGTTTCACATGAAGAGACAATTTGTGGCGAATTTGTTGGATCAGGATCTGCCAAACTGCACATGATTGCGGTCATTTGTACGGAGTGGTGATCGGACGACGGGGAATTCATTTCTTTCCCACGGCCCCCGCAATTATCCATGCTTGGTCGGCCAGGCGACCTAATCTGACAAGTCGCTTGCTACGCTTTGATGATCAGGTAGACAAGAAAAAGTAGTGAATAATAATAAATAAGTAATACCAAAAGAAAAAAAAATATGTGATTTTTGTCTTGGGAAGTAACGTTTGGCACTTAAGTGAACTCACCAAAACAAAACGATTGTTTTGTGCTTTGGCGTGTCGGTCAGTTTGCTCGCGGTGGTGGTGGTGGTGGGGGGGGTCGAGAGAGAGAGAGAAAGAGAGAGAGAACAAAATAAAGATTAGAAGGAAAAATGGAAGAATGGACAGAGAAAAAAGTGAAAGCTAGCTAGATAGAGAAGTAAAAGGTAAATAGTTTAGAAAAGCGAATAAAATCGATAAGAAAAGCGAATGAACAGATAGATAGATAGATTTGTGCAGACCGAGATAGGTAAAAAGCAGATAGACCGATAAAAAGCGAGTGAATAGGAAAGAAAAGCGAATTGATATGAGAGAGAGAGAGAGAGGGAGGGAGAGGGAGTTAGATACATAGACAGATATGTGAAAACTGAGATAGATAAAAAAAGCAGATATACTGATAAAAAGCAAGTAGATAGGAAAGAAAAGTGAATTGATATATATATATATATATATATATATATATATATATATATATATATAGAGAGAGAGAGAGAGAGAGAGAGAGAGAGAGAGAGATGTGAAAACTGAGATAGAGACTGATAAATAGTCAATAGATAGGAAAGAAAAGCGAATTAATATATATATATATATATATATATATATATATATCAGGTCATCCCATAAGTTGTGTCCGAATTTTGAATAAAGAGACAAGTGACCAAATGTTACATTTAATTACAGATTCAATCAACAATGTATTTTCCTTGATTATCTATGACTTCCTTCCATCTATTAACAAGCTTACTAATTCCATTACTGTAAAATTCTTTTGCCTTTGATTCGAAGAACTCACAAATGTCAGTTTTAAACTCTTCCTGTATTACAAAAGCTGTTTCTTCCAAATGATGCTGTAAGCTACGAAACAAATGGTAGTCTGAAGGAGCAAGATCGGGAGAATAGGGTGGATGAGGAATTTTCTCCCAACCAAGATCTTCGATCTTTTGTGATGTGATTCTTGCTCTGTGGGGTCGCATTGTCCTGATGAAACATCAACTCTTTTCTATTCACGAGAGCAGGTCTTTTTTTCCTCAAAGCTTGGTTCAAACGCTTTAATTGCTGACAGTATATTTGAGCATTAATTGTTGCATTAGGTGGTAAGAATTCAAAGTGGATTATTCTTTGGCGGTCCCACCAGATTGAAAGAAGAACCTTTTGCCCATGAAGTTCCCTTCTAGACTGTGGCTGGGGTCCTTCCCCTTTACCAATCCACTGTCTACGACGCTTAACACTTCGATAAAAGATCCATTTTTCGTCACCAAGTCTATTCAAAAAAGTTGGCGAGAATGGAGAGAAGAGCAGATGTCAACTCGGGATTTGAGGTTGTTTTCAGACAATTCATGAGGCACCCATTTTCCAAGTTTAGGAACTTTTCCAAGTTGTTGAAGATGACGCTGAACAGTTGTATGGTTTGAACTGAGAACCAATGCCAATTCCTCAACTGATAAAGCAGGATTTTCTTCAAGGGCTGCTTCAAGAAGCTTTTCATCAAACTCAACTGGACGTCCGGTTCGATCTTCATCTTCAAGAGTGAAATCTCCACCTCTGAATTTTGCAAACCATCTTCTGCAAGTTCTTTCATTCACACATTCCTCTCCATAAACTGAGAAAATGTTTCTAGCCGCTTCGGCTGCTGAGTTTCCTTTCTTGAACTCATAAAGCATTATGTGCCTCAAATGATTCTTGGCTACTTCCATGTTAACAGGGTTTTAATCAAACAAAATTTTATTTTATTTTTCTCTGAAATAAAATTTGATCAGTTTAAATCCATCTAAACATAAAAATAACGTTCAGCTCCATTAGACATTATCAAATACTCTTTAAATTTCGTTCATTTTAACAAAAAGTTAAAATTCGGACAGAACTTATGGGATGACCTGAGATATATATATATATATGTATTGAGGATATATATATATTGAGGAATCTAAATGAAATAATAATAATAAAAACGGAAGAATATTAATCTACAACCCAGTGTGTTTGAAGATTTTAATTTTTTAATATTTTTTATTGTTCAATATATATATATATATATATATATATATATAGATAGATAGATAGATAGATAGATAGATAGATAGATAGATAATCTGATTTAGGCGATGACAAGTTATTAGATAATTATTAAATTTACTCTATTTTCACATGAAAAGGAAGCAACGTCCCTTGATTATATTTATTACGGTTTGAATATAAGTTCCAAATAGAGAGAAAAAATTCGATGTTTTTTAAAAATAGTTTATTATAACTTAGCAGGAAATCCGCAGAACCATTCTACGAAGTAGTCTTTAAAGCTGGGCTCCAAAAGCTGGAATCACCGCTTGATAGATAAAAAAAACATCGTATAGATACTTAACAGATGGATAGATACGGACAAAGAAGTGGGTGGGGGGATGGGAGAAGAAAAAAATCTGATAAGGAGGAAGGAAAAAAAAATGAGAGAAACGAAAAATACGTTATTTAATGTATAACTGTGTCAGGATCATTTACACAAATTCTTGACATAAAGAACGCATTGATAAAAAAAAAACATCTTTCATTTATTTTCTATCCATTCTGATGGATTTCTGTTTAAACTTGGACACTTAAAACAAAGAACATAAAATGTTAAATGACTTTTTTTTTAACAAAGTCAGTCATTTTCTTTCTTTTCTACTCACGTGCAACGCCAGATTGGGAAAAATATATGATCTCATTATTTTAAAGAAACGTACAAACACACGCACAATTCACTATTTCGTCTTCGATCTGAAGAAGGCCAAAATGGGTGAAATGCATTATCGGATATTTTTTTTCGAAATATTACATATACATACATATATATATATATATATATATATATATATATATATATATATATATATATATATATATATAGTGGAACCTCGGTTCACGAATTTAATTTATTCCCGAAGACCATTCGTTAAACAGAAATATTCGTAAATCGAAACTATTTTTTCAATAGGAATCAATGTAGAGAAAAAAAAAATGTCACTGTGCAATAAAATTGGAAAAGAAAAGAGTGGCATAATACAAATGTATACAACACGACTCAGAAATTATTCCGTTCGGGTTAACTCGGTTCGGCAATGTTGTTCGAGAACCGAAATTTTGTTCGATAACCGAGGCATTTTCATCTCGAATTTTTTGTTCGAAAACCGATTTGTTCGACATGTGAGACGTTCGAGAACTGAGGTTGCTCTGTATATATATATATATATATATATATATATATATATATATATATATATATATATATATATATTACTACAAATATTATTATAATGAATACTCGTATTTGATATAGACGGCCCATTTAAAAAAAATTTGCTTTAAACAATGTGTATTTTTTATGTCGAACTGAACCCTTTATTTCGCTCGCTTGGAGAGAAGAATTAACAGGAGATAACTGATATTCATTAAACATGGCACGTGGAACTAGAACAGTCTACTCCATCGAGCGAAATAAAGAGTTCGATTCGACATTCCAACCAACTGAAGAAGGCCGAAACTTTGTGATAAAAATGGCAACAAAATGAGGACAGTAGTCCGAATAATGTAAGTAGTGTACATAACACCTCATCTCAGAAATATAGACAATGTTCGGCGTAAAATTCTCTTTTATTTTTAATGAACAAATAAGCAAAATATATGTTTGCTTTGAAAAACAAATTTTACAGATCAATTTTCCCCTGAAATATTATTCTTCGTGGAAATTTACCAGAAATAACTGGAAATCGTTATTGTTATTTGCTACTAATTACGATCACTCACTTACTGAACGTCGCCAGCGTTGCTGTGAATGATGCGTGAAGCATGGGAATAATGATAATAACAAATATATTGTGAAATAGACAATTCGCAATTATCCATTTTATTTCTATATGTAAGTGAGGTAACTTAGTTGTAAAACATCTTTTTAAACGAATTGCGATTGAGTATTTTTAAAGCATTAACAATAAAAAGTTTAAACTAAGTTACTCCCCCCCTTAAATAATCTTAACGCAAATTAACTATAACGGAACGTGTTTCATACGCATTTACGAAAAATTCGCAAATATCAATTATATTAATTTTTGTCTTCGCAATTCATCCATGAAGATGATCTTGGATGAGATTGAAAGTAATTGGATAAATAAAAGAAATAACCAAAACTACGGCGTCTGTCTTACTTAGTTTTGTAACAGCACTAAGAAATTGATCCAGGAATTTGAGAGGATTAAGATAAAAATAAATAGACATAATATGTCTAGATTATTCAATCAAACATATTTGAACGTATATATATATATATATATATATATATATATATATATATATATATACTTTTTTCTTTACAATTGGAATTAAGATACTTTTAGTAACTGACCATTTTCACCTACGAATTTTAATTTTGAAACAGTTTGAAAAATCCTGCGAGTTTTAAAATTAAAATTCATAGGAGAAAATGATCATTTACTAAAGGTATCTAAATTCCAATTATAAAGAAAATTTGCTCTGTTTAATGAAAATAAACATTGAGCGCTCTTTTGTGAGTCAGTCTTAACATATTTCGAATTCTATGTTGTGTTAATAGGACTCGCCTGGATTATACCAACGGATTACTATTAGGTTGGTGCAAAAATAATGACGTAATAATGTCGTTTTTTGACGTTAAAAATACGTCATAAAACGACATTATTACGTCATTATTTTTGCACCAACCTAATACCTATATATATATATATATATATATATATATATATCATTTTCTTACCGTCGTTAAAATACTAAGGAATTATTCTAATGTCATTATAACCAGCGGCAAAGCCTTAACATCTTACCCAACGTAGAAGAGTATTTCAGTTACTATATATACGAGGGTCGGTTGGAATCTTCATAGACTGGACAAGATATAAATGTAAGTAGATACACTTGGTAGACTAAAAAGGCATGCAAGTGTACCAGAATTCAACAGCTGTACCTTTTCTGATGCTGAATTTAAGTAAAGGTGCATATCAACCGTATAGAAAACCCAATGACAGACCATTTTACATACAAACATATTCCAGCCTTCCACCATCAATAATCAAGCAGATACCACAATCAATTATCCGCAGGATATTTGACAATTCTTCCACTGAAACCATCTAAAACAAAGCCAAGAAAGATTACATTCCTAAAAGAGAGTGAATGTTTGGAAAGCCCCTATGCACAATTTACTTAGTACCTTGAAGATCTCTTTTATACGCCTTCGGATTTCTGTGACACATTTTCTGTTGTTTGTTACACAGTGTCCAAATAGTTAAATTTCTGTATTTGCTTCATTGTGACATTTCTAATTCGGAGTTTACACTTTTGGTTATCTCATTTGCTGACAATTAATTATGTCTTCTTACAATTAATGGTAAGTCCTTTTGTCTTGCTTTCCTTATTAGCGACAGAAAAAAATATTTTACAAATTTAGATGTTCAAGAGTGACGTTTTATTTTTATTTTACTAAGCAACCTATATTAATGCCTAGGTCAATGTTCCGACATTTTGAATACATTCATGGTAAGCGTCATTTTTCATTAGAAAATATACCAAGACATACTAATAAACAAAAAAAAAAAAAAAAAAAAAAAAAAAAAAGTAAAACTCAAAACATCGCTGTCGGTAGTTCTGTCTTTTTCTGTCTTCTTTCATGTATTCTTAATCAGAAAACCTACATAAATTCTTTTTTTTTTTGAATTATAGTCACGTGTCCAAATCTTTGTCTCAATGGTGGGAGATGCTATGGAGGCCAATGTCGTTGTTCCAGTTTTTACCGCGGAAAACGGTGTGAACGAAAGTAAGTTACACTTTAAAAAAAATTTATAAAAAAGGGAAAAGAAAAGAAGACACGACAAAACAAAACAAAATAATAAATAAACGTACGAATAAAAAAGTAAAATAAATTTAAACTTGAACATAATGTGATATAAAAACAACTGCAGGATTATAATTAACGTAAAATATCTGTTTATTAATTAATTTAGGAATTTTACAAGTACATAAAGTACGTAGACAAGGCAGAGATTTTTCTTCCTCGGTATTTCCACGGCTAAGTGCTATGTACATCTACTGATTAGATATCCATACCAACAAAATTTTTTTCAACAAAACCCATACAGAACGTAGATAAATACACGATAGGTTCAAACCTTCTGAAATATTTATTCGCTCAAATAGGATACAATTGATAAAAGTGTGGCAATGAAGAATGTAAGTCTTTCATTAACATCAAATGCTAAGCCTAAATGTTCTGGGCAAAGAAAAATTACAATTTACTGATATGCCAAAGAGGAGTGCTTCCCGTTAGGGTTGTAACCCTACATATGGGCGAAGAAAAAGATAGTTTCTTTTGACAGCATGGGTTTTTAAACCAGTCAGTTACAGCTGCTATCATGAATACCTTCTACATCCAGTCTTACTACATTATAGCCTAGACTCACTACAACTATTTAATAACACAAACAGTAAATATAGTCAATGAAGCGTGTGCACACATACACTCACATACGCCCATCACAGAACAATCGCTCATAAAGAAAGCAAACACACACAGGCATATACACAATCAATATTTGTTCCAAATGACGACGTCCTGTCTGAAAAAGATATGATTTTTTTAAGGCTACACCGTATGCACAAAATATTTATTCACCGTGAATTCAAGCGTAATTTCAATGTCGGGGAAAATGCGTTTATCTTTAAAGTGATCACTGTAAAAGATTTCACAAGACAAACGCGTGCTATCAAAACATTCCACCTAATTTTTTCCCATCAAGTCAGGTGAATCTAAAAAGACACTTTGACTGATTTCGTGCTATATATATATATATATGTATATATATATATATATATATATATATATATATATATATATATATATATATATATATATATGCTTCATTAAAGACGACTGACAAGGTACTGCGATTAATTTTTCTTGTGTTCGTATAAGTATTTTCTTTTCTGGGCATAAAATTTGCGTGAAAAGTTTATTTATGTTCATAAAAAGCTTAATTGCAGTTTCTAGCAGTCGTCTTTAATGAAACTTGTATAAAAGAGAGATTGCTGCCCAAATGCACAATTATATATATATATATATATATATATATATATATATATATATATATATATATATATATATATATATCGCATTGTGTGCTGGTGTTAATAATATAGTTTGATGTATAACAGAATTATAATTTATATTCATAATATACATATATATATACACATATACATACATATATATATATATATATATATATATATATATATATATATATATATATATATCTATGTATGTATGTATGTATGTATGTATGCGTGTGTGTTATTAGAAAGAAAAGGTATACAGAAAATTTGACATACTGTTAATCCTCAAAGTAATCACCATCGGTACCCAGAAATTTTTACCGACGTACCTTCAGCTGCGCAATGCTCTGGGGGTAAAATTCAGGTGTCTTGAACGCAAAGAAGCCTGCCGTAAGTCTGCCTCGTTTTTTACAAAGGTGATTGTCCAGGAAATGGAAGAGGTGGTAATCAGTTGGTGCAAGATCCGTGGAGTTAGGTTAATGGTACAGTATCTTCCAACCATGTCGCCGTACGGTATTTCTGGCCACCCGCGCCACATGAGATATGGCTCTGTCACGAAGGAACAGTACACCTTTGCGATTAATCAATGCTGGCTTCTGCTTTCGTGCCTATTGCACACGTTCCAACTGCTGCGAGTTACTGGTAGGGTTTGGACCGTTTGGTAGTAGCCCATGGGGCATCACTTATCGACTAGTCTACTAGATACAGAGCATGATTTTGCGTGGTTGTAGAGGTGGTTGCGTGGTGTGAGGCACAGGGTTCTGTGGTAACGCTCGGAAGTGTCATATAGGACCTGCTTTTCGTCACTGGTGAGCACTTGATCAAATATGGGTACGTTGCAATGCCGAGAAGGCAACTAGAAACAGGCTATCACTCGTTGTTGCTTGTTGACTTCCAACAGTGTATGGGGTATTCTCTTGCTTAACTTGTACATCTTCCCCATGCGTTGCAGGTGAAGTCTCACTGTTTCATAAGAAATTTGGAAGAGTTCGGCAAGCTCACCATAGGTTTGGCTGTTGTCCTCTTCTGTGGCCACCTCCAGGGTCTCATCCTTCTGCGGGGGTTCATCACAAAGGGACAGATCTCCCGACCTGAACTTCTGGAATCAATGCCTTTCGTTCATTGACAGCATTATCCTCAATGGCTTGACGCATTCAGCAACTTGATGCGGCTGCGGACAAGCCCACCTTAAAGTCATAAAGCAGAGAGCCAGGAACAATCTGCTTCGACACCGCCATGTTTACTCACTGTTGCAACGCACTTGCATTGGTCAAGAGCAATGCTAACCATACATATACAACTTCCAATACATCTAATGTGTACATCTTAACTTATACACAAGTAACATAATCACATCATATATATACGTATATGCACACATGATTCACGTAATCATTTTGGTGTTTTGTCGCCTTATTTGGGTGAAATGATAAATAAAACTGGCTCTACAGAAGTATACTGACAATATCATTGACAAAACGCGTGAACAACGGGAAAGGAAAATGGAAACGAAAAGGGCACTGATATTTAAAATTAGAAAGAGAAAATTAAAATTTCTAGTACACTTAAGAAGAAAGGGTCTTAGAAAATTCGCCACGCACAAGACGTATGGAAAGCAAGATGGACAGAGAAAACTCCGAGTAACCGACCTAATAAGCTCATGAAAAAACAAGAGAGTCGGGGGAATGGCAAAAAGAAAAAGAAAACATTAGTAAAAGATAGAGGACAGGAAGTTGTGGAGATCCATGATAGCTCACGTCCTGAAGGGACATGACGCACACAGAAGATAATCAGCCAATCTTTTAGAATCTCTCAAAAAATTCAAGATCAAATTGTTTGCACTTTATCAAATAAATTCGTTTCATAAACTTCATAGAATCGCTGATCAAATTGCTGGCCAAGTGTGTTCGATTCTCTCTCTATAAACAAAAGTTTTCTTCAGCTTCATATTACAATTGTGAAAGAAATAATAAAAAATTAAACGCTTTTCTGAAATTCTATTGCAGGTTACATCAAATGTTCACGTACAATTTGCGAAATCAATCATAAAAATGTTCACTTTTTCTTAATCTCTTCAGAACGAATAGGGGCACTACTTAAATACATTGGTCCAGTCATGTCATGACATTTGGCAGAATCGACAAATATTAGAAGAGGTTTCATTGTGGACTTGTATATCATAAGTATTAACTTTTATCCTCACTGGGTGGTCCATATATACGACCTTGTATTAAAGCTGAGCTACAGATGATAAAGAATATTGTAACAAAGTCATTGTGTCGTAAGAAGTATAAGAAGCCGTTACGCATATAATCAATAGCGTTTCAATACAATGTCCGAGAGCCACTCAATGTAGTGGGGGGGTACTGAATGAGGTTATATGAACGGAGTGTTTAAAAAGTGTAGATTATAAGGACATGTAAGATTATGGTCGATCCTAGACTTGAAGAGGTTAAGATTATTTTGAATCAGAAATCATCCTCTTGGGAGTTTGTTCCTGAAAGTAGCTATTATTGGGAAGAAGCTCTCCGAATGGAACTTCCTTTTTATTTATGGGATACGAAAGGAGTGGTGGATGGTTCGACCCTTTGCACGTGGCATGGCGGGTCTTCGATGTGAAGGTCAGAACTGGTGGAACAAATAAATGTAATTCGTCAGAAGATTTGACATGGAAAGAGCGATATTGTAGTGAGAGGCTTGGCGGCCTTTCGTTTTGTGGAGTGAAAAATAATTAATCAACTTTTGAATTCTGTCAAGGTTCGATAGTAAGGACTGGGCAGCTCCAGTTTAGATATGGCAGCATTACTTTATATTTGGTCTGATCTGGCTCTTGGATTTATTTGATTGTTTTCTTGTTCTTTTTATGGTTCATCAACCCTTTGTGGATTATTTAAAATCGAAACGTATTTGGGGTTGTAAGAATAATTCTTTTTAAGAGTAAATACTGTATTACATTTTTGAGAATAACAATGACTTTTCGAGGTACAATTCCAATTATTTAACCCATAACTGTGGAAGAAGAGCGGGATTCATACATTTCCGATATGTATTTGCGTGTAAGTAATAAACGAACCTAACTGGAATTTGAACTCAGCTCTCCGATTTCTTATTTTGAGCTGGTATTCATTGCAACACCCGCACATCCGTGGTTCTTGTAAAGACAGAGAACGATAGGAGGAGTCAGGTAGTAACAAGCAACCGATCATTTTCCCAGCATCGTATATATGAATTCTACTTTAGGTGTGAAGCGAACTTAGGCTTGATTTATGACAAAGTAGCGCAATTATTTTAAAATCTTTTTTACTGTCACATTTGCGACTGAGTTCTTTTTGGTATGGAGTTTAGTGTAGTTGTATTTTACAAACCGTTTTCGTAATCGAGGATAATTTAAATTTATGAGGTTCTTGCTTATAATTGTTGCAATTAACTAAAATAAAGATAATTTTGTAGTTGTATGGAAACCGAAGTTGGTTATTAGCTTTTAAATTGAAACTTAATTTTGTATGATACAAATTTACTGCGGATAATGAGATGAGCAAATTTTAGTTTCAGGCAGTGTCCTTACGAAGAAATTCAGGTACCATACACACGAAGTTATAGACGACAAGTGAAAGAGCAATACACAACAAGATGTGGACCATGGGGCTGGAAAAAATGTGTAAAAACGCGGTAAGGACATTTTAGATTTGTTTTACAATTCTACCCATGGAAGATAATATTAACCGTTCCCTTATAAGGAAACATTTGGTATCCATTGACTGAGAATGTGGAATGGCAACATCTTGATTATGACATTATTTTCTCTTCGAGATACATGTGTGTTGTAACCTAAGAATAACGAAAATGGAGGTTGGAAAATGGAGGTTGGCAAATGAAATCGTACTCTTTATAACATCAACAAAATACAATCTTCGCCAGCAGCGTGAAGGAGATAAACCACTGCTGGTGGTGGACTACTTAGATAGCATATTACTCCACCCCGTACAGTTACCATAGTGTAAAACGTATTTATGAGGATTGGGACAAACTCATTAGCGTTCGTAGGTATGGTATATAACAATGTGATATCCATTTTAGTTGTAGATGCTGTTCGAAGTCCTCAAATGTTGTTTCTGTTATGTGTGAGAATTTTTTTTGTGATTCTGCAGTCCACGATGTTTGAAGAATGATGGTTCTCGCTAAAACCTACAGCATTTATTCGATCGAAGCCATTAAAAGTGCGTGGAAATTTAATATAAGTTTCTAACAATCGAAGATTCTCTAAAGATATGAAAGATGCATAATTAGTGGCCCAGAGGTGTATTATTGAATTGATATTACGTGACTTCTGTTGGGTCGACAAAATGATAATTCGGCATGGTTATGGATCGAAATATGCCGAAAAATAAATGAAGTAGTCGTATTATTGTTATTTCTTCTACTAGAAATGATATCCATATGTAAATCTCGACATGACGAGGCAATTTAACCCTAGAACACTAACCATGGGTATATAGTACCAAGCACAAATTTTCCTATTTTTAATTACAATTTTCAGCACCTGATTTTCTTACCTAAATAATATATTTTTCAGTTCCTATTAATGTTAACTCAAAGTACAAAGTTTGAAGCGCCAGCATGTAAAATATTTCAAATAAAGATTTATATTTAATATTTTTTTTTTATATTTTCAAAATCAAATATGCTATAGCCATGGTTAGTAGGGGTGTAACATTAATTGATGATGGTTAGTGTTCTAGGGTTAAGAACATGAAACGCGTGTTCAGTTTAGTGGACACTTGAATGTTATAATGGGGAAAAACTGTGTTTCGTCCCTCGAAAGGACTTCATCAGATTAATGATTACAACTATGGAGTCTTATAGGGTTATATATAACAAACACCAATTAAGTAACTTTAATTAAGTTAAATTAATTAAATAAGTTAAATTAATTAAATTAAATACACAAGGTTACTTACTTAATTGTGTATTTAGGCAGCAATCCCTCTTTAGAATGTGTAAGGTCATTTAGACAGTTCTTATACACACTATGTTCAAAAAAGAATATTCTTGTTCACATGCAACAAAAAATGTAACAAAAAGCTTAATCAGAGTGCATTGTCAGTCAATTAAAACTTTATATATATATATATATATATATATATATATATATATGAGCGGCTCGGATCGAGGAATCAGAGAGCCGAGTTCGAATTCCAGTCGAATCCATTACAATCACTTACGTGCTAATACCATTGGGAAAGGCATTAATGCTCTTCTTCTCCCTCCAGCTATGGGTAAATAGCAGGACAGACTGGGTTCTATAGCCTTGGATGGCAACTGTTCTAGAAGGATAACTCTGAATTCAAAACCTGCGAAGGAACTTGTGGCACGTAGTGCACCAGGTCTCTGTATTCAGCCCTTCAAAAAGTGTGGATAGTTCTGCACAAAACCTTCACAACTATAATCAAATGGCATCTGGCGGTGTCTGGCTGTCCGTTGCTAGGAACTGATCTGCTTCACCCTCATATGTCGAATTCGACGGGAGAGTCGAGTATAACAAATATCGGCTACAATTTTGCATTGGGAAAAGTTGAAGATATAGGAACATTTAATTTTAAATCTAAATACTTAATAAAGACGCCTAAATGTGTATTAAATCTATCTATCTGAAAAAATACTTAAACACAATTTTAAATTTAGCGTTCCCACATCATTCAGCACTTCTTAGTACATAATTACAACCAATACTCGCGTCTATATCTCCACCTCTTTCCATATACATATAAACATATAGAATGCCATAAATAAAATCATTACTTTAGTCCGGTGAAGTCTTTCTAGAGGAGGAAACGCGTTAAACAGAATTTTTCTATTTTGTCATTCAATTGCCTAATATTGTTTATCTATCTTTGTAAAGACCTTTTACAGAACTAAGCTTAAGAGGTGTTTTGCTATAGTGTGCAGCTTACCACTGATTTTCCAGCAACTGTTAACCCGCTACTTTTAATCTTTTAATCCAGACACAATTTTGAGCAGGCATTTTGAATTTCCCGCGATTGCCAAACTAACTGACCGGGTGGCTACAAGTTGCCTTGGGTGAGGCTCGCGATTATTTAATTGTTTACACTAGTGTGGTTGTTGCAAATCACCATCGATTTTATATAAATCCTATCCTATTTTCTTATATGTAACCCTATATATGACTTCTAATCAAAGTGGAGCATCCGTGGTGGTTTCAAGCATAATTACCGGTTAATATCGATGCAACTAATGCTAGTGGTAATATTCGCCGTTTCCTTATAAGGAAACATCCGGCGTTCTTAACAATTAAATAGTGCTTATTATTTCTCTTGTCAATTTTCAAAAACAAAGAAAATGTATAAATTCACTTTCATATGTTTGGGTTTTATTGCATTTCTAATCGTCTCTTTTTAAAACAATAAACATTGCCGAAGAGTGAAGCTAGTTAAAAAACCGGTGTCATAGGAAAAGCTGGCCTTTTCACACGCTGTCTTATTGCGGGCACGTTTATCCATGTTTGCCGGATATTTTTTTTATTGGATCTTTTGTTTATTTCCATGTTTTATGGAAATATTTTAAGGTCAGTTATACCCGGTTTACTTAACTCGAAACTAATCCGTATAAGTGAATTTTGAATGTTCCTAATTTTTATAATTTATAAAGCTAAATCCTCGAAGGTGTTATGTTGTAGAGGACCGTGTTTGAGTGTTGTTGAATTCGAAACACGTGCTGTTTATTCTTACTAGAAGATTCAACTATAAAAAAAATGGCGGACTAAAGTTGAGTCCAAACCGAAGATGTAAAGAAAATAAACACGACCGATATATATATATATCAACAAATATATGTATTAAACAACAAAGTTACAAGTGACACAGACATTAACATTTGTGTTTGTGTGTGCAACGTAAAGAGTTTGTATTTTGGTGAATGTTCGTACGTACGTGTATGTGTGTTTCATGGCGTTTTCCCACAAGTGGGAAAAACGCGGATTTCTACGAGAGATTACATTTGTAAATGTGTCCGCTGAAATGTAAAGTGAAAAGAGAAAGAGACAAGAAGTCGCCCAGTATTTATAGTGTAGGGAGAGCGACCCCTAGTGAATAATTAGGGAATTAAGGAGGAGCTAACTCCGACAATGTCATTGAAAAAAATAATATCGTTCGTGATCAAATTTTGTCCGAAAACATAAGAAAAGATTAAAAAAACAAAAAACAAAAACATAAAAAATATTTTTTGTGAAGAGTTTCTGGTACCTAGTTTGATAAAATATATGATACATTTTTGTTTACATGGGCAGAATCTCAGATGTATATTTATTTGTGAAAAACTAACGTATTTTTTTCAGTACGATTTTAAAGCCCTTTCAGATACTGATAAACTTGGTATAAAATAAAGTAGTTTTTGAAGATTCGAAAAATGTAAAGTTCAATGTCATTTTCGAGTGTGAACGTTTTTTAAAATATTTTTTTCATTTTACAACTGTTCGATTTTTATTAGTATTATCCACTTAGATAAACATCACGCTCATACTTATTCTTACCTTGAATTATACATTCTTTTCATATTTCAAAGCATTCATGTGAGTTAATTTCTTTTTTTCCCCCCAGACTCAAGCAGATCGTGGTTTTCAAGGATTTCCATCGGACAATTTATCGCTGCAGTCTAAAAAGAGGGAAAAGATAATTATAACAAATTACTGACCAAATATATTATGAGTGACGTCCCTTGTAGGCTCACTGAGAAGCAGACGACATCTACTCAGAAGCAATGATTTTTTTTTTTTGGAAACAACAAATATCTGTGCGTCCACTTGTTCCAGACATTCAACCGACAAAACCAAATTTCATATCATTTCGGATGACTGTGAAATTTATCATTTAATTGACAATGCAATATTAAGTTAAGCATTATTATTATTTTTGTGAATTAATTCACGCTTTCCTCATCAAATACATTCTTCATGATTTATACAAACACTCATTATAATTAGGCTTCTTGGCTATATTTTAAACTATTGTTTCGCTCTACCTACACACACACACACACACACACGCGGGCGCGCGCACACACACACACACACAGATAGATGCGTAGAAAAAAGTGGGGAAATAACTTTTTTAAAAAAAGCAGATGAACAAACAAATATATGAAAAGTTAATTCTTGTGTCTCTTATTCGGAACAACAAACATTGGATTTAATTGGTAACTTAATTGAATCCTTAAAACAGTGAGAGCTCCCTTATTACTGAAAATATGTATATTCTCCTCCATGTCATATAAAAGAACAAATTTCTAATATTGATTTTCATGGTAGGCAAGTCCCTCTCACTACTACCATCCTACTTATATTTTTTCTACATTTGACCTCGAGTGCCAAACTAGACTTCAAGTATATTAAAAACGGAACTCCTAATAAGGACAGATAATCCACTTTATTTATGCTGAAAAAAACAAAAAACAAAAAACAAAACAAAACAGTTAATGATAAAAAAAAATGGATGCCTGTATTTGATAAATTATAAAATGCTGAGACTTTTCATTAATGCCTAAGTAAACACTGCTGTTAGGATTCATACAGACAATTGCTGTAACAAATCCTCAACTTTTTGTTATTGTTACTTTGTGCTTTTCGTACATTTAACAAACATTTCAGTTAAAAATCAAAATCGTTAGACATGCCAACGAAAAAGACGTTGCAAATAATTCACCAGGACATACGAATAAGCATGCAGTACTTCCTTTATTATTTAGAAATCTTGGACCAGGTTGAAAAATGTTCGAATAATTCAAAATTCCGGAAACTGTATGCTTAAATTATCGTAAAGGAAAAAAGTCATTATGTAAAAAAAAAAATTATTTCATCAAATAATATTTTCAAACTCTTTATTTTTTTTAAATGCGTCAATTTTGTCTTTTTCCTGATTAATGACCTCTTTTTTTTTTGCTGTTAACTCCCAATCATAGATTAATGTAGGTGTATTTGCAAGGGTAACTTGTTTGAAGGCGCAACCTACTGACACATTTGTCAAACATGATCACTGCTTCAGTATTTGAAATGGACACTGTGTCTGTTGGACATCATTATGATCAATATCCTTATCATCCTTGTTCTTTTCAACATTTCCAGCGTTGTTATAAGTTCAAAAATGCCACTTGGGTGTTCATACGCAGGGCCCTCTGCATTGAACAAATCATTTATTTCTGTTTCATTTACGTCGATGTTTTTTCTTTAAATTCTCAAAACGTTTGTCTGAGACGAAATATTGGAATCGAGTTCGATTGAATTATTTTAAGTTTCTCTTCATTTCGTGTCCGGATAATCTAAGTCCGGAAAATTGAGGTACGGATAATCGTGAAAGTACTGTACCTTTTTACGTATTTCAATATTACGAAATGTTATGGATGTGTCCGAACTGAAAACTTAAAAGAAAATGAGAAAAACTGTTTTCGTTTGAAAACATTTATTTTAGAGAATTAAATATTTAGTGATAAGCTACTTCAATAATTAAATGTGTGAGGTTAATTACGGAAACATTTTATAGTACATAAAATAAAGGTGGCGAAGAAGACTATATGCAAAAATATCAGATTTATTAAAACAAAATTAGTAAAAGGAAAGTTTAAAACAAGAGTTTCTTTTGTTAGACATAAATTGTATACACAACTAAATGTTCATTAATATGTTATAGTGGAAACTGTGTTGGTATGTTTTACGCGAAGCATTTGCAGCCCTTGTAGCTTCAGCGTAGAAAGTTCATGTCAGCAGTTCGAAAAAGAAGGTTACTTTAGGGTTCAGTGCTTTTATATTCGACAGCTGCTGTTGATATTATGTTTAAGAGCTACTACTGCTACTATCTTTAAGGTCACTACAAATATAATCGCCAATCAACTCTCAGATTACCCTTAATTTAAAAATAAATAAGAATTAGGCCAAACCAATTTTGTGTAAAAAAGAAAAAGACAATTTTTGTTTGCTTGCTGTAATTTTTTTGTATATATTTTAATCGTCAAATGTATAAAGAAAACTATTCTGTATATTTGTGTTTATCTGTATTCTTGTTTTTGTGTATATATTAACTGTAAGAATGTAGAATGCATGGTCGTCAGCAAAAGAGGTAGACAGTAGTGTTTGCTATGTATTGGGGATGTCAAAATCAAGCAGTTGTGGGTTATCCCACTTGACTTCGCCAAAAACGCCCGTTGAGCGGTTCTATTTAAGTTTATAAAAAAAAAACCTAATGTTTCCTTCTCTTTCTTTTTCCTCTTATTTCCAGATGTAGTCGCACGTAGGTAAAGGTGTCATCCGCTGGGACACATTTGTTTCCTTGGTCCACAGACTACTGAACTATCACACACACGCACATACACACACGCGTGTATCGCACACACTTGTTTCATACACACACAAACAAACACATTCTTATAGTTATTTTTTTCATGTTTTTTCTTTTGATTTCAATTGTTTATACATGTAATTCTTTTTGTTAATAACTTGCATTAATTGTCGTTTGTTTTAATTTCTGTGATTTTTTATCATTTTAACCCTGACTCACATGAGTCCTCCAAATATTGTTTGCAAGGCAAATGTTCCAGGAGCCGTTAAATATTTACTGAAAAAACGTCTAGACGTTGTAGCAAAAGAGTGAATTCCCGCAACACAGTTATAGAATTAATTTATCTGAGTAATGTAGCAACAAACGATGGAAAATGTGTCGAAGAATCAGAAGGTACACAGAAATGGCAAAAGTGCCTCTGAAACTAAGCAAAGTATTACGTCAAAGGAAAATATTGTTCGAAAATGAAACAAAAATTGCTGAATTGTTATATAATACTGGTGAATTAATCCAAAGATCAAGACGAGAAAAATATGTTTCTACTGACAAATTCTAAGAATATAATGGGCAGAACATGTGAGCAACACAGAAACTCATACTTTCGGACACATACTGAGAAAAATGGACTTGGTGAATTTAACACTCACAGGTCATATTGAAAGCAGCGTGTGACATTTAATGAATAGCCTTTATCATCGAAATCTTGAAGAGACTTGACGCATAAATGGTGATGTTTTGTGTGAAATACAAGCATTTACTGGAAATTCCTGAGCGTTGAGTGAGTAGTGGGGGCAGGGTTTAAGGGAACGACAAAATCTGAATAAACTTAAGTCTGCTAACAGAATTGGGAACAAAATGTTAGTTTTCATCAATACCAAAGAATGAATTGGAAAACGAAGTTTTAAATGTAGTAAATAGTAACTGTAAACTATTTATGCCTCAAAAGAAAGAAAAAAAAGTATACAATGAATGTTTACAAAAATGGATAAAAAGGCTCTTGAGAAATGTTGGTTAGCGTTCACAATTTGAAGTGTGACTTTATGTCAATTAAAAATACTTTGTATGTGTGTGTACGAAATAGAAGGTATATACAGATAAGAAGGATTAGGCTTGTTCTTGTACATACGTTTTGGAGGAATGGAAGAAACGCAATCAGTTAGCAGTTGGTGTCTCTACAAATGCTTTGTGAGGAGCCGTCATCCTGGGTTACTTTGAAGTTCTTATTGTACTAGTTGGTACTTTAAACGCAAGTAAAATTTCTATTACTGACTTTTTTCCGGTTTCTGGTTCACTTTTTAATTGTTTTCGTATTAACTAGAGGTTTCTAGGATTTTAAAAACTGAATAGAACCATTTCACGAGCTAAATATTCTATCTGTATAAACACTTGTTATATTCTCTGCCATGTCTATCAAAATAAAAATGTAAATCTATTTTTCTTCTAGTAAGTGAGGATGTTATGGCCATTTTGTAACACTATGCGTATAAAATAATAATTTTGGGAGTGAAGGTGTGTGTGTGTGTGTATGTGTGTTTGGTGGGTGGGTGGTGGTAACTTTAAGGATCTAATAGATGGACATATGTTAACTCTTAAATATGGATTTTATAACAATGATCTAATAAAGTGTTTGACATGTGCTTATAGACGGTAAAATATAAGAACTCCCTCGAAGTTTTTCCTACGTAAAGAATTATGTTCTTTTCTAATTAGGATGGTATTAGGTTGGTGCAAAAATAATGTCGTTTTTTGACGTTCAACTTCAAAAGAAAAACGACATTATTTTTGAACCAACCTAATATTAATAAAATCGAAGTTATGGCCTGTTTTGTTGCTGTGTATTACAAGCGACTTTAAAGGGTTGTCCCAACGTAGGTCTACCGTCTATTCGTAGATACGCTTCCAATATGTTTCGCCAATATAAGTTTTCCTACATTGTAGGCTATTTGTATCATAAATGCCGGCGTTTAATGCAGTGTTCGATCTATTTTTTTTTTATTATCTAACTATGTTTCTGATTGTTTTGAGGTAGAGATAAAGATCCTAGTGTTGCAGATAACTAATTTATTTTCAAATTTTGTTCATAGAATGTTAGACGGTAGGATTATAAATTTTGTGCTTTTGTTTTCAGAAGTAGCTATGTCATCGGTGGTAGTGTCTGCCTTTTTGGATGTGTGGACTTTGTATACACGTTTTCTACCATTGAGGATGAAATAATGTGTCTAGCAAAGAAATCTAAACATTTTTTCTATATGTTTCCCTTTGTCATCTGGGCATTATGGACTACATATTTTAAGGGCTCCGAGATAAAATCCAATGATTAGTTCTGATGTTATTTTAGGGGTGGAGATAGAAATTGATTGAAATATATATGTTTATCAACAATTAATAATTTAACTAAAATATGAGTTGATTTTTTTTAATACAGTGGTCGATGTCTTTCTGACATATAATGTAAATATTACCTCTTCTGGAGTATGTAGGTGTGGTGTGCTCTTACTGAAACGTTTTAAGCACATCCCCTACTAAATGTTTCACGTCAATAAACTGATCATCAGGCGATAAAAAATATTCTTACGTCACACACACACACACACACATATACTTTTAGGATATGCTATATTTATGAGTAAAAGGATAGAATGTATGTAAATATAAAAAGAGAACACTGTGGTCAACACCGAGAGGTGACAGACTGTTTTATGTTTGACCACAATCTTCATACCATCTTCATATATATATATATATATATATATATATATATATATATATATATATATATATATATATATATATATATATATAGATAGATAGATAGATAGATAGATATAGATATAAAAGTGAACATAGTACATGTATATATATATATATATTTATATATCTGTGTGTGTAATATTAGTAAATAGAATTAAGTCGTATTTAATTAACACTATTATTATTATTATTATTATTATTATTATTATTATTATTATTATTATTATTATTATTGCTTTATCTCTTGATATTGAGCATTGTAAGTACGAAAACTGTTTGCCTTAAAAACGTTATCTTAGCGAATTATCATGATCGTCTGTTTGGGAAGAAATACAATCTTTGTTGGTTGTTTAATCTTTTTTTTCCTTTTTGTAATATAGTTTGTTTTGTTTTTTTTTTTAACTCGATAAGATAAAATCTAGCATAATCATGGGTTTTTATTTAAGAGCCTTCAAAATTTGCACTTCGTATATATCAATCTGATGAAAAGAAATACATAAAAAATATTTTTTTAAATCGTCCACGACCACAGCTATTTCAAATACTATGTAAAATGATAAGCGTGTATAATCATCAAATCCAAAAAGAAAAACATAATTTAAGTTAGAAATGTATTAATTTTACTTTTTTTCTTTAAATAATCATTTTTCAATAACTAAAATTAAATTTACTTGCAAAGGGAGACAACTAATTTTCTGCTAATAGCATCTGGAAAATAGATTAATCTCCCTTTAATCAGAAATTTAGGTTTCAATTCACTTGTTTATATATCTGCAAACATACATATAAAAAAAATCACAAAACGAATAAGATAAGGAGTGTAGTGTCAAAGTAAGAAATATAAAAAGTTAGTGGGATTGACTGAAAGAGAACAGAAGGATTTAATTTTAGTTTTATTATATACATAGACTCGGTCATGGTACACCTATAATGAAATTTATTTTACTTCTTATCATTGCTGGCACCAAAAATACCAAGTTAAGTTTTTTTTTTTGGTGTGGGTGTTTTTCGTCTGTCCGATATTTTAACCCATTAGCAGTCTCCAGATACGGTCGTCTAGTGTCTCGTCGTTGAGTATTCTCTAGTTTTGATGTGTTTTTTGTCTGTAAATTTCAGTGAGACGTTGTTTTCTTTTGAATGGAGACCTTCTTGAGCTTTATAAATATAGAACGAAAATAAACGTCTGCCGGCGTAAAAGTCGCCAACAATTTAAATCGTGTAGGCTGCCAAAAAGTTCAAATCACTCTTGGTTGACTTACTACTAAGATATCGAGAAAATGCTAACTGCTAGGTTAGACGTTTGTGTCTGTGTGTTGTTTTTTTTTTTTTCGGCTTGTGGAGAGAAGAATAGAAAGACAGAGAAACATAGCTCTCTCTCACAGCGAAAGATTAACACCTACGCCGATTGTGTGAACTGCATGTGAAAAGTGCGACCTATGCGAAAATCCGTGTGCGAACTTTGTACAGAGTGTGTTAAACAATTGACTTATATAGATATTCGTCTGGAGTAAATGACATTCATGGATATTATCTCCAAACAAAGAACTTCCTATTACCGATGCGTGTGAATATAAGTTTAAAAACAAAGTATCCAGGACCGGACATTTTGATAAGTAATTTTATTAAAATGATTGTGCTGGATAGTACGCTAAATAAACATTTCCCAAATTCGTCTGGTTTTAGGCAGAATTTTGGCAAATATTTTAATCTTATCATCGCAACTTTCTTGGTTATGAGGAACGGGTTAAAGAAAATTTAGTTGTACTGAATTTACTGAACTTACTAAATCCTACAAGGTTTATTTCCGGTTCAAATCCTACCGATGCCATTTTCTTTTATAGGTTCTGGTCAATATTTTTAAACCGAACATTCTTCCATTCATTAAGAAGTCTTCTATATTTTTCCAATTACCATTTTTATTCCTTTACCTAGAATAATTAGCTCTCTCAATATCTCAAGTCACTAAACGGCGTTTCATGTATGATTAAGACTTCATCAGGGCCACTCCTCTGTTACATTATAACAGTAGGAAAATTTCGTTAGAAACAAAGAGTGTTGAATTTTTATTTAATATCAGTCCTCCTACAGGGCAGTGAATGCTAAACAACAGCCTCACAGATGACGAGGAGATTTGAGGCAACAGAAATGTAACTCTACAGAAGAATGCTGAGAATACAATAGACGAAGCATGTGCACAACGAGGAAGTTTTAAGGAAAATGGGAACAAAAAATACACTTGCATTTAGAATGAAAAAGAAACAGCTGAAAGCTTTGGGACGCATAATGAGGAAAGATAGCTTGGAGAATTTGATACTCGCAGGACATAGTGGAGGCAACAGGAAACATCGAGTAATCTACCTAACGAGCCTGTGTAAATTAATGACAGGACAGGGATTGGCAGGGATGCTGAAAAGACAAACATTGACAAGCGTTACAAAGGATAGTGAATTGTGGAATGTCATGATCGCCCACGTCCTGAAGAGACACGAAGCTAAACGAAGTCGCAAGACAAAAATGGCAACATGAATCCAAGAAAAACAAACGATAGAATGATTACAACTTTGTGTATTGCTTATTGCTTTGTGTATTGTGTATTGTGAGGCAGTGTTAAGGACAACATCGATTAAGGAAGGGTTCCCGGTGTGCTATGCAAGTTGAAGCCTAGTTATAGTTCGTATCTTCGTTATCTCAGGATTAGTGCTGTGTAATTTAGGGATCGAACAGTTTATTGTGATAAAAAATGGAAAAGAATGTGATGAAGAAAAGTGCTAATAAAGTAACAGTAATAATTTAAAACGTGGGCGGTGCCATCAAAATTTTGTCCAATCACACCAATTTTTCAAAGAAGTTTACAAAATGTTTACGTAGTCAAATGGAGTAGATTTCAACTTCCAAAAGCTTTTATTTATTATGTTTTTCATAAAACAATTCAAATGATCACTTTCACAACTGGGAATATTTTTTGTTGTTTCAGCTATCAAAAACAGCATCTCATTTGACGTTATTAAACCATATCCTTTTATGTCAGTGTAGGAAATTCTGTCATTCACTTTCTTATGTTCAAAATTTGAACATCCGAATTCCAAACAGTAATAAAATAAAAATAAAGAAAACATGGGTATGTCTGTTAAATGAATCATCTTATTTACAAACACATGAAAATGAATTCAAAAGATTAAAAAAGAAAGAAAAATAGTTTTTAGTTGAGTTAAAGACGCTGTGTAATTGGTTCACAGAAAAACTTGAGGTTTAGAAAAGACTTTGAACGTCAGCAAAGATTCACTGACCGTCTTTGCTGTTATTGTTGGAGATGATTGGTTTGAAGACATCGACACATATTTTGTTCAGCACGTGCTGGAAGGAAAGAAAAAGCCATATAGCCATATCTTTTCTTGTGCTTGAAAGGCTTAGAGACTGACATGTCTCTGCTTTCTGAAAGTTGAAATCTGTGGGTATTTATAAGAAATGTCAGTCGAAAGTAGACTCAAGAAAAAATAAGGTTTCAGTTTTCTCTGATTCAAACCGTGTATGTGGTGTTGTGGAATCTTTTGCAAATATTGTCTGTAATTGGGTAGGATTTTTCTAACTGGTTTGGTCTCTCTCTTTTTCCTCCCTCTCTCTCTTTTCCTTGTCTTTTTCTTTCAACTTTATCACAATTCATTTCTTTTTACTTATATTGCTTTTTATCGTCTTTTTTCTCTTATAATCTCTGACCTTTTTTTAAACATGTTTTAGTTTTATTTTGTCCATTTCTTTCTTTCTTAAGTAAAATTTCGTAGATATGACGAGGAAAAATTAAGATTGAACGAGGCTGTTAGAAATTCGCTTGTCCAGATTTTTTATATTAAAAATCCGAACGTCGGAATTCCAAACAATAATAAAATAAAAATAAAGTACACAAAGTAACTCAGTTTACAAACACATGCACATGAATTTAAAAGATTCAAAAAGAAGGAAAAATATTTTTAAGTTGAGTCAAATCATTTTCGTAGTTGGCCCACAGAAACACCTGTAGTTTGGAAGACTTTGTCAGCGAAGATACACTGAGCATCTGAGCTACTGTTGTTGGAGGTTATTTGTTTGAAGTTGCCGACACATGTTTCTTTCAGTACGCCTCAAAACAATATTATATGAAAATGATTTTTTCTTTTAAAATTTGCGTAATTATTATAACTTATTTAAAGGCTGCTTAAACGGTTGTTGAACTGGATGTCCTATTTGTGAAATTTATAATTATTTACAAGTAAAAAATTAATAAATAAGGGTAAACTAGTCTCTTTCCTCTGCTGGGGATAAACAACCTCCATTCGGATAGAAAACGAGTTCAAAGAATACACAAAAATAGAAAGAGAATGGTATGTCTTCTGAGGCTCTAGCAATCAACGCAAGCGTATCACAGGAGTCGCTTTTCGGACCAACCATCTTTTTACTTTACAGAAATGATCTGCCTAAGAGTATACTCTCTAATCATTTGTATATATCTGTGCTGCTTATACAACGGTATATAGGTGCACCTCTAAAACTGTAGATGATCTAGAGGAGACTCTGCCCTTCGGCAGAGTATTAACAAACACAGAGGTTTTGCTGGCTCGCTATTTACCCAATACCTCCCCACAAAGCAGGATGTGGCACAAGGCCGATTATTTTACGTGGGACGATTCCGAGCCCGTTGGATCGATCAATAATAGCCCGTTGGCTCCGTATTCACGGGGTCGGGTAGCTGTCTACCTCCCCAAACGAGACTTTGCTCTTTAGGATAGCCCCATCTGGGTCCTCTCTGCCCGAAAGCAGAGAGGTCGAAAAAGTAGAGTATTAGCAAAGACGTGGGTTTTGCTGTCTCCGTGTCCCACGTTCCAGTCTCACATTTATACATGTCCGGATGAGTCCACCTCGTCGCTCGGAGTATAACGAAAAGAACAGAGCGGTGATCTGCTAGGTAATATAAATAGTACGTAATATAAATATTATGTACAGACCATGTGAATAACGAGGAAGTTTTCGGAAATAATAGGAACAATAAGGAAACTTATACTCGCAATTAGAAAGAGACAGGGCTTACGGCCACATCACGTTGAAACACCGGTTCCCGTTCGAACACCCGGTCAGTACCTAGATGAGTGAGCGCTTGGGAATATCAGTTGCTGTAAGCTTGGATGTGCGGGTGGTGTAATGGATAATTGTTCAAGATTGTTAATTGAAGAGCTGAGATCTAATTCCTGTTGGATTCGTTACATTTACTTTCGAGCAAATACCCTTGGGAAAAGTATGAATCCATCTCTTCTCCCCCAGCTATGGGTTAATCAGTAAAACTTATATGATTAATCCGTTTTTTTTTTTATATATTCGAGTTTAACAACTTTAACAAAATATTGCAATAACAATCGTAATATGAATGCTGGTCGTTATTTTAAGAAGTGGGTACAAATAAAATCTTACAATCTAAAAACATTTTTTGGCTTTAAATAACCAGCAAATACAGATAAAAATTCTGGGATACATAATGAGGAGAGAAGGCTGAGAGAATCTAACGCTTTCAGGGCATATTGAAGACAAAAGAAGCATAATGAACAATGACTAACCTATCTAATTTGTGTGAATGAATAGAAGGACAAAGAGATGATGTTAAAATGTCAAAACTCAGAGCAACAAAAACAGGAAGCTATGGAAAGCCATTATCACACACGATTAAACTTTAAAGTTAGTTTTCATTGCACACCAGCTAATACCTAACCAGCAAGAGTCGAATGTTAAAATTATTTTAAATATCATATAATAATTGTACTTGTCTTTCCTTTCGTTGGTTCGCCCGACTTTTAAACCCTGCCAGTACTTCTTAAATAATGGACTACTACGTTTGGATCGCGGGGAAAGAAAAAAGACTTATCAGAGACGCTGCTAGGTTTCAGTGAAAAAAGAAATAAAGACAGATAGAAGTGTTTAACGTATCCCGTTAATGCCTCATAAATAATAGACTATTCTGTTTTGTTTGATCGTGTGAGAAGTCGAAATGCATATCAAATACGATGCTTTCAGTATCACTGAGAAAATGAAAGAAAGAATTGGGGAGATAGAAGCATCTAACGTCTTTTTCAGTGAAATGGGAAAAGTTGTTAATTTCAAATCTTTTCATTTGTACCCACTTCTTAAAATAACGACCAGCGTTCATATTTATGATTGTTATTGCAATGTGTTGTTAAAGTTGTAAAACTCAAATATATAACGATGCGATAGGGGCATTTCTACAGATATTTTATTGTCGTAGAACGCGCCATGAGCTTGTTTAGTCATTAACTGGACAAGCAAGTGTCATCAAAGGTTTAAAATAGGAACAAAGTGAAATTTTCACGGGTTAAAATTAGTACCAGTCAATTTAGAAATTTTTATTTTTGTATAACATGTGGAAATGTTCTTGAGAGAAGAAAAAATTAATCTATTTATCTATCTATCTATCTATTAGGTTGGTGCAAAAATAATGACGTAATAATGTCGTTTTTTGACGTTATACGTCAAAAAACGACATTATTACGTCATTATTTTTGCACCAACCTAATATCTCTCTCTCTCTCTCTCTCTCTCTCTCTCTATATATATATATATATATATATATATATATATATATATATATATATATTTAAAGAAATATTTTTCTTTTCTTTATAAAATCAAGATATTGTTTTATTATTTGTACAAATTAGTAGACTTTTCACTGCCATCACGGTGAGTGCGGATGTTGACCCCACTCTATTAACAATCCTTTCTTTTCCGCTTTCAATGTTGATGGGATTTTTTTTTCATTTTTTTTTTCTAACAACCATGCAACATTTAGATTATTATCACAAGCAGTATGGACGTTTATCCTACATTAACTTATTTATTTCCCTTCTCTTAATGTTGATGTGTATTTCTTTTCAGCTTTGCGTAAAACAAATGCACGAAAGAATATCAGATCAATATTACCGGGTTAGACGAACGCGAACGTAGACACCAACCAAACTATTATTATTTAACTGCAAACTTAACTTTCATGTTTTAGAGAGTATTTATATTTTAAGGTAATAAAATGTCGTTGCGATGTGCAGTTTTTCGGCATTAAACAAACCGGATCATTAGGATACAGAATGAAGTGATTGACGAAAATATAAACGAATAAACAAGAGAAAGAATTTGTTCTGTGTTTCACGAAAAGAAAAACGTCAATAGTTTTTTTGTTTTTTTTTTAATGTAAGTGAAATACATCTCGGGTTTCTTCAGTGAGATATGATTTGTCACTGTGAAATACAATCACGATCGATTCCATTCGAATAAGAAACAAAAAAGAAGATCGTATAAAAAGTTTATATATATATATATATATATATATATATATATATATATATATATATATATATATATATATATATGGGGGGGGGGTGAAACAGCCGTTAAACACTTTTACATTCCCTTTCTTTTTTCTTTTATCCATTTTCTCACCGAAACCAAGTACTGCCTTTTCCCCGCTTTCCTCGTGATCAAAATGAAATAGTCCATTACTTATGCGCCATTGGCAGGAAGCGTTAAACGCTGTTTATTTGTTTGTTTGTTTGTTTATTTATTTATTTTATATTCGGTGCTAATAGGAAATATATACTTGAAAAACAAGGTGGATAAAATCAGTAAAGGTTTATTGTAAAACCCAATGCAATAAAAATAAAGCTAGCAGTTATGCACAAGGTCGTCGCAAGTTAATCCAGTTGGGAGTACTACTATTAGAAGGTCGGTAGCTCTCGCGTAAATCTGAGTCGTACTCAACAGATCCCAGATAGTAATATTTACCAACCTCCCCACGGGGTAAGATGTGGCACAAGGCCGAATTTAATGTGAGGGAAATCTGAGCCCGTAGGCGTGGCCAAAAACACCGCATAAACGGGTTCGGGTCTGTCTACCTCCCCGGACGATACTCTGCCCTTCGGCATAGCCTCGTCAGGGTTCCTCCCTGCCCGAAGGCAGAGAGTTCGACAACAGCTAAGGACTGAGTAACAGATCCCAGCAAGTCGGTATTTACTTGTCTCCCCACAAGGAAGGATGTGGCATAAGGCCAAGTTTAATGTGGGGCAATCCAAGTCAGTAGGCTCGGCCAAAAATTCCCCGTAACTCCGCATAAACGGGTTCGGGTCTGTCTACCTTCCGAGACGAGACCCTACCCTTCGGCATAACCTCGTCAGGGTTTCTCTCTGCCCGAAGGCAGAGAGTTCAACAAACAGCTGAGAGCTGGGTAACAGATCCCAACAAGTCTCTGGAGTCCGCCGACTTACAGATACATTATAGATAATTACTACGTATAGTGTAGTCACTCATGGGGGGGGGGGCAGGTTATTCCATTATATCACTTTCTTTCAAACTTTTTCTCACTGAAAACAAGTAGTGTCTCCCCAACCTTTCCACGCGATCAAAACGGACTAGTTCATTATTTATGAGGCATTGCCAGGAGGCATTAAACACTTTTTTTGTTTGTGTGTTTGTTTCTTTGTTTGTTTGTTTCTTTTTTTCTTTCAGGCATTTTCTCACTGAAATCAAGTAGTGTCTTTTCCCACTCATTTCACGTGATACAAACAGAATAGTCCATTATTTAGGAGACAGAGGCAGGGCGTAACGGTTGTGTGAACTAGCGAAGGGAAGGACAAGCACAATTGTAATAGAATTATATATTATAAGACCAATATTCAAAATAGAAGTGTGGTGAGGAAAATGTTAAATGTTATGTTCCTACTTTATCTATTGGCCTAATAATATACAATTATTATTATTATTATTATTATTATTATTATTATTATTATTATTATTATTATTATATTCTATTCCGAATTTCTTTCAAAGGTCTACAAAACCTATATTTTGTAAGAAGCATGAGTGGATTTTCCCCCACCCCTCTCTCTCTCTCTCTCTATATATATATATATATATATATATATATATATATATATATACATACATACAAAGACATCTGTCGGTGAGTAATTCCTATTTCTCTGTTTCTTCCTAGGATCCTTGATAAAGGACACAGGCGTATCACCAAATTCTATATTCAATATTTGTCCTAGAGATACGTTTCAAGTCACTTAGTAAATTTAAGGATTAATCAACTGGATTTTCTAGTGATAATGCTTATCATTTACTTAAAACATAATGAAAACAGCATTTTATTTACGCAAGGTAGCCTTTCAGGTCAAAGAACACTTTTAAAAGACAGTCATTCTTCCACTGTCACGGAAAAATGTAAAAATGAAATTTAAAGAAGTATGGAAGACCAGCAGTGTGATAATTAAGAATTTGTTATTTATGTTTAAAACTAAATTTTCTTTAACCAATAATATCCTTAAATATAATACGTCATATATATATATATATATAATTTTTTTGTGTAACAATTGAGAAGCAGTGTGCAAAATTTTGACATGAGACACACAGAAGTCAAAATCCCCATTCACGTCCACACGGAAAAAGCTACCACGCTGAAAACTACAAACAGAGCGTCCCGAACAACGGCGACACAGTTCACAGTAATTTCTAACAATCTCTTGTATCCCCGTTACTATTAAGGGCACGCACACACGTACTGAGGCTTTCACATAAAGGATGAACCACCCGACCAAATTCAAGTTATATTTGTTTTTGAAAAGAAAGAAAAAAGAAACATATTACATTTCACTGTTTCTGACATACGCACATAAATTATGTTTATTTATTTTTTCCTAATTGGCCCTAAAAAAGAAATAAAATACAGTTAAATTCGTAAAACAAATATACGACACGACTAATGTTGCAGGTAACTCATGTCTGTCTCTCATAATTTTATTTAACTAAAATTCTTTTTTACTTTCCAAAAAATTGAATTTGGGTAGGTGGATCATCGTTATTTTGCAAACTTCCCCTCAATTGTTACACAGAAAAAAACTGTACTTGGAAACGAAAATTACTTACAATATAACATATATTACTTATAATACGTTGATTTTTTCCATTAATTTTTACGGCATGGGTACATTAGTAAAAATATAATTTTTTTATTTCACACGCTTTTATGAAACTTAGTATAATGAATAATTTTGTTTTTCATACTGACTGAACGAGAGATACAAAATTAGATTAATATCATAATACTCCGCCCGTACTGAATAATAGTAGTCAGTCAAGGCGAGATATCAGAATTATTTCCTTTTTCTACATCCATACCAAAAATAATCTAGCAGTTGCTGAAAGGAAAAAGTCAAATAAAGTTCTTTTTAAAAAGCTTCACACGCGAAAATTACACTAAACTTTATATTTTTTTAAATCTTCAAACCAGTTTTTATTTGATAAAAGAAACTCTTGTAACGAAGAGTAACAGGATGAATTTCAACATCGCACCGAAAAATTACGTGTAATTTAAAAAAAAAATCAAGTTTAGACTTTTTTTCTGTTGAACCTGAAATAAAACGTGTTTTATTAAATTATGCAAGCACCAATTATCAAAAAATTTGTTTGGAGTTTTATTGAATTATTTTGGCAAGATGCAAGCCGAATTTTCAGTGTAGTTCCACTCGATATTTCATAAATATTTTACTGAAATAATATCTTCAGGGATTTCTTTTTATATAACTAAAAAAATTTGGACAAATACCCCCATATTAAAAAGTATACACGTGATATAAAAACGGGATGTGAAACATACTCTCAGAAATATTTTCCCAAAGTTTTTAAATAACCTATTTAGGAAAATGAATAAGTCCTGAAAATCTCGTTTGAACCGGATAATTCCCGGATTTTTGACAAACATTTAAAAAACAGGGGTACCGCTTTTTAAACTTCATTGTGGTAAAATGTATCCATTTTAGTTGTACCTAATATATATGTGTGCGTGAGTACCTCTGTGTTTGTCTGTACTCGTGCATGCATACACACATCTTTCACTTTTATATATTGTGTCCTTTCAGGACGTAGGTGATCATGGCCCTCCACAATTTCCAGTCATTCGTAGCTCTTAATAAATTTTGTCTTTTTGTTATTTCTCCTAAACCTTGTTCCGCCATCCATTTGCACAAGCTCACTGTTATGCGTTGTTTTCCTCTGTCCCTCTTGCCTTCAATCTGTCCTGTGAGTATCAGATTTTCCGAGCTCTCTTTCTTCATTATGTGACATAAAAATTTCAACTGACTCTTCTTGGTGTTCAGTATAAGTTTCCATTTTTGTTTTCATTTTCGGTAAAACTTTATCGTTGCTCACATATTTGGTCCATGGTATTCTCAGCATCCTCTTGTAAAATCACATTTCTGTTACTTCAAATCTCTTTTTCATCTGTGACGAGATTGTTCATCATTCACTGCCATACGGGAGGACAGATATCACGTAAGAGTTCAGTACTTTTTTCTTTGTTTTTAACGACATTTTTCTGTTTCTAAATACTTTCCTTATCTTTTGGAAAGCATCTTTGGCTATCCCAATGCCTCTTCGGATTTCAGAGTCGCACTTTCCGTCCTCTGTCAAAACACTTCCCAGATATTTAAATTCTTTGATGTTGCTATCTCCAATTTGTATTGAGTTGTCTCGTTCCGTTAAACCTGACAGTAGTCTTCTCAAGTTACAGACAGCAAACAGAACACAAATACGTTACGAAAAATCTCACATTAAACATTGGTCATTCCTACAAGCTGATGTGCAGACAACTAGTCTCGGTGCATTCTTTTTAGCGCATTATAACCTGTCTGTAAATATGAAACAGGTGCTACTAGCGGACATTGAAACGAATATTTGAATCACCGGAATTCAAACCAAACATGGTGCCACTGGAATCAGCGCAACAGCCTGTCGTTATACGTAATAAATCGACATCTTGAGTCAATATAAAGACATCACAAAACCTTTTAAAGACGCAGGCAACGTAAAACATGAAAGCAAACACCATATAAAAACTACGGGATGGGCACCCCAAGGCGGTGTAATGGCTAGCAAGCATGTCCCGCTAGAACTATTACGACAGAGTAATGAAATCGATCCTCACTGGGTGCCCCATACTTTCCGCCTTCTGCCACATCTGAGCTACGCTTAGAAAATCACTATAAAAACTATAGGACACACAGTATTCTTGCGTCATTTGCATCCGCATGAATATGAATTCGCTAAGAAGGAATTCAATAAAATGTTACATAAAGAGATAATTCAGGGGTGGGCAAACTTTTTTATGCAAGAGCCACATTCAAAAATTCGCAATTTTATTGGGCCACGTTCAAAAATTCACAATTTTATTGGGCCACATTCAAAAATTCACAATTTTATTGGGCCACATTCAAAAATTCACAATTTTATTGGGCCGAATACTATATTAAAGCAAAATAATTAATATTTAAGATAGAGAAAAAAGGCTTTTAAAGAAAAAATGCAATTAATTTTTATTAATTAATATTTTAAAGTACTGTAGAAGATTCACATGAAACGCATTTATCTGAAAGACAAAGTAACTCAGTTTAAAGTACTTTAAAGAAAAAATCTTAATAAGTAATTTTAAGTTGATGATTTACATGAACCACATTAGAAAGACAAAATAACATTGTTTTAAGAAAAGATATTTTTATTAATTAATATTATAAAGTAGAAAACATATTTGAAAAACATTAACTCTGCGTAAAGTAAAAACCAACTCTTACTAATATTTTAAAGTAGAAAATTCAAATAAAAACATAAAGTAACTAAATTTAAAGAAAAAAAATTAATTTATATTTCAAAGTAGAAACTTCACATGAAACAGGTTTGTTTGAAAACGAAGTAATTCAGTTTAAAGAAAAAAAATTGCTGATATTTTGAAGAAGTAACTTTACATGAAAAAGATTTATTTGAAGAACAAAGTAACTCAGCAACAGAAGGATCTCAATGACGCAATGAGAATAAATATGACTGAAGTCATTTATCAGTTTGTTAAAATTAGGTGTCAAGTGGCTTGTAACAATTATTTGGCGTTGTTTGATAACTTTCTCTTTCAAATTTACTAAAATTTGGCAGGCCGCATGAATTCTTTTTGTGGGCCGGATGAATTCTTTTTGTGGGACTCATGTGGACAGCGGGCCATAGTTTGCCCACTCCTGAGAGAATCTGTCCTTCTCAGTGCCTTTATGCGTCAAAGCGTACACCTTGTCCTTAAAACGGACAAAAATGTTTTTCGACCCTGTGTGGATTTTCGAAAGCTAAATGCATTTATAAGTCCTGATGGTTATCCCGTTCTGTATATACAAGATTTCGCACTAGGATTACGTGGATCACATTTATTTTCAAAACTCGATTTAGTGAAGGCATACTTCCAGATTACGGTAGCGGAAGAAGATATCCCCACTATCTTCATCTGGATTCCTTTCTGATCAGTCGTTCCAAAGGTTTACTGATCAAGTCATGAGAGGTCTACAGTTCGTCTAGGCTTAATTAGATGATATTCATATTGCTAGCAAAAACACTGAAGAACATAATGATCACTGATGTCAAGTTTTCCAAAGGCTATCTCTTTCTGTTTACGCCTGCATAGATGATATTCATATTGCTAGCAAAAACACTAAAGAACATAAGAGTCATTTGCGAGCAGTCCCGCAACAATATTTTATGTTAGTGTATCGAATCCCGACACTCTGAATTTTGACATTTAACAAAAACCTGAGTTGAAAGATTTCTACAATTTTATAATTCCAGAAGGGAACGTTTCAGACAACATCAGTTTTGACAGATTTAAGCCAGCTATCTTGGAAAATATCACTAACCCCCCCCACACACACACACATTACTCTCCTGATGCTCAACATACACCACAAACCAATAGTACACCAGACATTCAAACTAGATTATGAAAAGAAGTTACATTTCATAAAGATTACAAACATTAAAACTGTTAACTAAATGAATCATTTTCTCAATCGATCATTTTTATTTTTTAGAAAGGGGGCTTTGTCGTACCTGCTACATTTGTTGGACTCCGAATTAAACAGCTCGGCGATGGAAGTGTCAAAATGCGTCTCTGAATTGGTGGTTCCATGCAATCCATTTCCGATTTTCTTCGAGTAAAATAAGGAAAAATGAAGACGACATAAACAATTGTGTATCTTTTGTCAAAATATCCCAACCCACTTATTACACACACACACAGAGACACACAGACACACACACACGCACATACATACATACATATATATATATATATATATATATATATATATATATATATATATTGGTTGGATTGATGTGAGTTTGTGACCCTGGGTTTCACGCTTTGGCGATCTTCAGACAAACTGATTAATTTTTTTAAATTTTGGGTTTATGTAGATTGCGTGTATTGGTATTATTATGGAAGTTGGGGGGAAACGTCGTCGTGGTGTCATCGTGCTAACGCAGACATCGATGTATGTTCATACGCCCAATGAAGTACGCAGCAACACATACACACTTGGTCGTCCGTCGGGACTCATATATATATATATAAACATATGTGGATAGTTTCGGATATGACATATGTATACGGGTGGTGTTGTGTCTATACATACGCATTTGTATGTTGAAATTCAAAGATTGGAAATGTAGCGAAAATGTCATTTTTCTATTTTTCCACTGAATAATATTTCCTCGCATGTATGTATATACGTGTGGTGGGGTTTGTGTAAAATTATGATAGTTAAAAATTATTATTATTTTTATTTATATTTATTTTTAAATTTTTGAAAAAATGGGGTTTAATTGTTATATTTAAAGCTGGTTATTTGTTTGTTTTTGATGACTGTGTATATGTAACAGGTAGAAATTTCGGTTTGTAATCCTTATTGGTTATTTTATATGGTGATATTTAATATTTAATATGCTGGGTGAGAGGGTAATTTATGTTAATAATTATAGCGGGTCTATATGATAATAGTAGATGTGATGTAATAGTAATGTTGTAAGGGATTGGAGACAATGATATATAAATAATTATATATATATATATTTATAATAAATAATTATATATATATATATATTTATTTATATTTATATACACACACTTTTCACACACACACACACACACACACACATATATATATATATATATATATATTCATACACGTTTCATTAAATAATATAGACAAGTGTTGTCTATTTTATGTAAATTTTTTTCGTAACGTCTGATAAGTTTAATAACATTATCGTTGAACGAAGAAAGAAATTCACAATGTTGATCCATATTTTTTTAATACAATCTAAGCTTTCGGCTTACATAAGCCATTATCAAAAGATAAAAGAAAAAATGCTGCCTAAATACACACACACAATATATATATATATATATATATATATATATATATATATATATATATATATATAGATAGATAGATAGATAGATAGATAGATAGATAGATACCGAAATTAACATTTTACTTCTTTTATGTCTAATAAAACGAAATCAGAATCAGGTTGAATATCTATCTATAATATAGATGTACAAATGTATATAGATTCTATATACATTTATATGTATATAGATTCTATATATGTATATATATGTATATAGATTCTATATACATTTATATACACATCAAATTGAAATAAAAATGCTAGTGCGTAAAAGTTTTCGGTAGTTCTCTCCAAAATTCTGATGTTTAGTCATATTTTTTCGGAAATGGGTCAGGCTGATAATTTTTCTGCACCCCTTCGAATATCATTTTTCATTCTCTCTCTGTCTGTCTGTCTGTCATCCCAACGGTGGTTGGCGCCTTAATGTCTCGGAAAACAATGGTTCTGTGCTGTTAGTAATCAGTGCAGATAAGAATAGAATTGTCGTTCTACTCGTGACTAAATAGTTGACTCCTCTGAGTTGCGGCCACCGTACACCAGATTAGCCATTAGCACATTGTCCCTTTGTCCGTTTTAATCGAGGAAAAAAAAAAAGAAAGAAAAAAGCAAAGTTTTACAGATGTGAATTTGAATTCTTAGACATCAATTATGATTTCATTTAATCAATAAATATCATTGATTTTGCCATCTTTTGAAACTTCATCTTCTTATTGTTCGTTTTTCTCGCAGTGTTAAGGTTATTTTACATTCTGTGGTCGTTAAGTTTTCAATATGAATCGGAAGAAGAAAAAATAACGAAGTAGTTTTCGAGGTGGTCTGAACTTACATCTCGTATACTCCCAAGTCCATTTAAGATAAATGACCCCTTATCAATGTGGCTAGGCCGAGAGAAAACGACGTTTAATTTTCTCATCCTGTTACAACTTTTCATATCAGACAGATTTGGGTATTTCGACTTGGGGTAATGGCTAGCAAGCTTGTCTCGCTAGATCAATTAAAACTGAACAGTGAGTTAGATTCTCACTTGGTGCCACATACTCTCGGCCTTGTGCCACATCTAATATACACTTAGAAAATCACATCTGACAAACTTCAAGGACTCGGAATGAATGCCTGTTCAAATTTTCTCAGACGTTACTCAAAGTTTCTTGTTTAACACTTTGAGCCCTCGTTCCTGAACAATTCTAACCCTTCTTCTGCTTGAGCTCCTGAGTCAAAATTCACAAATAATTGGCATCTAATGTTTCACGGTTGATATACAAATAGTTACAAGTGTTTACCCACCGTTCAACCGGTGGTTGGGCATTAAGTCATTTTTCTGTACCATCGGTAAAGCGGTGGTCAAGGCTTAAAAGGTTAACGGTCTACAAAAAAAAAAAAAAAAAAAAAAAAAAAGGATTCGCGTAGCGATAAAAAGCAACATTAATAAAATTAAAAACAAACTAATCAAAATTAATATGGAAATCCAGACAACGTAAAACATTATTGTGAACTGTTAATGAAATGTACTTATGACTAATAAATATTCAATGTACTATGACAATTTAGTTAATCCAAGTTGGGAGCACAAGGCGTTCTGGAAAATAAAGGATATGGTTACTTGATCTGATTTAATATTTTGCGAACACTGCCTTTCATAGTTTAGGAACTTAAGAGTGAAGCTCTTCAGATCTTATCATCGTCGTTTTTACCAGGAAAAAAGAGGGAACGGTAGCCGTAGAAAATGGAGAAAAACTGCTAACAGCCACACGAAATAGGAAGCTGTGGACATCCTATCATCTGAAGTGATGCGGTACAAAAGAAGAAAAAGAGAAAAAAAGAAAAAGAAGAAAAAGAAAAAAGAAAAAAAGAAATAATAATGACTATTTCACACTATTAACTATGCTGAGCAGACCTTATCAATATGACATTTGCCATAAAATAGCAGTAGAGTAGCGATAGGCTTGCTACATTGCGTCTGTCAGTAAGAGTACTTTTTATGGCTGTATCCGAGTATGTTTGTCGACTAAGGGGGGATCTAGCCAATCCCTGTTATAGACGCCTGCTCAGGCACATTTGTGTTTGTTCAATACCCACAGAGACCACCTGTAGTTTATACTGCAACTATGCTGAGCAAACCTTAGTTACAGTTTATAGCGTGATCAACACTCTGAACAAAGCCAGTACGTTCAAACCCTCGGTCACGATGAGTTGCGAGTTCCAGTACAACCATCAACGGCTTCCAAATAGTTATGTCTACACAAGGTTTGGGTCAACCTGGATTATGGTTTTTCAGGCACTTTCCGAAGATGCCCACACCGGGATCTCATTCCCTGGCCGATAACATGAAGAAGTCACTTTCCTGGTAAAAAAACGACGATGATAAGATTCGAACCCGAGTGAGCGGAAAGCAAACCTCCTAACCACTCGGCCACGTGAACCCAGAGTAGAAATAGTGCTGTAGAGTAGAAAATAAGTTTCCCCCAAAGAGAGTGTAGAATGAGATGACCATTTTCCAGCATTTTTAACAATTGATGGTATATATGAGTCCCAGTTAAGGTTTGATATGAGCTTAAGACCCAGTAAATATTAAAAACATGAGGCCTCGTTGAAAGTGGGGCTATTCCTTGTGACAGCAAATAGCTCAGGATCCGATTGGTAATGATGAATTGATACTAGTTTGGTTTTAGATGAATTGAATGTTACAAGCCAGTTTTCCCCTATACAGCTAGGTCAATGGAGATCAGCTCTATGGGGCGGGGTGGCTATCTTGTAACATTCAATGCATCTAAAATCAAGCTAGTATTCATTTATCATCAGATCCTTAAATCTTAAGGATATATATAAGGATCTTAAAGATCAAGCATGACAGGAGTTAAGTACTTCCTGGAATCTACCACTCGTCCCTACATCCCCTCAACCTCCGACGTCTTCCTCTTTGGGTTGAGGCGCCCACTCGGTCTGAACCGAACTCAGGGGTAGCTGGCCGCACGCTCCCTGAGTACCCGTAGATTGTTCGACCGGTCACTGGTCAAGTTCCGCCTGCTGCCCACGTTGTGTTAGTTTTTAGATCCAGTAAGCGGGGTGTTGTCCATACGTTCACGGTCGATTGGGGATGTAGGCATGGCTGTGAGGGTGGGCGTCAGGAAGATTAGAATGTGGCAAACAAGGAAATAATATCTGCAGAAGCTGAACAACAATGGGTAAAATATTGATGTCATTTATATAAGAAAACAACAACAGTAGAAAGAGTTTACAGAAAGGATAGAAAAGCAATTAACATAAGAACAGAGGACCACTCCTCTACCAATTATACCAACAGAGAGAGGTGTGTGTGTTATTAACTCGTTCCAAAACGACTTGGGAGGATATGTGACTCGTAATTCCAGCCCTACGTTGAAGTGTAGCTTTTCAGTTGGTTGTCGTAAGTGACAAACGTTAAGTTTCAGCGACTTTTCAATACGACTGCTACAACGACGATGATATTTATTGAAGTCCTTATCTCTGACTCGCCACTGAACCGACTCTTTCTCTCTGTCAACGTTACTCTCGTCTAACGCCCAACTCTCCCCAACTCAGCAAAACTCGCGTTTATATAGCAAACCGAAGGTTATAAGCCAGGTTGTTCACGCGCTTAACACGAGTGTCGCCAGTTTAAATTCAGATCTATTTCAAATCTCTTAGTGGATAAAATTAATTAGTTCAATGTTCATTTCAATTGTCTTTTCGATGACCAAATTCAGCGGATACAACTTATGTTTAGATCAGATTTCGCTAGCGGTAAACATACACTGATCTTACCTCCCCAGTCCAATTTACTTCAATATGTTTTTATCAAAAATATTATTTTCGTCTATTTTTTTTTTAATGACCCAAATTAAACATCGCCTCCTGCCCTTTTGCATTTGTTTATAAACAAGCCCTCGCCAACCCGATTTGAAATTTATTCTTTATCCATCAGCCGTCTCAGGTTTCATATATCATTGTTCTAGATTCTGTCCTATTAATAGCGCTGACATAGTTTGTAGCTTTCACGGAAGATCGTGTTTTCCATCTTCAATCAATAAAAGTTATATTTGCGTGTGTGCATTCATGTGCGTCAACCTCTCTATGTTACAGGAAGAGTAGAAATAGCTTTTATGAGTTCCACTTGAGGTCTGGATTGAACTTGAACCTCAAGAGATGTTCAAAACATGGAGCCTAATTGAGGGTGCAACCATCGATCATAACGGGAGAAAGCTCGCGGTCCGACTGATGATGAAATGATACAAGTTTGGTTTTGGAAACATTCAACGTTACAAACCAGTTTTCCCGATGGAGCTGTTAAATGTGCAGCTTGAATTACAAAAAATACAGTTCAATTATTATTATTATTATTATTATTATTTCTTTTTTTCACTTTTTCTTCTTTTGTACTGCATCACTTCAGATGATAGGATGTCCACAACTTCCTATCTCGTGTAGATGTTAGCAGTTTTTCTCCATTTTCTACGGCTACCGGTCCCTCTTCCGTCATCCATTCACACAAGCTCGTCTGATAAGTGGCTCGATGCCTTCCCAGGTCTCTCTTGCCCTCAATATGCCATGTGAGCGTTAAGTTTTCCAAGTCCACCTTCCTCATTGTGTGTCCAATGAGTTTCAGCTGTCTTTTCCTGATTCTGAGTAGAGGTATTCTTTCTGTTACCATTTATTTTAAGACTTCCTTGTTGCTTATTCGTTCCGTCCATGAAATTTTTATTATCCTCCCGCAAATATTTTTGCTGCCTCCAGTTTTTTCCTCATCTTTTGGGAGATTGTTCAACATTCATTGCCATAAAAGAGGTGGGATATCATTTAGAAATCCTGCACTCTTTTCTTTGTTTGTAACGATATTTTTCTGATTCTCAACAATTTTCTTAGCTTTTGGAATACTTCTTTGGCTTGTACAATGTGTGTTCGGATTGCGGTGTCACATTTTCCATCCTCCGTTAAAACGCTTCCAAGATATTTAAACTCCTGCATCTACGTGATGTTTATATCACTAATTCGTAACTCGCATCTTGGCTATTTTGTCTTGATGATAGCCATACATTCTGTCTTCTTGTAGGTGATGATTAGACCTTTTTTCTCGCTTTCTGCTACTACCCTATCTAGGATAGCCCGTAGTTTCCTTTCCGAATCAGCCATCAAAACAGTGTCGTCTGTTTATCTTGTTATATTGTTAAGATTATTTCCACCTGGTATGGTCTCCAGTTCGTTTTCGATAATGTCGCTTTGAAGTTGAATAAATCTGGGGAGAAGACATATCCTCGTCTTACGCCCCTTCTATTTTTGTATAACGACTCAGTTCATTTTCTATCCGTATGCAGGCGGTTTGCTCCCAGTATGTTCCGGATTATTTTAAGACCTTTAACCAAACAGCTCGATCGGTCTGAGTATGACGATAAACTACATCCGCGTCTTGAGTAAGACGTTAACCTACGTTCAACAGCAAGGCCTCTGATCGGAAGGTTTTGAGGAGCGTGGGACGACCTCTTAATTGCTGGTGTTCCCAGGTTCACCTTGGCCCGGGGTGGTAGCACCTGTTAGGGTCCCAGCTATGGGTAAATAGTTAACCCCTAATCTGGAGTCAAAACACTATGAAAGTGTAAAAATATGTTTTAATACCAGAAGTACTTTGCAAAAAAAAAAAAAAAAAAATATTACCTGCAATAAATTTTTGAAGAAAAAATTATTACCAGCGATACATTTTTGGAAAAAAAATTACCAGCAATAAAATTTTTGTCGGCATTAAATAACATACTGAGGTTGATATGCCGTAAAACAAACAAACCAAAACAAATATCTCGAGTTTTCCTAGCAGTTAAATAGATCTTTGTGCTATACCTTGCCAAATGCTTTTTAAATAATCTATAAAACATAAGTACATATCCTTCTGTATTTGTATTTCTCTCTAAAAGCACATATCCTATCGATGTTTGTGTCAGAAGAGAAATTAATTTGTTGGAAGAAAGAAACAATGAAACATAAATACTGGGATTTAAACAGCAAATAAAGATCAATGATGAAAATAAATAAAACAAAGAAAAAATTAGAGCTGCCCTTCAGTAATTATTATTAGGTTGGTGCAAAAATAATGTCGTAATAATGTCGTTTTTTGACGCATTTTTTAACGTCAAAAAACGACATTAATACGTCATTATTTTTGCACCAACCTAATAGATTAATCTTCCTGGTCACTACTTTAGTGTCTTGGAGGTTCACAACATTGTGCTCTTGCTCCAGAGAACTAATGTAAGCATAATAAATAAATTTGGGATATTACCGTTGGGTAGTGTTCGTTAACTAGTACCACAGACCGTTACTGTTTCAGTGAGTTCGAGCTTAACTAAGTGCTGATATTTAACAGTCCCCCCACGAGGAATGAATGTGGCACAAGGCCGAGTTTAATGTGGGTTTCTCCGAGCGCGTAGACTTGGCCAAAAATATTCCCTTAGAACCCACATAAGCGGGTTAGGAATCTGTCTACCTCCCCGGACGAAACTTTGCCATTCGGCAAAGCCTCGTCCGGGTTCCTATCTGCCAAAGCAGAGAGTTCGACAGAAGTCGCACGCAGAGACTGTTTGTGTATCTGCGCTCTTCTTAGCTAAGTTTATTAATTGTTAAAAATGTAAGGTAAAAGTTGGAAACTATTCCGTTACTTGTTTATATTGCATATATCTTTGTCAGTTTGTTTTCTTTCTTTTTGTTTATATTTATATATTTTATTAATATACGAGAGTCTAAAGTCTTCTTTCTGAAGATTCTAAAGTCTGAGGTACAATTTAGAATGAGTCACTAGCCAAACAGATGATAGCTACACAACATAATTTTATTTTTTCACTCAAACATTGTTAAAAAAAAGATTTTGACCTTTGCTCTCTCAAATTATTTATTTGACGTTAAATTAAGTTTTAAGAGAGATAGATAGATAGATAGATAGATAGAGAGAGAGAGAGAGAGAGAGAGCGAGAGAGAGAGCGAGAGAGAGAGAGAGCGGGGGGGAGTCCTTCTCACTCTATGTCGAGTATAGCTCCAACAGTTCTCGTGTTAAGTCTGATTTTTTACGGAATGGAGTAGCCAGTCCTACCTACACGCAACCGGTTTTGAATTCATAGTAATACTATTTCTGGATTGGTTTGCAATCAAGGCTAGAGAGAAGAGTCTGCCCTGCCTAAATGGTTGGTGGGTAGAAGAAACACCTTCATACTTTTTCCAGGTATTTATGAAAAAGTGAACGTACAACGACCTCGGCCGGAATTTGAACTCGACACTGATAACCACTACGCTACTTAAGTACACGAAAGGAGATAATTCATATTATCAAGAAATTAAAATAAGACTGTCGAGAGTGAGATTAAATTTCATAAGAAAGGTAACTAATTAATTTATAGGTACCTTTCTTATTAAATTTTATCAGAAGTGTACATAAAATACAAATTTAAATTTCATAAGATGATACTGATACTTGTAGGTACCCTTCTCAGTTGAAATTGAAAAATCAAATTAACTTCTCCACGCGTGTTTCGCAAAAATAAATCTATATCTCAAACTCAAAAGGCCATTTACGAAACTGAATGCGGCTTTTAACTAATTTTATAATATTTTCACAACTTAAATGTAAAAATGTATTATAATTAAAGAAATAACAAATAATTGTATTAAAAATTCAGTATTTAAGTTAAATACTAGACAGAAACTCAATCCACGTGACGTTTTTTTTATTGCACTCATGATACTTCCGGTCTTCCGTAGATTTGATTTACAGTGTTATTATTGACACAAATTATGTTTTTTTTATATACTGTTGTTCGTTAGTTTGTAAGAAGCTTTGGAAATTATAATCTGTATTTTTATTTTTTATTTATTTAATTTATTTTAAGCGAGGTTTAAATTTTATTTTGTTTTATTTATAATTTTCATCATTATTATTATTATTTTATATTTTATTTTTTATTTATAATAATAATGTTCCCACAAATACTTATTTGTTTTTATACACTTAAGTAGTAGATTGTTTGTCTTATTTTTGAATTCTGATTTTGCTTACCTAAAATGTGTATATTTTATCAACTTTGCATTTTCTATTCGCTACAAATTAATAGTTTAGGCGTTAGTATTGTCAAAATGGTAGTATAAATTATTTTATTGTATAATAATGACTTCATAATCTCCGAGTATTTTAGGCTTAAATAACGATTTATATTTCATTTTTTCTTTCTGCTATTTTTTTTTCAAAATTAAAAACTTTTCGGTATTTTTTTATGTATAACTATTTAGTAATTTTTGCTTTCTAATGTTTTTGTTTACCTAACATCTTATTTTTAAAATCACCATTAATTTTGGTAGAGCTTCTAAAACACGTAATCTTTATATACGTACATTATGTATGTTCGAAAGGTTGTTATAGTCGGTGGTGATAGTGGGAAAAAGCTTCCACTGTCTACAAAATACTTCCGTGGCTTGCGCTTCAAATAGCCTATAAGTCCAGCTCCAAGTCGGAGAATAGGCGAAGGCGGACAACTTGTGTCTCATAATCAACTGTTTCGGGAAGATACAGCTCGACAACCCGGGAAGCAGTCTAGGAGAAGGAAAACCCTGGTTTTAAACCTGTGCTGCTGAAAAGGCCATGAAAGTAAATCCAGGCAGACAATCCGAAGTGGAACCCCGAAGGCGTTATTGACTGTCAACACTGGTAATTTCCCAGCAAATCTTACAGCCAAGCCGGACCCAAGAAACCCTTAAAACGTCTGGAGTGTCGGCTGACTCTCCAGAAAATGATAACAATGATTTCTCCAGAGTACACTGAGGAAATGCCAAATGCTACCGAGATGCCTGAGGTTTAAGGACTGGGTAGCAAAGTAAAGTTTGGAAGGTGTTGTGAATTATAATATTTATTGTAATGTTTTATTGAGGGAAATTTATGTATGTATACATTTAGGAAAAACTGGATCATTTTAATTGCTTTTATGAATAAGATATATTATGAACACTATTGTTATTATTTAACAAGTAGAAAACCAAAAGTATGAAGCATCAGTCAAGATGAAAGTCTCTACTTAAAACTATTGACCCGTGTATCTAGTTAGCTAACTTGTCGCAATATCGTAATTTACTATGAAGTGGGTTCGATCTTCACTGGAGGTTTCAGTTTGATTGTCTTCTGAGTTAATCCCCGAAGACAATAACTTAAGCTTAATAAGACGAACACCTCATTGTGGAGCACTGGCTTAGCAAGCTCGCCACACGTTACCGTGGAGGGAATTTGATTTTCATGTATTACCTTGCACTAGTGGATTACATAGCCTTTTTTTTAAATTAATGTCATCAGGAGATAGAAGGAGGCAGATATGTTAGCAGGTAAGTCATTTGATTTCTACATTGGGGAAAATAGAATAGTGGTTTCCCGTGACATTTTCTAATGTTTGAAATTCAAAGCAGCCCTTTTCAGACTGGCTGTCGCCCAAAGCTAGAGATTCCAGTCTACGTTACTATTTAACTTATAGTTAGGTAGGTAGGGGGAGATGGTTTTATGCCTTTCCCAAGGTTATTTGTGTGAAAGTGACCACAACCGGAATCGGAACCAATTTCAGCTCGGCTCAATGAATCCAATTCCCGCAGAGTATTGGTCGGATTTCGACACAAAGCTTCATAAAGAATGTCTTTTCTTCGACAAACAGGTAATCATGCTGCTGTAAAAGTGATGAGATATATATCACCCTCGTCGATTTTACATCCAGCAGGCACATGAAAGCGCATTGGCAGCTAGGTCTCACCGTTTTACTGTTGAACTGGCTAGATGCAACCATTAGTCCTAGTCTAATAGTTCCTTTTCTCGCACTTCTCACCTGTGGAGCCCCCCCCCCGATTTCTTGCTTCCCCGCCGCCTACAATCTTCAAAAATTTAAATTCAACGTCAGTTGCCTTCATCTGTCTTCCTGAAACCTGTTCTTTTATCGCCCCTTTCCTCGCTTCTTCTCACTAAAGTCTTTCCATTCTCGTTTACTCCCTGTAACCCCTTGCGTCCTAGTGGCATTATCGCCTTTCTTGGGGTGAAAGAACTTAAAAAAGATAGATGTACTTCTTTTAGAAAAAAAAAAAAAAAAAAAGATTTCATTTAAACATAATTATTTATTTTTTATGAGCATAGGGTCAGAAAAAGACAGTTGAAATTTCTGGGACATAAAATGAGGAAAGAGGGAGGCACGCGTGGAGTAATTGGTAGCGGATTGAAGAATCGGAGAGCCGAGTTCGAATTCCAGTCGAATCCATTACATTCACTTACGTGCTAATGCCCTTGGGAAAGGTATGAATCCTCTTCTTCTCCCCTAGTAAATAAATAGTAAGACAGACCAGGTTCTATAGCCTTGGGTGGCAACTGATCTAGGAGAAAGACAACTCTGAATTCGAAACCTGATCCTCCTGGTTGGGGGGGTTGTGAACTAGGCTAACAACCTACTCACTTAAAAACTGATTTGTTATAGAAACCGCAAAGATATCTTGCAGTCCTATGTTTCTCAAAGAATTTAAAGGCATAATATATATAACAAGGAAAGAGGGTTTTTAAAATTTAACATTCATTGGACATAAAATAAAATAGGTATCACCCACAAAAATTTTCGATAGATAAGGATTCAAATTAATTTTTAAAAATGAAAAAGTATTCTTGGAAATTTCTTTTTAGCTTAAATTGAAAGCTAAATGATTAAATTTACTATTTCCACTAAGCAAACTACTCTGGTGTATTTCAAATGGAAATTATATTGGTTTGAATCTCAACTTTTTGCTCGCTTTAAGAAAATCGATAAAAATCTATAAATACCAGCCATTTTGATATATTTGTACAGTTAATTCTCGGTTTTAAAAATCTTCCAAAAATAAAATATATATTTGTGACCCGTTATTTGAGGAAAATTAGCAAATTTACAGTTAAATTAATCTGATTTGAAACAAATATTATTATTTACAGCATAAAATGTAGTATATAAGCATTTTTTAACCACGGGGTCTTGTTTTTCTGACGTGTTAATCGATTAATTGGCAGTCTAATGTGTTGAAAAGCTAAAGTAGAGTGTTACGGAGTAAGAGGCACAATTTTATATGGCTAACATAACGGTTATCCCTAGACTTAAAATTGTAGTGATCGGGAAATTATCCTCTTAGGAGTCAGATCTACAAAGCAACGTTCTATTGGAAGAAGCGGCTCGAGTGGAACTTATATCCCACCAATTGAATACGAAAGCAATGAGGTTTGTTCGCTGCAATGTACGTAGCATGGCGGGCCTTAGTCTCGAAGGTTAGAACTGGTGAATGTCATTCGTTTGAACACTTTTACATGGAAATAGCGATAAGAGCAACGAGAAGCTTGTGACGTATCGTCTGCGAGAGAAGTATTGAAGGGTGGAAAATAATTTGTCCCTCACAAGGACGCGTAGACTCTTTTGGATGCTATAGGGACTGGAAAGTGAAGACAGGGTAGCTCCTGTCCATATATGATAGCAGTTGGCCTGATCTGGCACTCGTAAAGAGCACGAGGAGTCGTGTACTTACTGGAGCGGTACAGGGAACTGAGCATTTTTCCAGTATTTTTAGTGATGGATCGTATGGGTTGAGTTTAAGTCCCAATTAGCGCCCGAGTCACGGGTGCTCCCTGAGGGAACACATCATTTATCGTGGTTGCTGATAGTTCTGGGCCCAATCACTGATGATGGAATGTAAATAGTTTGGTTTTCGAGGCATCCAATGTAACCAGGTAGTGCTAGGTCAGAGGTTAGGAAACAACTACCAATTTTGGGTCGTCTAGAGTTTTGGAGATGCACCCATATACCATCAGTTTAGATATTCACAAAAGATCGCAGCATACTCTTAGGGTGATCATTTATGTAGAGAGAGGGTTGGTCCGAGATGCGACCCTTAAAGGACGCTTGAGTTGATTGATAGGGGCTCGTAGCGGGGAGGACTGGCCCTTAGCAAGTACTTTCAGTGATGAGTATAGTGCAACTTATATGTACAGCACAACTTCCGAAACTCCTCTCAATATGAGCAAAGAAAGGTTTGTACGATTGTTTTATTTATTACGTTTTTATGTAATATTGGTCATCTGCAAGCTGGTTGCCTTGGATTTAACAAAACGATGTTCATTAAATGCAGTGATCTACAGATCTTGCTTCTCCTTTACGAAATGAAGGATTTATCAGATTTAAGGAAATCACTTTTCCCCCAATGAGTTCTTTAATTTGAGGTTTTGTGCTATTGAAAGGAAGAGGGATAGAGGAAAGCATCGAGTGACTTACCTAACGAACTTGCGTGCAAAGAAGAAAGGAAGGAAGGAAGGCTTTGACCTACAAAGGACAAGAAGTTGTGGAGAGCCATCTTTTTCAGTATTCTTGCTGACGACAGGAATACGAAGGTCAATATTGTTTTATATTATTATGATAATGTTTCCATAAATATAAAAATATTTGTTATTATTTTTAAATATCCATCAGACTCTGATCGTTTTTTTCCTATTTTTGTCGATTCACCAATTCCTTTAAAGTGTGGCTAACATTTGACGTCACAGAAATTTCCATTAAAATCAGCCTTAGCATATCAAAGTCCTCAAAACACAAATGCACGCATAAACATATATTCAGCACTAAAGGTCATTCTACCTTTTGGTACTTAGAACAAAGATCTTAAAAAACCCCAAAAAAACAACATATGTAACCGCGCATGCGCGTGCACACAGATGCGCAAAGAGATATAAGCCGAATCAACCAGGCAAGTTAGGCATCTAGTCAATTTATATGCTAGTTAGTATCCTATTTAAGATCTTACGAGCAGGCATTTTGTTTATGTTCATCTTATTTTAATTTGATATATATTTTATTTACATTTTTTTAATGTTCATTGTCTTTTTATTTAATGATTCACATCACACGCTCGTCACGTGGTCACATGCGAACACTGTATACAAAACACAGTTTCTGTGATAATATTAACACAAAGACAAAGTAAACAAGAAAAACACAAACTTGCATAAACAAGCGTTAAACCAATGACTTATAAAACGCATTCTTAACATCTTTCAGCTATAACGAATGACAGTCATCTGCCGTATCGGGTCAGACAAGCAATCGAAAAGAAAGGTCAGTAATTACTCTTTCTTTCTTTCTTTCTTTCTTTCTTTCTTAGTTTTAACGATGGAGATTGAAGTTATATTTCCTTGCTATTATAACTTAATCACGTATTTATATCAATCCTGGTTTACTCCTATCATCAAAATGACTATATAATTAATTTAATTTATTTCTGAATAAATCTCGACAATTATTTGATTTTTGCAAGAATTTCCAAATCAATGTGTTTTTCACTCCAAAGAGATGCTTAGACTCCCATACAATTTTATGGTCTTACGTTGACGCTAGAAAAACATCTTTAAGCAAAATTTTGAAGGTTCTAAAACGGATTTAAAACTATTTTTTTTTAAAATCATTTGGTCTTTCCACTTAATTTGACTATAAAACTTTGTTTTCATTAAGTTTTTGGCCTTTCATCATCATGTATACTCATTTTTAGCGTATCTTTGTAGGTATGTACTTATATGTGACAACGTGTTTATATACTGTTTTTTTTTTTTTTTTTTTTTTTTTAAAGTAAGATTTGCACTGTACAAGGCTGTGGGCCACTCGAGATAGAGCGTTACGTTAATTGCCAGTTTATACGGATAGGAGGGGGAAATAACGGTTAACTCTAGACTTAAACAGTTTAAGGTTGTACTGATAGAGGAAACATCTTTTTGGGAGTCTGTTCCACAGAGCAACGGTCATCGGGAAGAAACTATTCGAGTGAAACTTACTTCTCATCGGTGGAATACGGAGGGGATGTTGTTAGTTTGCGACAACGTGAATGGCATGGCCGGTTCTAGCCGTGATGGTTAGACATGGCGGAAGCAAGGAATGTAGCTCGTCCGAGCACTTTCCATGGAAGTAGCGATAGAGCAGCGAGAGGTTCGCCACGTCCCATCTGTGTGTGTGTGTGCGCGCGCGTGCGTGTGTATGTGTGTGTGTGAGAGAGAGAGAGAGAGAGAGAGAGGTTGAAGGGTAGTAAATAATTTGTCACCCACAAGGACTCCTTTAATCATACTATCAAAAAATGATGATTGTATGTAATTTGGCAATTTTCTGCATGAATAATTTATGAATTTTAATCTAGTCTCTTGTTGTCTACCTCGGTGTACAGTAATGGAGAACGAGCTAGTCTACTTGACTATTACTACTGAATAGTGAGATCGATCCTCACTGGGTGCCTCATACTTATGGCCATGAATCAAACTAAACTAAATAAACATCAACTCTTTTATTGCATGTATGGAAATATTCCGCTTTTTAAATCATTGAAAGTAAAAATATCCAAAGAAAGCTACCATGAAATGAAATAAATAAAAGCAATATATTAATAACCTAATCCCCACAAATATGGTTTCTTGTTATGTTACCATGTGGCATATTCATTTCTATAAGTAATGACTCCTGTTAATTTAATAACTGAATATCTCACTAGTAAAATAGATCAGGCTTAGTGACCGATAAATATTTAAAGTCATATTGTGCTAGTGGAGAGAACGTTAAACAAAGCCAGTCACATCAATATCACTATTCAAATAGTCCTGCTACCTGTCCTCCAACAGGAAGGCAATGTGCTACTCCAGCAGGATAGTACCTGCTTACACGATGCCTATACTACGTAACATACTCTGTAAGATATTTGATGACTTCCTAACTGGCATAATCACGAGACCTGTCCCCCAGTTGAACGTATTGCGTAAATTTTTTTAGTTTTTCTCGACAGAGGATCTATCATTTGTCCGTATATTGAATATTGCTGCCACATCTGGTATAATGCTTCTGCTATGCATTTAGCGATTCTCAATAAAACCTAAAGAAGAATTTGCAATGATATCGGATCTGACCAGGCATCTCGGCTTCAGTACTATTCTCACTGCCATAATGTAGCATCTTTGCGACTTTTCTATAAATATTTTTATTATAATTATTCGGATGAGCTTTCTTCTTTGGTACGTAAAACTTACAAATTTAAGCTAGATTAGCAGCTATGTCATATCATTTTACAGTTGAAATGGCTAGTCGTAACCGTAAATTCTATGATAACAGTTTCTTCTCTCGTACTTTTCGCTTGTGGAACTCTCTTTCGGCTTCTTCCTTCCCATTTAACTTTGATCGTTAAAAACTTAAATCCAATGTCAATCGTTACCTTCTGTTTTTTTTTTTAAATTCCTGTTCTTTTATTGTTTTTACTCCTTAATAATGTTTTCTTTTATTCATATTGTTTCACACTCACCCAATATTTGATAAATGATGAAACTGGCACATACACACACATAAACGTGCGCGCGCGCGCACACACACACACACACACACACACACACACACACACACACACACACACACATATATATATATATATATATATATATATATTAAAAATATAGTTTTAAGGTATGCTTAAGGTTTTAAGGTATGCTATATTTACGAGTTAATGTGCTCAATATCAGGGATAGAGCGCATACAAAAAATATATAAAATAGCTACAAAACTGCATTCCGACCACAATTATTTCGATTCAATAGCCTCTAGAATAATGTGAAAGATAACCGTTACCGCCCACTCAATAAATGTTAGAATAATGCAATAGGCCTATCTATGCACTATTGACGAGCATATAAAAATAGTTGAGACAAAACACAACACACATAGCCTGGTGATTACGTTTAAGCCTGAAACAAATTGTCGCCGCTGGGTGTTTAGCCCAATGTCCAATTATATATATATATATATATATGACAAAATATAGTTTTACGGTATGCTATATTTATGGTTAAAGTTCTCAATATCATGGATAGAACGCGGGTTAATATAAAAGTGGTTATTGAAATCTATACCCAGAGACGACAATCTGTTCCATGTTTTTACTCGACTAATTATATATACAGGTCAGTAATGCATTGTTGGTGGTCTTTTGTATTATCCTAATGGTTTTTTTAGTAGGCAATAACGGTTATTTTTCGAATTATTCTCGGGGCTATTGAGTGGGAACAATTGTGGGTCCAGATGCAGTTTTTGGGTTATTTATAGTGTTGTTTGTTAACTTACTTGTTATTATGGATCATTTATTGTTAGTTGTTATTATTACCTTTACTTGTGATTATGTGTGCGTTTGTAGTTTGTTAATTTGTTTATTTATTTGCTTATTGGTTTTTATTAATTTATTCTACTTATTTTTGTTTATTTTATTTATTTAGTTTTTGTTTATTCTTGTTCGTTTTCATGTAACGTACTTAAAATTTATTTTCGTGTCTGCATTTTGAGATGAGATCTGATCGCTTATTTAGTAGTTTGTATTGGTCTGGTAAGCTAATTATAGCTATTCTTTCCTACAGGCAGAGTTTACAGTTTTAGGATTTATTGTTGTAGGCTGATGTTATTTTCTTTATTTTCCCTGATATTTTTGGTGTTATTTTTTTTTTGTTTTTAATCTCCCAGATATGTTTAGAAAGCATTGGCTGTTCGAGTATTTAAAGAATGTTTTGCGCAGTTAGTTTCTTTTTTGTTTCTAAAGTCCTTCAATTATTTTTATGTATATTTTTCTTCGTTATATGCTCATTAACAGTGGTTTGGTATATTACATTTTTCTACAAGCAATTGCCGTTTAAGAGACATTCGTTCTTTGTTTTGTAGTTACAGGTGGGTTTACGATTTGTTCGGATGGTTTGTTGATTGTTTTTCTGTGGTGCCTTTTTATTATTTGTACCATATTCTCGGTGCAACTGTAACTGATTTCTACTATGTTTTTGTTGAATATTTTTTGGAGAGTGCTTGCTGCATGAAGTGTTTGTGTATGAGTTTAATGAATATTTTTCCTATTTTTGTTTTTACGTTATATATATATATATATATATATATATATATATATATATATATATATATATATATATGATTTGGTAAAGAACAAGTAAGAAATATTTATAAAATTGACATGTTTCGCAAATTACTTGCAATTTATTGAACTTCATCAGAAATTTATTGTTTTTTATTTGAGTAAATTGAATATTGGTGTTTTTTCCCATGTTCTGATAAGATGAGTTGAAAATCAGTCAGAATGATTAAATAAGAAGCAAGTAGGGAATCTTTATAAATTTGATATGTTTCGCTATTTTAATTTCATCATATTATTATATTAATATTAAATTAATGTGTAATTCTTAAATTTCAGACTGCCGTCAAACTATTCTACAATGGATATTACGAACGCTTCCAGTATCCTGCCGAAATGTTCAGAGTCATTTCATAATAACCAAACAATCGAGTATTGGATTTTCTATTTACTGAATTGTTCTCTGCTACCGGCGTTCATTGCGTCGTTCATCATGTTCTTGAATTGTTTCCTTCTGTTAGCAACATACGTTATCCAAAAGGTATTCTGGACTACTTACATCAATTGCCTTTTGACTCTCTTGCTTCCGTCTGTCTTTATAGCGATGCTTTTTTACCCGATCAAGACTTACTTCATCGTCTATCCTGATTTTTCAGTCAGTAGCATTGAAATCGTGCAGGTTCTTATTCAAACTGCTTACGACAGTGTTATGTTCACTTTGATCTTGTTAAATATCGATCTGATCTTGGCTCTTTTGAAGCCAGAGTTATACACAAGTAAATGTTACAACAGCGCTATGAGATTGCTACTACTTCTATTTTGGTTAGGGGACGCTATTGCCAATTTTATATTTATTCGCGACATAAACAAAGAACAACTGCTGAAAGGTTTCGCATCAACTGCGTTCCCTTCGACAGTATACATTAATGGCATGCCTCTTGCTATCGGGAGTTTAAACCTAATCTTGTCTTTCATTTTGCTGATTGTCTTTTTGTGCAGAAAACAAATTTACTATGCACGTATTTGTAATCGGTATACAAGCTTCTTTTTCCCACTTTGCAAGATGGATGTTATATTTGTTGGTTTTCGTTTGATACCAGAAATAATGAGATATTGCATGAACAATTTTGCACTGTTTGGCAATGACTATTTTATTCAGAATAATTTGGCATTTACAGAATGGTTTGGTTTGATGATGCCGCCTTTGTTCTTGATATTTGATCGTAATTTCTTGAAATACATCCTCGAAAAAGTTCGCAGAACTGAATACGAACTAATATGACCTTTCAGACAATACAATAGTTTCTTTCTTTTTTTTGGCGCGGGGGTAACATAGGAAAGAACACAGAATACGATTTAATTCTTATTGCAAAACGGAAATTCCGTTATAAACAGAGAATATTATTTAAAAAAAAAACGTTAAAATTTTACGCAAATGGCAGTCAATAATCGGTGGTTTGAATTGATCAATGCACAGACAAAGGACTGCATTTGGCAAACATGGACCTTCGTGCCTGTAAAAAAAACGTAGTGTCAAAATGGACGGTTTTTCCCATGACACCGTTTTCATTTTAACCACCGTCACTCTTCAATAATGTTTATTCTTTTAAAAAGCGAGAACTATAATTGTAATAAAACGTAAACATATGAAAGTGAATTTGTACATTTTATTTGCTTTTGGGAATTGATAAAAAAAAATAACAAACACTATTTATCTATTACTGTCTATTTACACTATTTTTTTTATCATATTATTAATGGATAATTGGCAAAATATCAGTTAATTGCCAATTGATTCGAACTTTATAAAATGTTAAATAATAAGGAATTCCTTATAGTTGGTTCACATATTTTAATAATTTAGTAAATGTTTATAAATTTATGAATAAAATATTGTTTCGTATTTATTTCCTATAAAATGATAAATACTGTATTGCGATATGACCTTTCAAACAATACAATAGTTTTCGTTTTTAGAATGTTGTAAATATAAAATTATTCTTGTAAATAAAGAATCTAATAAAAAATAGTGCTTAATATTTTTGTTGTAAATTCTCAAGTACTAATAATCAGTTTTTAAAACAAGAAAAATTGCCAAGGAGTGAAGGTAGGTATAATAAAAGCGGGGTCATGGAAAAACTGTCCTTTTGATCCACCGTTTTTTTTTGTTTTTTTGTTTTTTGCAGACGTGAAGGTCCATATTTGCCTTACATTTATTTTCTTGAGAATCTTCTCGACAAAAGAGTCAAAAATGAACATTTTGTTTCAAAATTAATTTCGTTGATTGGAATGAACAATATTTATTTTATTTTTTAATGATTTTTAATAGATGACAGCAAAGTAAATTTTCCATTTTGATTGAGAAAATTAATGTAAGATATTCTAGTACAAATACGGTGTAATTATTTTTATTACTTTTTGGACAAGAAAAAAAAATGTAAATTTTGATTTAATTTTTTATTTATTATATAGTTCTTTTTTTGTTTTCGGAAATGTTTCAAACCATTTCCATGGATTGCTTTATTTATTTATTTATTATGTTGACATATTTATGAGTAAATATTCCATTGTCCAGAAACGCTGCTTATTATTTTTCATTGTTCAGCAAAGCAACTTATTTTTTGTTGTACAGAAATGCCGCTTATTATTTTTCGGTATTCAGGAACATAACTTATGATTTTTCGTTGTTCACAAATACCACTTATTTGAAATTAGGAATATCAACAAGATTTATCGTTCATCATCTAGAAATAAATTACTAGCAATTAGCACGATTTAATTTTTTTTATTATTTAAAGACGGCACATCCCTTCGGAACAAAGGCGGTCATAACTCCCCATAGATCTCTTTTCTTTATTATTTATGAATTGCTATATATCTTGAAAATTATAGTGGAGTGATTCCTCATTGGGAATACAATTTCCTTCTCCTAGACTGGTTGTCACCCAAGGCTAGAGAATGACCTGCTCTCCATGGTAAACCTAGAAATAATCGTGATTCGCTGATTTCGTTTTATGGGTCCAGCTAAGGATAAAATAAAAGGATAGTCTCTCTCGCCGTTTTATGGGTCCAGCTAAGGATAAAATAAAAGAATAGCCTTGGGTGGCAGCTAGTTTAGAAGAAGGACAAATTTGAATTCAAAACTGTATAGAAGTCACTGGGAAATCGTCCTATATTTCCCCCAGTATCAAGGCAATTCAGAGATTATAATAAAAAGGAAACTGTAGAGAGCCATGTCCGTCTACGTTCTGAAGGAACATAGCATTAAAAATACATTAAACCATATTGTATTTCCATTCAGTTAGGGAATCAACTTTTCCCAATCACTGGTATGTTGTAATCGATTATTACATGTCGTACGACCGTTGGAATGGAAATTGGCAAAGGTAGAAACAAGTAACACTTTTCGTCCTGTGAAATGTTATGAAGAACAAAGCAGATCGGATTTGCATCCTTTTACATCATGAATATATATTTGTTCTGAAATTGTGTCCCCTAGCGTATCTAATAAATGAGATTCCAAGAAATATTCGAGTTAGTATCCATATCTTCGTTGTTTTGATTCCTACGTTTCGGCCGATACTCTCCTTTGCCCTTTTTATGTATACTTTGAAACCGGTAAGTTCTTCATTTCTCTAATTAGAAAAAATAGATTTTTCATACATTCTAAATTAAGAAAAAAAAAAAAAAAAAATCTCAAGTGCGCCAAGAAACTTTTATCGCTCTGATCGATGAATAGTTCGGATTGGTAATTGTTAAAACAAATTACCAGAGTTTGAAAAAGGCTGGAGAATGCATCGGCCGAAACGTAATGCTGAAGTCAATACTGAGTACACTTGTTTGAATAAATCTTGAAATAAACACTAGTATGCAAGGGGTTACAGAGAGTGAAGCTGAGAGAAAAGACCGGGTATAGGGGGGATTGAGGAAATGATAAAAGATGAACGCAATTCAAGAAGATAGAACATGGCGATTGACGTTGCATTTAAACTTTTGAAGATTGTAGTTTTCAGGGAAGCAAATAAACGAAAGGGAGTTTCACAGACAGGAAGTTCTAGAAAAGAAACTGCTGGACTAGAAGTGGCGGTTACATTTAACTATTTCAACAGTAAAAGCGCTGAACCTACATGACAATCTAGTAGCGCGCTTAAATTCACGTAGTCTGGGCACCAGGTAAAAATCTCGTCAGAGCAGTTACTATGATGAAAATATTTATAGAAAAGACCGAGGGAAGCCACGTCACGTCTGTGAGGAAGTGACTGAAGTCGAGATGCAAAATCAGGATCGATTACATTGCAGATCATTCTTTGGATGTTGTCAAGAATCTCGAGATGAATAGCAGAAGCACCAGACCAGATATAGCAACATTATTCAATACACGGGCGAATGGTAGATTTGTAAACGCGCAAGGTAGACACTGACCAGAAAAACCTTCTGGCACGACACAGTGACACAACTTTCCTTGCAGTAGATGCAGCTATTTATGTAGTCGTTCCACTGCAAGTCAGTTGAAAACGCGATACCAAGAAGGCGAGTGTGTTGCTCTCCATAAGTCTAGCATTAACCATGCTGATGGCAGGCAGGAAAGTTTCTCTATGGTGGTTAAATGAAAGCAGATTCGTTTCAAAATTTACAAGCCATCACCTGCTCTAATTAATCATTGATTAGAGGTCCTTTTCAAAGCAGCGTCCAGGTTAACTTTGTCAGCTCTGATGGATTTGCTATTGAAACAGGAGTCAGTGGTAGTATCTGCATAAATGCCTACTTGATGATATCAGGAAGATCATTGATAAAGACCAGAAACAACGTGGGATCCAGGATAGAGCCTTGGAGGACACCCGCGTTCGTGTGAAAGGATCTGGAAGCTAGCCCGTTCAAAACGACCTTCATTTCATGATTTGATAGGAACGGTTGCATTAGATTAAACAATCGTCCTGTAATACCGTAGCCCTGGATGTTACATAGAGGACCAGCGTGCCAAACCCTGTCAAACATCTTCAAGATATCTAGAGCCACAGCCCGAGCTTCGCCGTTATTATCAAAAGCTTGATATACATATCCAGTGATGGCCATTAGCACATCAGCGGTACATCTGGCAAAATGGAAGCCATATTGTTTATCAGTGAGTAGGTCGTGAGAGGTAAGATGCTTAAGCACTTCAGAATTGATTAAAGCCTCGAATATTTTGCCGAAAAGCGGTAGGAGACTAATAGGGTGATAGTTAGAGGGGTCAGAATGTTCTCCAGAGTTCTTAAAAATAGGAACTACAGAAAAGGACTTCCAACAAGCTGGAAGGAGGGAGCAGCTAGGCAATAGTTAGAGAGTTTGGAGAGAACTGGAGTTTGCGTGGTAGAACATTTCTTTAGGACGTCGGCTGGGATTCCGTCACCTCCGATTGCCTTATGGGAGTCTAATTTATAAATGATGTCGAAGAGCAGTGACAGGGTTATGTACATATCACTTAGTAGAGCCTCTGTTCTAGTGGGGAAATCAGGGTTGTGTACTCTAAATGAGTCGAATGTTGAGTTGGAAGAGAATTTCCGAGCAAAACATTCAACTATGTCTGCTGTAGATGCCAAGACTTCGAAATGAATCAATAGAGGAGGGATTGAGGAATTGCTGTTGTTCAGCACACTCTTGCAATGCCGCCAATAATCTCAGGAACCGAACTTGCGAGATGCGTTGTTTCATTCTATTAGCAAAGTAACTTCGCTTATTTGAGAACACGCTTGCATTCATTACGAGCAGAGACAAAGAGACGTCTGTTGCAATCAGACGTGTCGCTCTGATACAGCCGGAAAAAAGTGATTCCTGTGGCCTGGTTAGGCTGAGCATGCAGGTAAGAACCAAAGAGATGAACGCGATTTAACTTGCTCGGATGAAAGCCCTCAATGCTGGTTTTCACTCAAGAGGAGAATTCAGAGGCGTATTTTTGAACAGGATGATTAAAGACTTCATTCCAATGGACGCCACGAAGGAAATCACAGAACAAGTCCCAATCCGCTCGTTGATAACAGAAAGATATTCTGTTCGTAGGAGGTTCTTGGCTGGGGAGGGTCGGGAAGAGATGTTTACAGACACTACCGCAAGATCAGAGTTGCTAAGAGGGCAGATCTGCATAGTACGACATGAGTCAGAGATAGAGGTAAAAAAGAGATCTAGAAAAGAAGCGTGTCTGTCAGGGAAATGCATGGGGAAGTCCACCACTTGCGTGGGAGAGTGAATGATTGAGAATTTGAGGGTTTGGATACAAGCGGGGTCATTGACAAAGTATTTAAGCCACCTTGCATGGTAGGGAGATGGCCTTTTCTATATTATTAGAAATACTATCCAGCATGCACAGCTATCAGAGAAAGGAGAACGGTAGAGAAAGAAGAGATAGCTGACTCAGCTTAGTAGAGAGAGGCGGAGACACATGTAAGAATGGTCTGGAGATTCAAGAGAGAGATCCCTAGCCAGCGGGAGATGTTCACGGACATAAACTCCCAGGCCGTGCATATGGACATTAGAATCCTTCCGAAGGAGAAGAAGATAGCCAGGAATCGAGAAATCAGAGGAGGGCGTTAAAGAGTTAAGATTAGTCTCGCAGAGAGTTAGGATGCCCTGAGACTTTTCGAAGAGGAACGATTCCACACTGCAGAAGTTGGTATGAATACCACAAATATTGGAGAAAGACAGGTTAAGGTGTTTAGATGTTTTTTGTTCTTGTTTAGATTTATATCTTTGGTTGCTTAGAGTCATGGTGTGTTATTTTGGTAAGGAAATGCCTAGGGTAGTAGAAGCACTCAGTCGTCTAATGTAATATGTGCGGGAAGGGAACAGGCACAGACTGCAACATAGTGTGGCTTCGGGGTTGCCCACCGGAGGTGCTTGCAGGAACATACTTCCATGCGTGACACAGCACTGCAAGAACTCCGATATTATGCGACTGTTGATCAGCAGCCTCTCAAGACGCTACGCAAGAGTTCGGGTTCCTAACTACTAGCTGGGTACAGCAACCAAAAAAACTACCAACCCGGTATCCTTAGTATGAACAGGCATTGTCACTATACACACGTATCACAAAAAAATAATGACAACACCACTATTAAGGCCTGAGAAAAGGAAAGGAACCGGTAACCGCTTTCTAAACGTTCAGGAATCTAGGGATGAGCCTCTACTCCTATTCGACAGAAGGGGAGGAGTATGGACCGAGCGAAGGTAAAACCTAACTACTATTAAAAAAAGTTACTAAGTTTTAACTCAGCAAAGAATTAAAACTGGCAAAGACCTACATCTGAAAGAACTTTAAAAAAATAAAAATAAAAATTCTTTGACGACTTCTGATTTGTGTATAGTCAAATACAACCGTCTGTCGGATTCCCAAATGGTTACTGTGTGATACTATGGACACCCACATAAAACGGGAATAGTTAGTTTTATCTTGATCTCAAATGTTTCTGTTTGATAGATCAGCAGATGTTTCCTTTTGAAGTTTGGTCCTCTAAGTGACATCCACTTTGACCAAAGAGGAATGAGGAGTAGAGGAGTAGATTAGGGATTTTTGGAGATCAAGTGGCAACAGAAACGGAAATAGGGTATATCCAGGGTATATTCATGCTTAGGATGATAGAAAGTTCTGGTCAGCCCTTGGTGGGAGAAGGATGTGTGTCATGTGGTTCCTGAAATTTTGTACCTATGTGATATACTGGACACTCATGTAGAAGGGTAAGAAGAGATTTTATCTCAATCTCAGGCGTTTCTGTTTGATAGACTTGGATATGTCCTTTTGAAGTTCGGTCTTTTAAGCGGTATCCACTTTAACAAATAAGTAATGGGAAGTAGAGGGATGGACAAGAGATTTTTGGAGATCAAGTGACAACAAAAACAGAAATAAGTTATATCCGGGTGCTGATCTATATTAACAGTCATGCTTGGGATCGAGGAGTGATGATCTGCTCTTGGACGTATCCTTGTCCTTGTCGCAGTTCCGAGGTTTCCATTTCATTTAGCCAACCACCACGTCGGGATGAGTGGATGGGCAAGGAGTTGGTATGTTTGGGGAGAGCTGACATCGCAAAAGTTGTCCTTAGTTTCACGTACATGCCCACCCGGACGTGTATGCGAAGCCCTGGTTGAAACAACAACGTGTAATAGGGGAAACTTTTATGCATATAAGGTATTTCTATCATAACTTGTGATAAAAGTATTTTCTATGACTTGCTATGACTTTACCGTTTATGAAGGTAAAATGTATATTCGGTGAAAATAGAAATGACCCATATAACACAATGGGTCCCCGCTTGATTGGCTTAGAACACTCAAATAGTCAAGATAGTTTTATCTGGGCCTAAAGCTTCAGTTTTTTTTTTTATGACAACCAACAGAAAAATCTAAATGTGAAATCTTCAAAGTAACCACCCAGTATCCACAAATAGGATAGAAGGAAATAAAGTAAATAAATCAATGAGAATTTTCGAGATCAAGTGTCCCTCTGTTGGAAGATAGGCATATCCGGTCGTGGGGTTATATAGTCAAGCCACATTTTAGAATGGCCAATTAGAAGCCTTCTGTGGGGCACCTCGACGTGGTGAAATGGTTAGCAAGTTTGTTTTGCTAGATAAACTACGATTAAGTAAGGAGTTCGATTTTCATTGGGTGCCTCATACTTTTGACTTTGTGCCACACTTAAGCTATGCTTAAAAAGTCATCATTTACCTTTCGTTTTTCGAGTATCTTTCATATTTGTTTGGATATGGGTGTGTGTTTGAGTGAATGCTTGGTCGAATGATTGATTTATATAAGTACCGCATTAATTTCGTCCGGTTAACTGATATTTTTGCCACATTTAAGGATTGTAGGGGGATGGTATTACTGACAGCAGGTACCTCCACAAATTCACTAGACGTAAGGATTAAAATGAATTTTTAAAAATGAAAAAAGCTTTATTGAAGCGTTCATTTTAGCTTTAATTGAAAGCTAAACGATTTAAAATTTATTATTTCCAGTAAGCAAAATACTCTGTGGTGTATTTCAAACAGAAATTATATTGATCGATTTTTTTTTCGATAAAAACGGTCATTTGACAAAAGTTAATTCTCGGTTTTAAAGATTTTGCAAAAATAAAATATATATTTCTGAAACGTTCTTTGATGAAAATTAGTAAATTTAAAGTTAAATTAATCTGATTTGAAACAAATATTACTTACCGATAGCATAAAATGATGTATAGAAACACTTCTTTTTTTCTGAAGTCTAAATCAGTTTTATTGACAGCCGATCGACAGCCAATTGTGTTCCGTTATGCATGGTAGAGCAGACAATAAAGTTCATATGAGAGTTTTTTTTTTCGTAAGGGGGCAACAACCCTTTAAATCACGTGACCTTTTAATAATAATTTTATTTATTTGATCGACCTTACTTTGAAATTCTGTACGTATATCACACATACAAAAATAAATCGAAATTCTTTTAAAAATATTCGAGGTCGTCAGATTATAATAAGCTTTACAATATACGATTAGTAAATATAGTTTTGCTTAATAACAATATTTCCTAAGAGTTATCTCATTGAAAATGAATTTTACATTATATAAAATCTTTGAAATTATTCAATTTAAAATTGTAAAAATTGAAAAAAATTCTTCTAAAATTAATTTTTCACCAAAAACTTCTTTTTCTTCAGATAATATTATTTTTAATATATATTATTCATAAAAGCAATTAAAAGCTTCTCTAAATAACGTTTTATCGCGTGTTTTATTTTTCGATTCACAACAGATCTTTTGGTAAAACGGGTTCCGATTTTGAAAATCGGTGATTTAAATTCTTCAAAGAATCCTTCTTTTAACTAATATAGTCACTAAAAATGTTGAATATGTCAAGTTTTCATAAAATTAATTAAGTTTGTGCGTGGGCGGGGGGTAACATATGTAAAAAATAAATATTTTTATCAAAAAAGTAAAAATTCAAAAAATAATTTAATTCATTTGGAAATAAGTCCTGAAAATTCAATTAAAATGCGACAATTTGATTTTGAGCATGTTTTCATCACGGTATGCTGATTTTTTAACTTTTTCATGACAGTGTTTTGTTTAGTTGATTTTACATAGAATTGTATACAATGTAAATACTAATTGGGGTTTTTAATATTTTAAAAGTTGTTATTTTATTCCTCACCCACCACAGACAAATTGTACATATGGGGACTAGTTAGAATATCATAGAGAATTTGAGGTTTTTATGGTGGTTGTAGTAAGAATGGTAAGTAAGTATGTGATGCTTTTGATGCAAGGAGTATTGTATAGTTTGTTTGGGTTAGTGATCGTGGCTAGCTAAGTTTAAGATAAGACAGATTGATGATCTGCTTTCCTTATGATCCTTTTTGGCTTTGTGTCATATTTTCTGTTTTATTTCAGAAATAAATATCATTAGTAGCTTTCCGTTAGGTAGTTACAAGCCATCCATTTTGAGGAAGTGACGAGCAGAAGAGCCAGCAGACAGAGGCGAGTTATGATCCATTTGTCGAGAGATATAGAGACCATCCCAGATTGATCCATCTGTCGAGAGATATAGAGATAATGGGCAGAGGGGCAACTGAAGTCCTCGCTTTTCGAAAGGAAAATCTGGTCCGTAGCAGCCAACATATCTCAAGTGTCACTTACCTATCCCCGCGTCAGATAAACACATGAATAAATAATTCAACATATTGAAAACAGGATTCGTGTACTTTTTTTTTTACCCGACGTTGAGATATTTTCCTTCCGTTCCTTTTCTTACTGACTTTCTCAGTTTTTACTCATACCGCTGTAAACAGGAATCGAGACACATCGATTCCGGTCTACAGCTGTGAAACTGTTTATTTGCTGTCCGAATTTCTGTGATGAAGATTTATCATTATTTACACTATTTGCATACGGACTATTGTGTGACCTTAAGCCGACATAGTCTTGGTCACGTCGCTAAATAACATCTTGTCACTTCAACTGCAATCTGGTTACTGGTATAAGGCAGAACTGTCCCTTGATCCCTGACCGAAGAGATCTTCTCAGCGCTGAAGTTGGGTCTGCTGGATCACAAGGAATTAAGTACGCTGTGTGTCGCAATTTGCTACTAAAAGTAACAAAATTGCGCCGTGGTAAATCTTAGTGGATTGTCTACGAATGTCGTCTCGGGTTTCCTTAGATGTCGAAATCAATGAAGAATGACGTTACAGACGGAATAAAGGTAAATCTGAAGTTTTATTTTCCTTTAGCTAGACATTACAGCAACAATCTTTTAAATGTTCATGAGTCAATAAAATGCTTGGAGAAAGGTAAAAAAATATATTAACAATTAAATTCCTTAGTATGAGCTCTCTTTTGGATCCATGAGAAAGAAAAAATAAAGAATTGTCAAACTTCCCGAATTGTCGTAATTTCATTCATGAGAAAAACAGCCTAAAATTAGCAATCAGCAGCAACAGTCGTTCTGGTTCGGGTTGAGTTAAGCAAGCGCGGTTCTGTTCTGTTCTCGAGGAAACTGTCATCTCTACTCCTTTCTCGATAACTATATTTTTGGCGACTGCTATTAGCTGTTTATATAAAAATTAACATTTTTTCTGGAGAAGGGCAGAGCGCGTTAGTAGGTAATTCACACCTGTTGACAAATATTTTTATAATATTGGATTCTTCGTCATCCCCCACCCCCAAGAGATACACTGTAGGCATTCTGGTTTTACGCGGCTAAGAATTTCACAGTAAGATCAACTGGCTTTGCCCGACAGTTCTCAGCATAGTATTTATCTATTTCTTCCTTTTCTTTCCTTCCTGCCCCCCCCCTTTTTTTTTCTTCAGGAAGAGGTGTCAGGAAACTTTGTTCAACACTTTCCACTAACCTTTTAACCTCAATTCTGGATAGGAGTGTATTTGTTACTCGAAGATTTAGATAACCGAACAAACTCCAATGACTAATTGCGCGTACACAAATTCCGTACCAGTTAGAATTATATTTTCCTTCGTTCAAGTTTACAAATCGAGTTTCGAATCCCGAAGGAAATTGACATTTTTAAAATTAACATTCCTTTTTGCTTTTAACCATATTTCATACTGGTACATTTACACTGTTTACATTGTTCGGACTGTTCTCCACAGCTTTGTTGTCATATTCAGGGCACATGTCCAATAAATGCGTTGGTTGAAGTAATCAAGTGACTTGATCCAAAGAGATGAGTATCGTAACTATTGACACTGTTTACATTGTTCGGACTATACTCCTCATCTTTGTTGCCATATTAAAATCGTTGGTTGAATTAATTCAGTAATTTGACCTAAAGAGTTGCGATTTCAGCATCCGTCCACAGTAGGGGTGAACAAAAACGTGGAGAGTTGAGTTACTGAAGGAAAATAACTGAAACTGAAACAGAGATATCCGGAACAATCTACATCGGTGGATGAAATAAAGGGTTCAGTTCGAAATTCCAATCTCCTGAAGAAGGCCAGAGAGTACAACGATCGAAACGTCGTGAATATGACAATAAAGATGAGGATAACGGTACGAACGATGTAAATAGTGTAAGTAGATAAAATTAAATACCTAATTTCGGAAATATAGACAGATACATTCGCACTACTGGCTATTGTCTTATGCATTACTGGATTAAAGCATTAGTTCCTGAATTTGTAATTGTGAGTTCAATACTTGTGCCGGACAGTGTGATTCAATGTACACGGGCAAGCACTGACTGAGCAGTACTAAAAAAATAAGAACTAGACGAGATATCCCTGGGCACAAGAACGTGAACGTTCTGGCCCCGTAGATTAAATAAAGTTCAGTTCAGAATCCCCAGTAACTTGTACAGATAAACACCTGATGAAGGGAGCGATAACCGAAACGTTGTGATAACAACAACAAAGATGAGGGCAATAGTTCGAATGTAAACAGTGTAAATAATGAAGCTGTATAGTTGGTGAAAAGGGATGTAGATGTATGTTTACATCCAATTTCGATTCAGTGAATTTCTCCGAGGAATTTTTCAATATAATATGTTTCTTGGAGCTACTAAAATGACAAGATGTGTTCCATGGAAAGAAAATGATAATCTGAAGTCGAGAGATGTGGAAAGTTCCATATCTGTCGCCTTCAACTATTATTTCTTTTCCCTATCGTCATCTTTTGTCTCTGTGAAGCCTATTCTTTTATTTTCAATAACGTTTTCTCTGTTTCTTTCACTGTCAGTGATTCCTTGCGTCATAGAGGCTTTATTGCCTTGCTTGCGTTGAAATGGATAAAAAACAACAACACTGGACTGGGACATTCCACATGCAACGTATTCAGATTACATATGAAATGTCCTAAGCCAGCTTCCAATTTTAATTCAATAATTCAAATTTGCCGACAGTAACTATTTTTCTATCTGTTTATATTTCTGGGATGAGGCAGTGTAATTATTTACACTATTTACATTGTTGGGACTGTTGTCCTCATCTTTGTCTTCATCTTTGAACAAAACTTGAGTTGAGCTAAAGGGAGATAACTGATAGTGAGACACTCGGAAGAGGCATGGTGCGTGGAACTAGAACACTCTACTCCGGTTGACGAAATAAAGCGTTCAGTCCGAAATTCCAATCGCCTGAAGAAGGCCGGAACGTACAACGACCGAAACGCCGTGAATATGGCAACAAAGATGAGGACAACAGGCTGGCATGAATTAGAAAGATTATATTGAATCCGTTGTTAGATCTGCTAATAAGAAAATTGGTTCTATGTGTCTGCTAGAATCTCTCTTACATATTTATAAATCTAGCATTCATACATGCTTTGAATACTTCTGCCACATTCTTTATATAATTAAAAAAAGAATCAGTAATATATTTGATTCTGACCTGGCATCTCGGCTTCAGTGACTTTCCAACCGCCGTAACGTATCTTTCCTGTGCCGTTTCTATAAATAAAGGGTGTTCCAATCGATTGGAGGTGTGCCGCCGAAGTCTTGGCGGACATTTAAGCGATATTATTTTTCACACATGACTTAAATAACATGATCCAATAGAGAAATAAATAAAATTTCACCAATAACACTGATTTATTTACTGCTGACTTTGATCCGCATTAATGAAACACCCTTATATATAATCCGTCTTAATGAAACACCTTTTATAAACGCACAACGAATCATATAAGCTATTCAGACCTTCAGACAAGTATTCGACTAAATCAAAGCGTTCATAACATAAGTGTTTGCAGGAAGTGATGGTGTTTTTGTTTTTGTTTACTGATGATTCCCACTGAGAAAATAGAAGTTGAAAAGAAATTTACTATCACTATATATATATATATGTATGTTAATTTTACCCATTAATATATATATATATATATATATATATATATATAATTAATACAAAGAAAATCTTTGTTAACTGATTGCATCTCGACTTTAGACATTCGTAGTTGAACCGTCCAACCACTCGCTAGGGTATATCAGCAATTGACTGCTTATACTTATCGATTTTTATTTTTATATGCACTTATCATTTCTTTTCTTAGTTTTATATAACGGTATATAATTTTATATAATTTTATATATCAAGAAACAGTCGTTTGAAAAATATGACAAACTTGTCATACTTGTCTAAATGCAAGTTATGTAATCTATGATATATATGTGTGTGTGTGTGTGTGTGTGTGTGTGTATACCGCCAGAAAATAGTACACAAGTGATTTGATTAAAGTGGTGAAGGCTTGTGCAGAACCATCCACACTTTCAAGATCTAAAAGGTCAGCCAATGTAACAGTGATCTCATCCCACAATCCTTACTCTTGCTCCATATGCGGCCTCCTTTGTAAATCGCTAGCGGGTCTTAAGATTATTATTGCCACTTAAGATTATCGCACAAACTTTCATAACTGAATCAATTAAGCTGTCAGATCCTCATACGTCGAAACCGACGGCAGAATCCATTACACACACACACACACACACATATATATATATATATATATATATATATATATATATTATTATTATTATTATTATTATTATTAACTGTGACAGACAATAAAAATCTTTTATATCTTTATTCAATTCAGTTTGGGCATTTTTCCTTTTTGGGTGCTAAGTAAGTGTGCACACTGAATGTAATCTCTCTTAGCCCACAAAAAAAAAAAAAAAAAAATTAAAAATTTCACCCCAAACAAAGGCGATAATGCCACTAGGACACAATTGGAATTAAATATAATGAGAAGACATTAGTGGGGTGGGGGTTGAACAATAAATAAATAGGTTTCAAGAAAACAAAAGATGTCGATTGGCGTTGAATTTAAATTTTTCAGGGAAACAAGCGATCTGAAAGGAATTCCATTAAAAATCTTATTTTTTAAAAAAATAATATTATTAAAAGAATAATACAACAAAAGCAATCACCGTCCCATAAATTAAAAGAATTGCTACATTTCTTTGAATTTTCAACGTTTTTCTTTCGCAGTTCTCGCTTGTGGAACTCTCTTTCGGCTCCATACCTTACAACCAATTTTAATTTTCAAAAATTTAAATGCAATATCAATCGCTATCTACTATTCTCCTAATTACTCTTCTATTGTTAGTAAAATTTTTGTTTTTCTAATTCTTCGACAGACAGTAACACTTTGTGTCTTAGTGGCTTTACTGCCTTGTTTGATTTGATTTAAAAAATTTGTTGAACAGTCTGAACAAATTGATTTCACAAATCACTGAAGTTTCAGCTTTACTGGTTATTCTACAACCATGCATTAAGATAAGTTAATCTTGATAAATATCGGAGAGTAGTAAGTTTAATTTAAAGTTTGAAAGTTAAACATGGGGATACAGTTAGTTCAGTTTTTGATATTGTTGGTAAAAATTAAAATTAAATAAACGGCTGACAAATGAAAAAGAACTGATTTATTCCCACATAATATTTTATACATTAAAACAATCAGCAAGTTTTAATAAAGTCTCATAATAAAATAATAACAAAAGCATGTGGCCACAGAAAACATCATAATCATATTGATGGCCAGTTTTTTCGAAACGCTTTGATTAGTTGCTGTGGTTGCAGTAGGCTTTCTTTCTCCTGTTGTTGGTTGGGATGATTCAAGTTTTATGGTACTAGATGTAGTAATTAGATCCCGTTCAGATGTGTTCATAACTTCTTTGCATAATAACGACGTATTCAAATTCTCCAAAGTGACTCCCGCCATTTTAGTTGGCCCTGAACATGTATTCTTATGCAAGAATTTTTTGAATGCTGTCTCAGCCTTCCACATCCAACTCAAACTGCATTTGCATTGAAGTTTATTTAAATAGAAACTGTCTGGTGCTACAGATTCTTGATTGAAAATTGTCTTTATCTGGTTCAAATAAATACTAATTGGGGAATTGGTAGTGAATGCATCTTTCTGCACCGTATCGATCGCATTTTTATAAAATGCTATATTCTTGTGAATGGTTGAGGAGTTAAATACGTTTGTTTCTAATGTTGTGATTTTGTTATTGTAAATATTTAAAAGTTCTGCCGTTAATCCTTCAAATAACAAAGCCGGCATCACATCAACTACAGCATTATAAATATTAAGACTCCTGCATGATAATTTTGAAAAAGCTTCAGGTTCGAAATGTTTTATTTGGATATTATAAATAGAGATGGCTACATTTTTCGATAAATCCCCATTTGGTTGCACGATGGCATTTGCAGGAATATTTACAGTCTTTTCACGAATGCTTAAGCTTTTGATTACTCTGGATGGGAGGTGAATTGGGAAAACCGGACTGGTGCAATCGATCATTTCACCAATACAGAAGCAACCTTTGGGGCAGAAATCGGCAGTGACCATTGTTTGGTAAAGCAGTGACAAGATATACAACGATAACAATCGGATGTGTAGTTGCATATTGAATCTGAAAATAGAATAAAATAAATGCAATTTTAGTGGGGAAAAAGAGGCAAAAGAACATTGTATCCTAAATAAATACAGTTTAATTTATTTTTGATCAAATTCACCCATACAAGGCAGTAAAGTCCCTAAAATACAAGGGGTTACTGAGTGTGAAAGAATTAGAAAACAGGAACCTTATTAAGGAGCGAGAACAATAGAAATGTAATCAGGAAGATTAACGATTGTCATTGCATTTAAACTTTTGAGGATCCAATTTGGCTGGAAAGCACGGAGCCGAAAGAGTGTTCCACAAGCGAGAAGTGTGAGAAAAGAAACTGTTAGAAATTAAGATTACATCTAGCTAATTCAACTGTGAACTGATGAGACCTTGATGCTAGTCGACAGTAGAACTACCCTTAAATTTATAAAGTTTAGGTACCATAACGAAGAGCTCATCTAAACAATTACCATGAAAGTATTTTTAGAAAAGGCACTGGGAAGATACTTTGCAGCAGTCGGAAAGTGTCTGAAGCCGAGATGCCAGGTCAGGACCAATAATATTGCTAAGTGTTTTTTGATTTTATAAAAAAAGCTCTAAATATATAGACTGAGCAGCGGACCATATGTGGCAGTAATATTCAAAGCATATATTTTTTTAATCAACATTATTTCTCTCATTGATATCTTTACAAAATCCGCATCAGACCAAAAATGAAGTATTGCTGACATATCTAGTCTGGACCTTACCAATCATCACATTCTAGCCTTTATATGTTCAGCTGAGTCCAGATTCTGTTTATGGTGGTAATCCATCTTTTTTTTTAACCCGACTCTACACTTGGTGGCTAAGAGGTAGCCTTCTAGGTCAACCTTCTGAAGCACCAAGCTTTTTTGACGTTGTAATGTCACATCGAGTACAAAGCTTACTTTGTTATCTAGTGGGTGAACCCAGAGACCTCCAAAGATCCACTCTTCTCAGATTAAAGCTTCTTAATCGACATTAAATTCGATTCGTACCATATGATATTTCATGGTGTGAATCAGATGCGACAAATGAAATTGTGGGGTCAGTGCTGTTGTTTTAAGATTGGACGTGAAGGGTTCTGCCTTCCTGTTTGAATTTCGGGCGTTCCTATATCTTCCAGTCATCTGGCCATCTTTAATATAATATTATCCTATTTTCAGCTGAGATGACTTCCTGTTTATGTTGGTGGTCCATCTTTTGTGGCCCGATTCTACTTGGTGGCTATCAGGTTGACTTCTAAGTCAATTCTTTGAGGCACCAGGCTTTTTTGACGTTCCGGAGTGACACCGATTACAAAGATTATTTTGTTATCTTTTGGGGTGAATCCAGTACATACTAAAACACCCACAGATCAAGTCTTCTCAGATCAAATCTTCCTGATTGACATTAAGTTCGATTCGTACCATCTGAGTTTTCCTGGCGTGAATCACATGTGACACATGGAACAGTGGGACCAGCGTTGTGATTTTAATTATTTAATTATTTCTTTATATATATATATATATATATATATATATATATATATATATATATATATATATATAATCGCGTAGTAGCATAGGATAATTGTCCATCTAAAAAAACACGAAACTAATTGAGTTTCCTTTTCCCATGTTTTCAGATAAGACTTTTATACGTCTTAATACCATTTATCCTTTGAGTTATTCAGCTAGAAAGGAAAAAAGTTAAAATAATTTTGTGTCAGCCCTATTATGCCTTTTCATCTGAGCAATGGTAAGAGGAAAAAGATCATTCAGGTCTTTAGTAATAGTACCAACATTCATACTCTGGCTTCCATCTTCAAAGTCCATTCAAGATCCATCAAGAGAACGGTGAATAAATTTAAAAAAAGAGGGAACAGTAGAGAGGGAAACTGGATCAAGAGGTCACAATGGGAAGAGGGATCATCATTTCAAATTAGAGTTAAATACCTTCTTATTTTCTTAATGTAAAGTCCGATAGTGTTATAAAAACCAAGGAGAACTCTAGTAAGATGTAATTTAATCATTTCTAAGATACGATGATTCAAAACTTAATCTAACTATTGAACAATTTTGGTGTTACAATTTTGCCTTTACACACCCAATGTGTGTGGGGGGGAGTATATATATATATATATATATATATATATATATATATATATATATATATATATGATTATTATAATTATTTTTTAAATATGATTCCATCGCTACATAAGAGTTCTAATGTTTCAAAAACAGAAGCTAAAAACTTCAATTTAATTATAGAAATTAAATTAAATTAAAGTACCTAGTTCTGTTTCATCCTCAAGCGAATTATGGAATAACAAATTTTGAAACGGATGTCATCATTCGTTTGAAAATAGGCACATCCGACCCTACCTTGACTTAACCTCTTTTCGAAATTAACTAATATGTTGATACAAAACTTGTCAGGGAAAATGTAAACCCTACCGTTCCTTATTAAAATAACTGGTTTTCTCCGTTTCCATAGAAATTAATATTATGAATGTATATTGCGTAAATTTCAAAATTTGTATACCAAAATTCGCTTGAAGATGAAACAGAACTAGGTACTTTACTTTAATTTAATTTAATTTCTATAAATAAAGTGAAGTTTTTAGCTTCTGTTTCTGAAACATGAGAACTCTTATGTAGCGATAGAATCCTATTTTTAAGAAAATAATTATAATATAGGCTCTAATTGTGTACTGAGCACTGTTTTTAAAGATAAAACAAAAATACTAAAGAACTTCGGATTATTAACTTAACGGTTCTTTCCTATTTTTCTATATATTTACACACACACACACACACACACACACACACACACACACACACACACACATACATATATATATATATATATATATATATATATATATATATATATATATATATACCACCATCTCCAATAAAATGCCATAAAAACATCTATCAACCCACAATTTTACAAGCACTCTTAAGAAACATTTTGGTCGAAAACACTAAAATTCTATACAAATCACATTATCAGAAAAATCTCGATATTAGAGAGGCCAGGTCCTGTATATCAAACATCTCTCTCCTGTTATCAACCTAACTTTATTAACTCCTAACTAATAGAATATGGAAAAATGTAAGCATGCTGGAAAAATTAAAAAACAAAGAAAATTTCCCTTGTTTGCCGTATTTAATGAAAGAGGTTTAAAAGAAAAGTTGCTGCATATATATATATATATATATATATATATATATATATATATATATATATATATATATATATATAGTAATAACATAAATAGTTATACTCGTATGGAAGAACCTTAGGTATTTTGTCTTGTAATTGCACAAACCAAGGCCCAAGGAAAAATAAGGGGATAAAAAAGAAAGCGCTAAGAACATGAAATTGAGGCGAAAACAATCGTCTAGAATTCCAGCTCAGAGTCCAAAGAAAAAAAAACAAACCTCCAAACCGAGTAAAGCAAAAGTAACTGTAAAGTGCTTTACCTGGTTCTTTAGGTTCGTAATTATATATATATATATATATATATATATATATATATATATATATATATATATATATATATATAAAAGAAAGAGGTTGTAGTGGTTCCAACGAGAGAAAAGTATGTATATTAAAAAGAAGAGACGAGAGGTGCCGCAAACGTTTTTGATTGTAATGTGGATTTACTTAGAAAAAAATATTATGCTTTTTTTTTCCATAATTTTACTACACGTGTTTCTGGTCTCGCGACGGTCTTCAGGTAAAAGCGGAGATTTCCACATATTAAAAATAATTAATTTTTTCCTTATAATTATTTTTAATAATATGTGGAAATCTCCGCTTTTACCTGAAGACGGTCGCGAGACCAGAAACACGTGTAGTAAAATTATGGAAAACAAAGCATAATATTTTTTTTCTAAATAAATCCACATTACAACCAAAAACGTTTGCGACACCTCTCTTCTCTTCTTTTTAATATATATATATATATATATATATATATATATATATATATATATATATATATATATATATATATATATATATATATATATATATATCATGCTTTCTCTATAGCCAGTGACTTTTCTCGGCTATATATACCTCGAGAATCCTAGCATCGAACGACAGGAAAGAATTTTAAAGACCATGCGTGTTTTAAATTGAAATGTTTTTAATAATTTGGTTATGTGGGGGAGCTGAAGCTGACTGATCTTTCAAAATATATAGGTCCCTCTTTAATATACTTTAAAGGTTGGTCCATAACAGAAATTCACTTGTAATAGGCACTTAAGACGTCAATCAAATGATGGCGTCAGCTACGGGCTTGTCGAGTAAGTAACTTCCACTGGAAAAACAAAAGTATTTCCAACGCACCTCTCGGATCATGGGATCATCTCACTTTTACGCGTTACGATATTGTTAGCAATGCTTGGTTATCGACCTACTTGTATGAATGTTTTGAAAGGAATTTCTGATAAAGTAAATCCAGTTATGTTTTGGGGAGTTTCATTGTATGTTGACCTTTGTTTCTTTTCTCTTTCAGTGACATTTTTAGTTATTTTTTTTTTTTTTTTTACGTAGCCCAGGAGTCACACGAATTAGTTGGTTACTGGTTATTGGTTATTTTCTGTTTTCGGAGTATTTTCATGGCCTTGTGTCTTCGTAGGCACTAATACAGGCGATATACTATAATCATTAACTAATAATCATTCGTCCAAGAAACTGTTTCAAATTAACCTGAAACAGTGGTTCTTAGAAATTTCTCCTCCAGTCGCCCTTTTTAGATATTTGTGCAGGTTGGTGCTCTCTCTCTCTCTCTCTCTCTCTCACTCTTTCTCTCTCTTGCAAAATTGCAGTGGTAAATGAAGCATGCTTCAGGTAACAGACTTAATATTACGTTTCCGTTTTGTTTCATTATATTAGGTTGGTGCAAAAATAATGACGTAATAATGTCGTTTTTTGACGTTAAAAAATACGTCAAAAAACGACATTATTACGTCATCATTTTTGCACCAACCTAATAGATGCGAGCGTCACCGGAAGTAAGGTGTGACGGAAAGAAGCAAACGGCGATGCCCGAGCCAGACAATACGATCGGCTCGACATTGGTTCGCACTTATTTTTTTTTTTTTACTCTACGCAATTGATAATTATATCTAAATGTTTAAAGACTAAAAATGGAAAGTTCATAGACAAAAAGATAAACAAATTCTTATATAAAATGTCTAATCCGTGATGAAAGTGTTAAATTCTTTCTCTAAAATTATAGTTTCACCTATAATGCCTTAGAAGACTTGAGAATTCACAGTACCTCCCATCCCGGGGGTGGGGTGTTACGTTGAGAATCATTAACTTAGAAGATGATTTCGGTCCTTACTTCATCAAAAGAAAGCCGTCCTGGGTATGACGATAAACTATATCCGCGTCCTGGATAAGACGATAAACTATGTCCAACAGCAAGGCCTCTGATCAGGAGGTTTTGAGGACCGTGGAACCACCACTTAATTGCTGGTGTTCCCAGATCCACCCTAACCCAGAGTCGTAGCACCTGTTAGGGTCCCAACTATGGGCAAATAGTTAAGCCCCAAACTGGTGTTAAAACACTATGAAAGTGTAAAATAGGTTTTAATAAAAGCAATAAACTTTTTGAGGAAAAATTATTACCGGTAATACATTATTACTAGCTATACATTTTTTGAAAAATTTTTGAAGGAAAAATATTATCAGAAATAGATTTTTGAAGGAAAAAATATTACCAGCAATACATTTTTGACGGAAAATATTACCAGCAATAAAAATTGTCGGCATTAAAAAACCCATTGTGGTCGATATGCCGTAAAACAAACCAAACTAAACCAAACTAATCAAAAGAAAGTTATTCTTATAAACAGTTCTCACAGACCTTTCTCTTGTTTTCGTCGGCTTTATCTCGTATCCAATAATTTTATCTCTTCATTGTTGATCACATCCTCTATGGCGATGGTGGTGATGATTAAGTAGACTACATTTTGCATGTAAGTGTCGATGGCATTGACTGCATGGTAATGTTGATAGAGGACGAGGTTGATTTTATCAAGTCAAAACTCAATTTCTCTTGCAATGTTGCGCTGAAGCAAATTGTTAATATGCAAGTCATGTTTCGTGACATTTATGAATGAAATATTATATGTTACAAATTTAACAAACAAAATGTACCCATGTGAACGATGGATTGTCATTATTTGTAACGGCGAAAGAAAATGTTAATGAATTTCAACAAGTCGATATCTTCATGTGCTTTATATGGCTAATAAATAAGTGACAAGAAATAAAATATACTTGTATTTACGCAAAAATAGCTGAAAATAAAGTAGACATTAAAATCTAGGAATTGTGTGTGTCGCGAGGCGTGCGTGATACATGCGCACAAGTGTGTGTGGGGAGGGCGGAAGTATGTGTTTCACACATCTACCCGATTCTCCTGTAACGACTCTCTGTACTTCCACTCCCGTATGCCAGACTAATATTATTAGTACGGATCTTGTTCTCTTTCTTGTGGAGAGACAAGGCCCCTATGTTATCTCGCAAGGTCTGTTGCCTTCATTTCTCTGGGGGCGGTCTGGGTATGCCTATCATTGAGATTCGTCAACATATGCTTCGCATCACCTTTCTAGACCGAATGTGTCGCGGATCGGATGAGGAGGGTGCCTTCTGGAAAGAAAACGTCCGTAAATATTTCCCATCCCTGAGAAGTGTGCACTCGTGCGAGGAAGACGGCGGCCGTACATCCCGAGCCGAGTGCTCCTTCTACTGCGAATGTCGTCGTGCTCTGAAACTCCTCTTACGGGCTTCGGATGGCCTCTCCAACCCCCAGGCGTTGTCTCGTAAGGCATTGTATCAAATTGGCGAGCTCGGTCTTACGAAGCAGGAGGCTCGCTCGATATGGCCTTGGGCGCCTGGGTTGAAATGCCTCAGTAATGATGAGGCATCACTCACCTGGCTGGTGATTCGTGGGGCCCTCTGGGTCGGCAAGAGACTTTGTTCAGCAGGCTTGGAGAAATATCCAAACTGTCGTCGCTGTACGGGGGAAGTCGAGACCATTGGTCACGTCTTCTTTCAGTGCAGGACGGTAGTGCCGTTGTGCAGGTTTGTTGAAGGCCTCATGGTTCGCATGCTGCAGTGAAAGTTTTTTGTCCTTGAAGCCAGTTCTGTTTGTAGCAATGTGGTGCCGCAGATGACGAAGGCTGAACACTATGTGTTCTGTTGCTTACTAGGGGTTATGAGAGTCGTGATTTGGACGACGCGTCAGAAGGAATTCTATGAGGGCGAGAAGTTCACTTCTTCCCAACTGATCTTGTTCTTTAAGCATCAGCTTAAAGTCAAGATACGGACGGAAAGACGGCGGCTCACCTCATCAGAATTTGGCAAAAGGTAGGTGAATCTTGCGCGTATGTGCCGAGTAAAAGAGGCTGACCTTGAGTGGCATTTTGATGCCGGTTAGGCATAAGGATATTGTTTTCCTGGGTTGAACATAGGCAACCCATCCCGAGATTAGGCTAGATTAAGTTTTTGTGTTTGATTTTTTAGTTTTTCTTTCCTTTTTCGGTAAACTTAGCTAGGGTGTGTTTGCGCATTGGCCCCTTTTATTTCTGCACCCCCTTTTTTTTCCTTTAGTTTAACTTCCCATCCCATCCCTCGTTTAGGTGGTCAGTGATGTCAGTTCTCCGGTGGATGCGGGGCGCCTTTCGTTTCGCATGTGTGTTTTTCGTATTTGTTGTTGTGTATGAATGTGTGTGTGCCTGTGTGAATGCTTTGGAGGTATGAATGTTTTCCTTATTTTCATAGTCCAGCATCGATTTCGTCCGGTTAACTGATATTTCTGCCACATTTAAGGTTTGTGGTTTTTTTTTTTTTTTTTTTTTTTTTTTTTTTTTTATCGCTAACACCTTTTTGTTTAGTTTCTTGTAAATATATTATATGTCATATTGTATATACTCATTGGGGATCTTTTAAAAATTGTTGTTTTTATGCCCTTCCCTCCACAGACAATATTTTATATAAGGGGAGTATTTAGGATTTTCATTGAGTCAAAGAAGTATTTTGGTGGATGTAGTAAGAAAGGTATGGATAAATGTGTTGTTTTGGTGAAAAGAATATTGTTTTGTTAGGGTCAGTGGTTGTGGCTAGCTAAGTTTTATATTAAGACAAGTGATGGCCGTCCTTTTCCCCAGCCCCCTTTTTGGCCTTGTGCCACATTTGTTGTATTATTCACAGCAATAAATATTGTCAGTCAGTAGTTCAAGTCGAGTCAGTAGTTCAAGCGGAGTCAGTAGTTCAAGTCGAGTCAAGAGTCGAGTTCAGAGGCAGTCCGAGACAGAGTCGCGTTCAGATAATTACTGCAAGACATTGGAACAGTGGCATACCTAGAGTAAACGTCACCCGGGGCGGTCCGCTCAAATGTCACCACAATGACCCCGATTCACCCTATGCTGAATGGTTAGCTGTAGCTAAATTTTCATACATGCTCTACCTCTACTTTACTCTACTGACCGGTACGTTACTGTTTACATGTATGATCCAAGACAAAATCCAATACAACAAAATAATCAGTTCAAATCAGAAGCTGAAAACATTGCTATTTTTCCTACTCACAAATTTCCCGACAATTTATTAGAAAATTTTTGACAGGGGGACAAAACTGGGGTGTCATAAATTATTTCTGGGGGGTCATATGCCCGCCTGCGAAACCCTGTGCTTCCACCACTGTTTTCAGACTATTTTTGACACCTTAGCCTGGTTGAAAAATTTTGTTGGGGGTGACATTGTTCACCCCTCCTGTGCTTGTTTTAAAACAAATTTTACGTCATCATCATCATCATCATCATCATCATCATCATCATCATCATCATCATCATCATCCCCTTGACTTTTGTAATCGTAGCGGGGATCTGAACAAAGAATCCATATAGAATCACCCCCACCTGACAACGGTCCATCAACGGCAGCCACCAGCAATTCTGGTATAGTCATATTTGTCCATTGTTTAACATTGTACAGCCAGTTTTTTCATTGGCATCCTCTCCTACGTGCAACTTCAACGGTGCTGGTCTTGCACAGGCTGTCGTGCCTTGTAAAGTTGTCCAAACCATGCCATTTTTCTCCATTTGACAGTGGTGAGAAGAGCTTCACGGTGGCCCACAAAACTTTCAACCCTTTTCTGCACAGTTGGTTTTATATTCCCAATTGAAGATGCCACGAAGTTTTCTCATGCCTTTGCCCTCAAACGCTTGGATCCTTTTCACTGTTTCTGCCAACAGTGTCCACGTTTCACATTCATTCGTTTGGAAGCTGGTTTTGCTCGTCCATATTCTTACCAATTTAGCCATCGCTGCCATAGCTGCGGCAATCCGTGTGCAGATTTCCGAGTTGCAGGTACCTTAGACAAAATTGCTCCTAAGTATTTAAAACTGGGCACTTCCTTCAGTGAATTCCCGTTCATGGTAATGTTGACACAGGTGTTACTTTTTGTGCTATTCACTATTACTTTGGATTTCTCGGTACTGACCCCCCCCCCCATTACATATGCTTCTGCTCTTTCAACAAGTTTTTTCCTTCCTGCTATGAGGTCAGTGTTGTCTGAAAAACGTAGGTTACAAATTTAAAAAAAAAAAATGAAAATCCGGAGACAATCAGGAGCATCCGGTGGGGTGCTGGAGAGTACCTTCACCATTTCATCTCTTTAAGCTTCTGCAAGGGTCTCTTTTGTAACATGCGGTATTGCCTTGTTGTGGTGGAAAATTACAACTTTTTGATTTGCCAAATGAATAGGATGAAACATTTTTGCGAATTTAACGTTATTCTGGGATCCTTGTTTTTATCCAAATCCGTGAATTTATTTTGCTCATGCTCATGAAAAAAACACTATATAAAAAAACACTATATACGATAATGTTATTTTTTAATGTAACATAATTTAAAATCAATCCACACAAATTAACATTAATAAAATTCATTTCTACCATACGCCACAATATCATCAATTTATTTTAACCGTTATAATTTAGAATTAATTCGTTTTTACCATATAAATTGTTAATTTATTTCAAATCATTATTTCATCCGTCCCTATATAGTTTAATTTAATATTCCATCCGTCCCTACCGGTACCACTGATATATATATTTTAACTGTAAATACATAAATCAATCCATTCCATACGATAATAAGAACTTTTAATTAAGTAGTATAAATTATTTTTGAAAAAGATTACATTTTTTTTTTCAATTGGTGCGAAGCAAGCAATTTATATAATTCAGTTTGGAAGGGGGGAAAAAACAAAAAAAAAAGAGAGAAGGAGGAAAAGGTAAAAAAACAAAAAAAAACAAAACAAAACAAAAGACGCCCCCATTTTAGTGAACAGCTAAATGTATCGTCAATATTTTGATTGGGACAGAGCAAGCAATTTTGGACGCTTCCGTTGGTTGTTATTTTATTTATTTATTTATTATTTTATTTTATATTTTTTTTAAGAGCAGAAAGTATAAATTCTGTCATGAGTACTAGCACAATACTTTTACACGGTGGCGACCTGTTGAATAAGATAACAGGTCGGGGGTGGCTGTCGGAGCTGATATGATGAATAAGAACCCCGAAATCAGCGATGAAGACGGCTTTCATCACTGAGGACCACCTTCAAGCATTCGAATGTATTTTTGTGATATAAAATTCACTATATTTTTTTATCCATAATATTGAATATGTTTATTCCACATATTAACAAGAAAAATCTCAAGTTGATTTTACTCAAATTGCCGTAAAAACACTGTTGATTTATTTAAGATAGAATTATCTATTATGACATGTCTCTAATTTGCATTTAGATACATTGTTATTTTCAATTTTTCTAGTTGAATTGTTAACCTACATTGCGTATGATCCATTATTGTACATAGTTAGGTTAGAATAAAATTTGTATTTAACGTGAATATAACCTTATGAAAATTGCGATGTAGTAGAGTTGGCGCCCCGTATCGTAGACTCAGGGAGTAATACATTTGTGGTGAAGGAGAACGTATCTTTGCACCGGTTCTGCATTTAACCAATAAATTACCAAATTTCTGCGCACATTATTGTTGAAATATAAACGGCGAAGAAAATACGTTTGAAAATGTTGTTTCGGTACTCATATTTTGTAATTAGTTTTTAACTTACTAAATGGCCGATACATCAATCAATGAAATAAAATATGAAGCTATCGAAGTGGAATAGATGCAATTGGAGAGAAAAAAAATAGATAGATAGATAGATAATGAACATACTGAGTAAGATCAAAAATAAAGTGAGATAGATAATGAACAGGTAAGATCAATGTAAGATCAAAAATAAAGCAAGAGTAAGATCAAAAATAAAGCGAGATAGATAGATAGATAGTAGTTAGGAAAAGAGAGGATGAAACCGTAATAAAATAATTCTTCAGAACCCCAAATACTTCTTTTTTGTTTAAAAACATGTTAGAACAATTTTTGCTATTGGTAATTCAACCTGTAATGCATGTTCAAATGAGTAAATTATTTACTTACTTTGTATATCTGTACTTTTTGTTAAATAATATGTGTAGTGAAACGAGTCTCTGTCAGCTTTTGCAATGATTTGGATAATGATATATCTGATAACACCTCATTGACAAGAATTGTTTATACTGAAGAGTTGTGAGAAGTTGTTGCGACTGAATCAAATTTTGTTTGTCCGCTTTATTTTATAAACTTCCTTTGTTCATATAGAAAACAGGATCGACGGAAATGCCTGTCATTCACTTATAGGATAGTTACGTTGGTTGATTTTAAAGCATGCTAACTTTTGTTGGATTTTCTTTTGACTTATTTTTAAGGGTTGGGCTTCATTTTTCGCTTCTTTTATTTTTTATGGATTAAATGATATATTTGCTTATAATTTTACAGTGCTATAAATTTTTTTATAGATATAATAGGTCCATTACAAGACCGTGTAAAAATAAAATATCTGTCCACATTTCTGAGATGATGTATTATGTACACTATTTACATTGTAGCGGACCCCTCGAGCGCCCCCGTATCACAAAGGGGTGATGAGGTCACAAGAGGCCCGCTAACATTTTCGAAGACATTAAATCTGACAAGGTAAAACAACATAGACGACAGAACGAGAGTATATAAGATATAAGCTAATTTATTCTGGAAAAGTAATAAAGAAATAAAGGTGGTCGGAACGGTAGAGATGCAGATGTTCCGGTGCAGGCATTGATGGTCGAGGTTGGTTGTTACAGGTGATCGCTGCTGGTCATGCAGATGATCGCTGTTGGTCGTTGCAGTTGAAGTTGATGTTGGTCGTTGCAGATAATCGTTGCTGGTCATTGTAGTTTGTTGTTGATGTTGGTCGTTGCCGGGATGCCAACTTGACGTGTTGGGAAGAAAAGGGGAGCTGGCGTTGCGATGTTGTTCGGGCATGTCAAAGGTCCAGTGCAGGCGTTGCGTGTCTGCCGGTCGAGTCCGATATTAGTAACCTCCCGTAATAATTACAAACGTATTTTAAATCTAGATCTCGTTTTGTTCACTGCAAATCTATACAGTGAGGCTATTCTGATGGAATTAGAAGTCCTACCGAGATTTATTATCGACAGCCACAATTTTAACGATATAAGATATGCTGATGTCGCAGCTTTGATAGCAGACACGGAAAGCAAGCTACAAGAACTCCTATAGAAGGTAGTGAAGGAGAGCGAGACGAAGGAAAGCGAGAAGAAAGGACTAAACATCAATTGCATTTTTTTTTCTTTTCCTTGATCTTCCCCCACATTGTTTGAATATATTTATATAGTAGGCATCCGTTTATCTCTCGAGATAAAGGTAGCGCCCTGTTTGGTCAAAATTCAGTCCTTTGATGGTAAGATTGCACAGACCTCTTCAGGGCACACGCCTAGGCTATGATATAAGGAGGCCGTGTGCTGCATTTAAAATAAAATAAAATAAAACCAGGACTAATCATAGTTTTTTTTTAACCTCAGAGACATTATAATATGCAGACCAGAATATAAAACACAGGTCATGCTAGAAGATCTATATCGGCGAAACATCCAGAAATCTTAAAGCCCGCATCTATGAACATAAGAGAAACCTACATTTGGACAAACCTTCGTAATACACAGAAATAACACAGGCCATAACTTCAATTTATACCATCTTAATAAGAAAAGGACATAATTTATTACGTAGAAAATAATTAGAAAAAATCCTAATAAATATTTACTAATCAATAAACACACGCCAAACTCATTATATCACCAACTTTTATAAAATCCATAATTAAAGTATCTAAGATCAGTCTAGCTAAAACGACAACCGGTGTAACCTAAATTCTTTCATTTCCACACAAAACAATTAACATACGAACACTACCAGACAAAAATAAAAATGTTCACTAGACGCAAAAACGTGCACACTTACACACATTATCAACCAAATCCCACATAGACTAAAGAGAATTATGATACACAAACACATAAGAATTATACATACGAACGCTACCCGACAAGACAAATAAATTTGAGGTCTACTTAACCAATGAAAAACAAACAACCCAAAAGAAAAAGAATACAAGAATATATATAAATAAGTGTGAATGATAGTGCGTAATATACAGGGTGCGACAAAAATACTTTCTACATAAAACGTTAGTAGCAATGGTGTCTTCATCTAGATAATGTCATACCATTATGTAGGAGGTATTTCTGGGAGGTATATTCTGGAAGTTATATTTTCTAGGAGGTATTTTTGCCGCACCCAGTATATGTAGCGGCGTTGCCACTGTTGCGATAATGAGTTATATGAGTTGATAGGATGTATGATGTAATGACGTCATTACATCCCGGAATTTTGTAGATAAAGATTGCGCTTGCGCGGGAGATAGGACGACATTTTTCAGATATTTCCACGTCCGCGTCAGATCAGACCAAAAATGGACTATTGCTGCCAGGCGAGAGCTTCTCAAACACTGTTCCATTTCAAAATCTTTTAAGCGGTTTAATAACGAAGTAGGCTTTACTCTACAAACTCTTACACACAGACAAAACATCGCAACTGCATCGCTACTGTATTGCTATTTCCAAGGCAAATGTTCAGTTAAAGTCCATCCTTTAATTCAACCAGTTCAGATCTTTACTGCTAGGATAGGTCATGTAGCTAAATCATCCTTATATCCTCCGCCTTCCAGATGTAAGAAAAGACCCCCACTCAAAAAGTTTTTTTTTCTCAAGAACAACCATTTTGTAGAATAGATTCCTGCGCTTACCTGAACCTTTCAACTTTTTCAAGTCAAATTTATTATAATACATACGTATATATATATATATATATATATATATATATATATATATATATATATATATATATATATAATGTTATTTAACGTCACCGCGATGACGTAAAAAAAAGAAGACTTTAACCAAAATTCCGAGCGTCTTAGAAAATATTTAAAAATTTCAAAAAATACTTAAAAAATACTTTGGTCTTTCATCTTAATAATAACATAAGCATTTTGACGATAAAACTTTATTTTCGTTAAGTTTGTGGCATTTTTTATTACGATATGCTGTTTTTCCGCGAAAAAAGTGGAGGTACCTAAAAGAAAACAAATTTACGAAATCAAATCAAAGCAATGATTGTTCTGGAGCAGCTGGTAAAATATTTCGATAATATAAAGTGTAACCAAAAATATACAATGCTAAGCAATTAAAAATTAAAAAAAAAATTGAATATCATCGACATTAATAATGTTTTAAAAGATTAAATCACTCCTCTCTTCGCGTCAGCCCTCCGTATAAATCGCATCTCAGCGTCAATAAAGTAAATTAATAGTCCAAGGGATGCTACTCCTATTAAAGACACTGACGATTTATCTCCCTTACATAAATATTAACCGGTGTCACCACGGTTGTTTAAAATTGTGAGTTTTAAGAATTTTAAAAGTTTTAATCTGCAACAGTGGCGAACTGGGTTTTAAAGTATTTGTTAACAGGAGACAAAGGCGTCCAACTATAATACTATCACTTAATTTTCATAAGGAAAAAATAAATTGTTAAAAAAATACATATAGAAAAAAGGGCTACAATTCAAAATGTTTTGGAAAAAAGTGTGTTTCTTAGTAAATCAGTAGATAGATAGCAAATGTAAATATAGAAAGTTATAACTGATTTTTTTAATTAACTGATTTTAAAGTAACTGGTTGATGATATTTTTAAATCGTTTGCTATATTGAGAGAGCAGTTTGAGTTTATTATTAGATGATTGTTCGGTTCTTCTACCAATCTGCATCCAATTTAATTAATTTTCAATGGAGAGCAACATGTATGATTCCAAATTCTCATCAAGCAACAAATTTCTTAATCATGTCTTTATGATCGTTACTATGAAAAAGTTGTCGCGGCCGCCATTAGCCGCGCCTTAGATAAACGACCTTGACCTTTCACAAACACTGATCTCACAGATTTAAGTGAAGTAACATGCGAGAAACCGAACGACTAGTCCAATATGGTTGAGTCCAAACTCCAAACCGTACCTCGTGAGCATCGGATTAGGTAGCGCTTTTTCAAACATCGAACAACATTGGGATTAATTTAATATCTACGGTTTTCTACTTCCTCTAGCCAGGGAGTACTTGAATAAATCGTTTTTACGTATTATTAGCTCATTTTTTGTCCAAATTCGGGCTGCTCGGCCCCTTTGAATTAAAGTTTTCTTTTTTAAATCTACTTTTATGCACCGTGTCTCTTCAGGAGCTAAGCTTCATACGCCTCGCGTTGACAGGAGAAGATCCGATTTTAGCGGGGATTGTTAGGGATGTGTTCCCGTGCCTTACTCTATCATTACCCCCACCATCTCGCGGGTTGAGCGCCATCGTAAACCCCGGGATCAATCGGATTTACTTCGTGAGTGTTGGTAGGCCTTGTTGGCTGTTCCGCGGTCTAGTGATCTTTCACAGCCTAGGAAGGTCTTCTATCGGGAGTTAGTGGAGGGACCCACGAAAGATCCCCTACGAGATACGCTCGGCTTGTCGGAGGATGAGTTTCATTCCTACTGGTCTTGGGCGCCAGCGGCGGATTACTTCAGTAACATTGAGTTTTCGCTTACCTGGCGATTGGCTCGGAATCGGCTGCCTCTCAACGACAAGACTTTCATATGGGGCTTGGCGGATTTGCCAGACTGTGAACGGTGTGGCCTCAGGATCTAATCCCATTCTTTGAGCATCAGCTCAAGATGAAGAATAGAACTGATAGAAAACGATTGCATTCGACAGTCTTTAGCGAAAGGTGGGTGAGAGAGGCGAGCTTGGCTCGTTTGAACGGGGCTAGCCTTGATTTTCTCTTCTAGGTCAACCTACGGCACATCGGGGTGGTTTCCTGTGGAGACCTCCCCAAGGTTAGGTTAGACAAGCTTTTGTGTACTTAGTTAATGTGAGTAAGTGTTGTTCCTGGCCTGTTTCCCCGCCGCTTTTTGGTTATGATTCAAGTCGAGATTCCCCACCTCCCCAGTTTGTTTTGGCCCCTTTTCATCTCGACTGGGTCAGCTTTATATTTTCCCATGCCCGTATAATATTTTATTCTTTTTCCACTTAGCGAGAGCGTCTCTTGATTTTGTCCAGCGATTTCTCTGTTTTGAGGGTTGGACGGGCTCTACTATCATCAGTTATCTTTAATTTGAATTATGTTAATATTTTAGTTGATTATTGGGTTCATCTCCCTCCCCTCTCATTCTTCATTATTAGAATTTTATGTATTATTTATCATCATCAACTTTTTATGGCATGGGGCGCGTTTTGTAGGTCCCCCTTGTGAGGATGCGATATTTTGGTGTATGGAGGATTGAATGGTGACGGACGAGTTCTTTTGGTGAATGTGGAAATTGTAACGTATGAAAGGGTCCTGAATCTGATTAGCTAGGTATAAGATAGTGAGTGAAGACCAGCCTCTACCACTCCCCTTTTTCGGCTTTGTGCCACAATTATGTATTTTCATACGTAATAAATCTCTAGGATCAAAGTGTAGTACGTTACCTTTGTGAGCTCCCGGTGCCTTCGTCGAGAGAATACTCTTTGGCGTGATCCCGTTTCCGCGGTCGATCCGTTCTGGAAGGCGTAACACTACTCCGACTCGGCCCTCTTTAGGGACTCCGCCTTCATCAAATGTTACACTTCGGCGCGATCCCGTCTCCGCGGTTGATCCGCTATTCTGACTCGGCCCTGTTTAGGGACTCCGTCCTCGTCAAGTGCTACACTTCGGCGAGAACCCGCCTACGTAATTGATCCGCCCTGTGAAGTCGTATCAATATACTGACTCGCCTCTGTTTCGTGCGACATCGATCAACCTGCTGTTGTTCCTGGCAATTCTCCCGTCCGGCAGTCGACCAGCTACCGCCGACGACCAACTCTACATTCGTTTCGCCGATACGACCGAAATCTACTACCCCTAAACAAAAACCAGTCATACCGGACCCAACACCGATACAAACATATTTCTCCAGAGTACAGTCTTGTATATTTTGGATAAATAAAATCGACGTTATTGTTTCTTAAACCTTTGTCTTTGTCCCCTCATTGTCTTAGCTGTTCACACCTTTCTTCGTAAAGCTTGCGGGGGCGACATCCTTATCGGCCCCGCAGCAATGTCCTCTCACATTGGACTTCTTTCGTTTGAGTAACCAATATTGTGCAGATGACTTTATACAGTTATTATTCCTTTTCATTACTAAAACATTTGACCGTGTTTGTTTATTGCATTTTATTTGATATTTGGGGGCCCATTCCATTTTATAACTTCATCTATTTAATATAGAGGCTCAACGCCATTTTACATACAAACTTAACATGAACAATTAACTTCCTTTAATCCGAGACATTTATATCGTTTCGAATAGCTCCACATTCACAACTTCTTCAAACAAAAAAAGCTCAAAACTTGCTTCTTGTTTTTAATAGTGAATGTCCTCACAGACACAAAATTTGTGCAACATATATATATATATATATATATATATATATATATATATATATAAACATAGTTATTGCTGTGTAGCGAAAAAAGCATTTTAAATCAGTTAATTTATAATACAAACTATATATATATATATATATATATATATATATATATATATATATATTTCATGAATCATTCAAACAAAAAACAGATATAGAAGTTAATGATTTAAATGGCAAGAATACATCTTCGCAAACAAATTTAATGAAGTATATTAACCCCGAACCTGTATATGAATGTTATGATCGCTGTTTATAAATTCCAGTTCCATAAGGTCTTTTTTTTGTTTTTTACAAGCTTTCGTCTTGTTGTGGCGTTATTTCGCATTGGAGGCTTGTATTTGTACTAAGTCGGTCCTAAAATAGGTTCGACGTACAAAACGTTAGGAACTTGATATAATAGGTAATGACGCAGAGTAATCTTGTGGTCGCTGATACTTTCGTATTCGACTAACTGTTGTCCGACATCGAATGACTGACTGACTGACCTTTGTATCTCTTACTACTCCTACTTATGTTAGGTGGGAAAGTATATAGTTAATCTATAGAATAGGTGTGTTTCACCGTAACACCCGCTTCCTAAAACTTTACTCCGTAGGAGTAAAACAGTTTTCTTTCTTTATTTATTACTGGAATTATGAAGAAAAAAACAAAACAAAAAAAAACTTCATTTTTTTAGCAACATCGTAGCGTATCTCCTACGTTTTGGATCCACTTTTAAATGATCAGTTGCCTTTCTTTTTCTCCTGGATCGACGTACCTCAGGTAAAATCGTTGCAGTCGTTGTTAGATCAAACGTATCGAAAATCACCTCCATCGGCGTTTCTTCCGCGGGACCGCTGTCAACCTCGTCTGATCTGGTTAATGTGCCTTCTGCACGTCAATTTTTCGCCTTTCAGCAAGTACATCATATTGCCAATCCGCTTTTCTATTTTTTTGGTACCTCCATAGTGTTACCAGAAACAACCTTCCGCTTTGAGCTTCTTAACATTTTCTGTGGTGACTTCAGTTGACTTAAATCATTTAATAATACTGCATGTCTTTGCCTGCGGGTGACTCGCTCCCCAGTTTTTCTCGGTGTCGACTTCATCTTTACTTTCTGGGGCTTTTTTTCACGTATACCGTCGTTGTTGCCCATTCACTATACTCAACTTTTTCAAGTACACCAGTTTTCTCTAATCTGTCCAATTCTTTATCTATCTGTTCAATTGAGGCAAACGGCACGTTCCTTTTCTTTTTGAATACCGCCTGAGCGTTTTCTTTTAGCTGGAATTTTGCCTCCATCTTGATACACATTCCCAAACCTGGAGAAAAAACAGTAGGAAATGTCTCCTTAAGTTTCTTTACTAATTTTTAGGCTTCGATGTTTAAACTTTCTACCTTGTAACAGAAGGAATTTATCGGTAGATCCCATAATTGGAATTCTGTTATCCAATTCGTACCAAGTAAGTTCGTGGTATTTTCTATGACAAATAGTTTAGCTTTTCGCGTTTTTTTTTATTTAACGTGACGTTTGTAACAAATTCTTCAATAAATTGTATTTTTTCTTCCGTCACTGACCTCGCGATTTTTTTTTTTGTCTTCACTAAAGCTGGTTTCCCCAACTTCTTCCACGTATGCAAATTTATGATAGATAGGTCGGAACCAGTGTCTAGATGCATTTTTATATTTTTATTACTTATTTCGACGGTAACAAATTTTCTGGTTATTCCATCTTTTACTTTTCTGGACTTTAATTTTCTTATTTTATTGTCTTTATTTTTTTATCTGAAATGCGTGCTTTTATGACCCACTCTTTTACAGTTGAAACATTTTTTATTCCTAAAATTGCAATATCTGTACCAGTGTAGTTCACCGCAAGCAAAACATGGCTTCGGGAGTTTTTGTTTATTTTTCTCTGGTATTTCACTTTTTGCTTGATAATCCGCAATTTTAGAATTCTTTTTGGTAGACTGACTTTCTTTTTTGTAGCGTATTTTCCTTACACGCGAAACGCCAGACTGTTCTATCTTTTTTGAATCTTTCTTTACATTAACATATCTTGTGCAGTCCTCTGCCAACTTCTGTACCGTAACACTTGGATTGCTATCCAATTTTGCCAGTACTAATTTTCTCAACTCTGCGTCTCTTTCCGATACCAACCCCTGAACACGCACCAAGCACTTAAAATTGTCCGCGCTTAACTCTGTCAGCTTGAATTCTTCACAATGCTTGTTCACATTGGCTACGTACGTTATATAGTCTTGTTCGTCATCTTTCATCAGATTCAAACATTTCCACCTCTTGTGAAACAAAGATGTCTTTTTACTAAATAATTCACTTAATATATTTACCGCCTCGGTAATTGTCAACTCGCTAGTTTTTTTTGGAAAAATGTAGTTTACCAATTTGTTATGCTCAGCAGTTCCTAATTTGCTTAAAAGAAGCCTAGCCTTCTTTCCTTCAGACAACCAGTGGCAGTCCTCGTTATACACGTCCGTATATTTTTTATAATACCCCTTAAAAGTTATCTCTTCATCTGGACTGTACGTGAATATTTCAATTGAATTCCATATTGTATTCTCTGGGAAAGAATAATTTTGTAGATTTTTCTCTTTCCTCTTCTCAGTTATCTACAGAATTTTGTTTTGAAACTCCCTATGCATCTGTTCCATTTTTTGTTGGAATTGCATTTGTCTATTGAAAGTTTCCTCTTGAAGCTGCATCTGGAATGTTTTTTGTTGCTCTAATATTGTCATCTGTTGTTCCGACTGTAACTTCAAGAATTCCCGGAATATACTTTTGCATTCCTCCATCTTTGCAAAAAGTTTACACAATGCCTAAATACTGTAGAGGGGCATCCTACGAATTTGCAATTCGTGACCTATTTGAGCAAACTGTATTATCGAGAAAAAAAAATTTCTTTTCTCAGTTGAGAATACGACAGATTTTTTCGTCACTAAGTTGACGTCTTGGCTTGCGAAAAACTTTGCCAAGTTTTTGTTTTCTTTTTTTTTTTTAAGTATAAATTCTAGACTTTGCCACCGAAGTTATTGTGGCGAGCGAATTTTTTCTTCCTCCGTATGAGTTCGAATCCCTCGTCGCCAAAAGTTGTTGCGGAGTTATTTCGCAGTGGAGGCTTGTATTTGTACTAAGTCGGTCGGAGAGGGGGCCTCTACACTCTACTTCAGTTGCTTTGACCAGCATATTCATAGCCAGCGAGAACAGTACTGCGGACAGCGTGCACCCCGTGGTAATGGCTTTCTCCAGGGTGTGCCATTCCGATACTATTCTTGCCGATAGCTGAAAATTATTATAGTAGTCGGAAATTAGACCACTAATTGAAGAGGGAACGTAATGCCTTTTTAGAGCTTCTTCCACGAGCTTATGAGGCATGGAACCATACGCATTGGCGAGGTCCAACCATAGTACTGTAAGATCGCTTTTCCTTTCTCTCCCATCTCTTATCAGTTGCGTAAGTACGCCTGTGTGTTCCAGGCACCCTGGCATTCCTGGGATACTACCTTTCTGGACAGATTTATCGATGTAATTGTTCGCCAATACGTATTTAGTAATACGTCTTGATAATACACCAAAAAAGATCTTACCTTCAGTGTTCAAGAGGGATATTACTCTAAATTGGTCCAGTGTTGTGGACTTCTCTTCCTTGGGAATCCATACCCCTTCGGCGCGTCTCCATTGATCGACTACCTTGCCTTTCCTCCAAATGATCCTTATTAATTTCCATAATTTCCGGAGAATCCCTCCACATCTTTTATAGACTCTGTACGGCACTCCGCTCGGCCCTGGTGCTGAAGCAGATCTTGATGCTCTCACCACTTCTTGGATTTCTTTCCAAGTGGGAATGCTTAAATCAAATGGACTTACTGGCGGTTTATGTATTATGAGACTATCGTTTTTATAAAGGTCTTGTTCCTTTAATTGATCTTTCATGGATTCCCTGAGGAAAGTATTAATTTCTTCTGCAGATGCCTCTAGTTTTCCGTTCCGATTCTCTCCTAATAACTTCTTAGCAAAACCGAATGGGTTAGACAAGAAGCTTGCTCGCTTTCTAGCTCTTTCCTTTCCCTTTCTTCTGTGCCACTCGGCTCGTTGTGTATTCTTCAGCTTCTCCCTCAGTATTGCACGAAGTTCCTCCAGAGGCTGGCGATCATCTCTGTTCGCTTTCCTGTAAGCTTTTTTAAGGGATCTTAGCTCCTTTCTGAGCTCTTTAATTTTCTTTTCTCTTCGGTTAGTGGTGGAGTTTGGCTTTGCTATCTGTTTTGGCTTTGCGGCCATTTGATTCTTCTCCTCGACTCCATGCCTAGAGAAGATGAAACCTGAACTTGGAGGGATTGGACTCTGTGGTGCGACTCCTGGTATATATATATATATATATATATATATATATATATATATATATATATATATATCGGTCTTGTTTGTTTGTCTCTTTTTTCTTCAGTTGGACTTAACTTGAGTCCGGCAATTTTCTTGTAGTTGTACCTTTTAATATTCTACCAGGAGTTACACGCGTGTTTCTAATACAAAAACACGTAAATACACACACGGTCCTCTGCAAACCTTTCTCTTTCGTATATTGATTTTACGAATTTAAGTTCAGTACTAGATTGGCATCTATGTCTCATCATTTTACAATTTAAATTAAAACAATTTTGGGGGTGATGAAGAGGAGAGAAAAAACCAAATCCAGAGTATTATAAATGGCGAAGACGATAAAACAACAACAACAAAAAAACAACAAAAAAACAAAAAAAAAACTCTTTCTCTGATGTGAAATTTAAAAGAAATTTACATTTATTAAATGGCATAAAAATAACCATAGCACAGAATACAAAATTTACAAAACAAGCTTGCACTAAATTTTCCTTTGTGTGGTTAACAATTAGGCAAGTTAACAAATTCCAATTGCAGTTCTGTTGGGCTCATAAAAACAATAATAATTATTATCAATAAAATGTTCCCTGTCTTCGATTCATTCGGTTGTCGAAAAGATTTGAGAAGGATAGCAATTCACATGCGTTGCTGAGTTTCTGGTTTTACAACAAAGTTTAGTTTTATACACGGAGATTCATAAATAAGATAAATCTGTAGAATGTTAATCTGAACGTTGAAGGTAGTCACCAATGTTGAAGTGGTTAAATAGATAAATGTGGCTGCGTGTTGAGAAGGCATTTAACATTCATACATAATATTTAAAATATCAAGGAAAAACAATGAAGAACCAATTTGTTTTAATGAATAAATATATATATTAAAATTCAACAATAATACAAAGTAGTTGTAATATGAGTGAATAGGGAGAAAAAAGTAGCTTCCCTTTAACTGTAAGGAAATGTTTTAAGAAAGATTTGTCTGAGTATAAAGTTCAGAGTTCAGTGTTGAAATAGAATATTTCTTTTAGAAAATTGTTCAGTTGTGTTGCAACTTACAGAGTTGATTTAACAGAGAACTGATGGTGTATCAAATAAAGTTCTGTATCTGTGTGTATGTACATGCGGAGTGAGTAGGATGAATAACACGAGTGAGTAGTTGAGATCTATTGTCTCTGGTCTGTACTCGACTGTGGTGCTGGAACTACTACTACTGGTTTTTTGGAATGCATCCAATATTTATATTACTTAGGGTGGCTCCCAGCACAAACGCGGGATATATTTTTGAATGTACACGAAGAATACTCGATTGGACGAAAAATGGACCAATCAGTGATTTTATAGTAAAACTTGTTTTTGAGCAAAGTGTAGGAAAAAATTCAGTATGGTGAAATGCGATCGATAAATTGTCCTATTATTTTTAGTATTTATTTATCGACCAATCAAAATTGAAGAAATGTAGGCGTGGCACTACAAATCAAATCTCGTATTTTCATAAAAGTTCAAAATCAGTGTTAATATATTTAATTATGTTTAAAACTTTAACAAACAGATAATCGTATATCTCTTTAAATTTATAGACTTTCCTCCTTTCTGCTTTTATTTCTTTCAGTTTGTTTCTTTTTGTTGACGTTGTTGACGACGGCGGCTTTTAGTTTTCTTTTGTTAAGATTCCAGAATCAGCTGATGTCTTCCTTGTAACCCTTCTACCTGCTTGATAAACCAGACTTCTTAAATTGCTACAAATCAGCTCGGAATTTTGAATGAGAAATGTAATACTATGTGTTCGTAACTTACTTTCGACATTCGTTAAAAACACACATACACGCATACACACAAAATGTATCTCTTTAAACCATGAATGTTTGAAAACTTTGTTTAGGTAGGTGATCAGATCATAAAATAAGAGCCTCTTTCTTTACAAATCTAAAAAACAAATTTGATAAATTTATCTTTTTTTATAAACCCTCGGACTTCATTTTGGTGGTTCTTTTACAACATCAATTTGAGTCTCACATACAGTAAGTTTTACGCATCAAATTTTGTTCAAACCATTGTAGTGGATCTAAGAAGGGATAAATTTGAGAAAGATTTTTTTTAATGTCAGTTGAGCCTATTTTTGCACAAATTTTGACTGCTTTGTTATGGAAATTTCTCGAGGCTTATTTTTTATTTAGCAACTAATGAAATTCAAGAAAATGTTTGAAAATTGAAATTAGGGTTACTAAACCATTTTTTACTAAATGTCTGGATTCATTTTAGCATTTTGGCTTAATGAATAGTGTTAGTAATATTTTTCTTTTAATAAATGCTTTTTGAACACTCACCTTAAAAGAAAGTATAATAAACATAGTCTTGTTGCGGATAATATCCCCCTCTTAGCTAAAGGTAAACCCGTGAACAACATTCAAAGAAAGCAACATGTTCATCAGGTGGCATGGGAATAACGAATGATTTTTATTGTCGTACACTCCCATTAATTCTGAGTCATAAAAAGCAGATTTGGAAAGGAAGAGAAAGGCAAATCATGCGAAACTGGTTACAATCAGCAAATAAGACTGAACCATTGAATGTGACATACATAGAAACAATTTATAAGAAAACCAATAATAAGAAAGGATTTTATACATGTGGTTGGTATATAAAATTTCGTTTATGAAATGTACAAATTTGTGAGTCTTTTTTAGGACGATGAAATATGTCCTGGTTGTTAGAGATTCATTTTGGGAGACGTTAATACATACGTCAATCTACAACGAGGAACCGACAAGAAAAGAGCCGAGTATCGTGACCAATGTCTAGAGGGAGAAAAAAGAGAGAAAAATGAGGGTAACTGTCCACTTATATATCTTCCTCCACGGGAGCTTACGTAATGTCTGTTTTGGGCCACAAATGACTTTGACTTGACTTGTATCAGTTTTCACCCTGGTCGGGTTGAACCGGCTTCCTCCCGAGCAAGTACAGCATCACGGACCATCGCTGCCCACATCCGCCGATCCTGACCCAAGTTACACGAAATGGCGAGCCAATCGCGATTCCATCGTCGAAGACCAAGTACTTGTGGACCCGATAGTACTGCTAGGTAATCCTTGATTGTGCTAGCCCACGTCCTCAGCTGCCCACCGACACGTTTTCGCAACCGGCAGCCTCGAGTTGCTCTGTGGAAAATCTGCGGCAAACAGGGCGCTTTTTCCCTTTCCCTCGGGTAGGTCTTGAGACTCTTCCCTTAATCAAATCCCAATGAATCTTCCTTGATGAGCGATACAACTAACCACAAAAGTGAAGCTTTAGCATCCCGCTACCACTTTCTTATCAATGTTGAATTTTGTACAAATCTGTGCAAAAAGTGGATCAAAGAGCTTACACAACTTTTCAGGAAATATCATCTTCTAATTGGTCAATAAGCATACAAGAGGGCGAAGTAATCCACACACGTACAAATATTTTCCAGTGCGTGACCAAGTCCAGTTTTCCCGCCATGTTCTTGGAAGGCTATCACGTGGGTACATTAATTATAAATAGCAGACACGAGCTTGTTCTTTCTTCTTCCTTTTTCTTCATTTTACCTACGAAGATATAACCTTAAAGGATTTGCGTTTTAGCATTCCGCTACCACTTTTTCATCAATATCGATTTTCGTACAAAAAGCGGATTACAACTTCATACATGTTTTCTGAAAACCTTAACTTCTCATTGGACAATAAATATTAAAATTATCTCGTGTATCTTCACGTACATTGTTCTCAATAAGCAAAACAAAACATATCAGGCTCCAGACTGAGTTTTGTAAGGCGCTTTCTGAGTGGTTAACAAATATTAAAAAATACAATTTATTTACCTGCTCACCACTACGTCCGAATAAACATCAACCTAGTTTTTGACCTGACGAAAAAACAATGTTTTCAGGATCCTGTGACGTGATTAAAAAACATAAATTGAAGGTACGAGCGAACCCAGTCAGTGAGAATTTACGACGACTAGCATTTGCTAAAAAAACCGTACGAGTTCACCACGCTTTATCATTACTGCAGCGAAGTACAAAATTAGAATCTCAAGTTCTTTAAGATGAAATAACTTCACTGAAAGTGAAATTCAAGCTAAAATATCAACCAAACAACTGACTCACCAACTTCTGCAACTTAAACTATTATTATTCAATCACGTTATTGAATCTTACGAAACTTATGTACAAACAATTACGAACAATACATTCAACTACGAGAAACGAAAACAACATTACGGAACATTCATTTCTCCAACTTCTTTAAAGCTAAAAGTTTATTAACACATTTTCAGCTTTACAAGATTCTTTAAACTCTCTTTCAGTGAATATTTTGAGCGACTGGTTAATTCAACTTTTTGTGAGCTCAGGTAAAAAAATATTTTTTAGTAGTAAAGAAAGAAAGACATTACCGCAGACGAAGGGAAGTAATTCATATTAATAATTCAAGTAAAAACCGTTGAAATATAAATATTGTACCTGTTATGAAAAGTTATGTTCTTGTGTTCTTTCTCTTGTTTGATTAAACATTTGTAAAGTAAAAAAACGTGCGGGTTGATTTATGCCGTCAATACCGCTAATAGAATCTTCTTGACCATGTGCGCGCGGTCAGAGGCCTATGAAAATATTATTCACGCATCATGCACGTACGTTCGAAATTTTCCAAACTACATTACAAACATTTCCAAACAAACAAAAAGAACGTTTCTCTTTGAAATACTTTTCTAAAGCTAAAAGTTTATTCAGCATTTCTCAGCTTTATAATTCATTCAACTTTTGTGGGCTCAGATAAAAATATTTCAATTTCATCAGTAAAACTTTAAAGCAGACAAAGGGACATAACACCAACAAATTAGTAACCTCTACACATGTACATTACACAAAAAATATTATAAATGTTGTTGTTATGAAAGTTTTATAACAACAACATTTATATTTATTTTTTTTTTGTTCCTTCTTGTTGTTTCATATTTTGTGGTATTTTGCGTTAAATATAAATCGTGTGGTCATGTTAAATAAACAGACATCTACAAATGGTCATTAACATACCACTACAAACCTGACATCCCGATTTTAATTTCAAACTCCAGTCTTAAATTTTACATTTTATAAATTTTTATAAAATTGCTAGTTTAACGCAACCGTAAGTTCTATGCAGACAATTTCTTCTTTTGCACTTCTCGCTTGTAGAATTCTCTTCCACTTTCTTGCATTCCAGTCAATTTTGATCTTCAAAAATTTAATTTTTAAATGCTATGTCGAATATTATCTTTTTTTAAAAAAAAAAAAAAAACATCGAACGCATCTTATTGTTTAAAAAAATGATATTAGAGAAGAGATACTTTTTAAATGCAACACGTATATCACTGAGTGAAATTACCATTAAATTTAGTTTTATTTTACACTTAACTAAAGTAGCAAATCAGGTGAGTTTAACGCTGAAGGGAAATACTTTTAAAAAATGAAAAAGTAAAAAACGAAGCGAAAGATCAACCGAAGTCACGTGACCTCGAAAGTTGATATAATGTTCACGCATAACCGGAAGTAAAGCTTATTATCCATCATGGCGGACGACATAGACGAGTCAGCGTTATATATAAAATTATTGAAAGGAACTGTCCTTACTCTACAAGGTAAAAAGGTCTTTAATTCTCCTTCAGACACGCCTAAAATCTTACTTATGCTAAACGTATGTGTTTTATTTCGCTTCACATACCAAGTGAATTTAAAAATTAGGTTTGTGCAGCGTACTATAAAGAATTTCCTTCGTAGTAGTCACGTTTCAATTTTGCCTTTTTTTAGTTTAACACTGATAAATTTTCAAAATCGAATATTAATTTTGCTATTATAACATTTAGTTTTCACATTATTGAAAATCTCCACTGTGTCTTCTAATTAGTTTTATGAGGGAGAGAAACATAGGTAAGTCAAATTAATGACAACAAAAGAATCATTTAATTAATAAATAATAATAGCCTCGTTCGTCATTCTTCGTAACACCCAAATCTGAAATCACTGCTGCCACAGAAACGTCATTTTTTTTTTTTTTTTTTTTTTTAATTTTTTATTTTTACCTTAAATACAAGGGATTCTTAACATATTGAAACAATTGATTTGGTCCAGCCGATTCAGTTAGCTTATGCGTTTACCATTTTTAAATCATCGAAATATAAAAACAAAAGTAAACGTCTTCTTATATAACGGTTAGAACGTGACTATATTTTACGATTTGTTTTTCTTTAGATTATTTACTTGAATTCTTTTGAGACTTTTTTTTAATGTAAATATATTTTCGTCTGATAGCAGAAATAAATAGAATTAAAAAGCTCGAAATCTTAACGTGTCTATCTATTCTCATTAAAACTGCGCATTTTCTGACATAAAGAATGCTACCATCCCAGTTTTTTTCCATGTCTATTTTTAGCCTTCAGTTATAATTCAGTAAAGTTTTTAACCTATATTTTTCAAATAGCTGTTTTACTTTGATATAACTACAACTGTTAGTACTCTTTTTAAAAGATTTATTTAACATAAAATTTGAAAACTTTTAATCACCCAACTGATTTCTTTTTAAAATTACTTTGTCATGTTATTCTTCCCCTGCCTTTCAGAAATATACTGAAAAAAATAGGTTGTGTTGTGTCAATTTTTTTTAACCAAGCCCAGTTGAGTTGATTGAAACTAGTTTTTTGTAATAATTTTTCTCGATGCCAAGTCCGTTGTTATTTTTGTTTGGTTTGTTATTATTATTTTTTTTTTATGAGTAGATAGGCTTTCGAATCCATTTCACTTACGTACTGATACCCTTGGGAAAGGTATGAATCCTCCTCCTCTTCTCTCTCCAGCTATGCGTAAATAGCAGGACAGACTGGGTTCTATAGCCTTGGATGGCACCTGGTATACCGCAGGAAGAAATGGCAACCTACTACGGGAAAAAATCTGCCTCGTCAGTCATGTATCGGAAGATACATGATTGCCTAAGTGTGTATCATCACACATAGCACATAAACTGACTGAGAGAGGCTTTCCTATTGCCTGGTCAATGACTCAATACTGTCAGAATTATTTCACCGACGAGTAAGGGAGGGTGGAAATGAAAGACGGTTTCAAGGCTTGCAGCGAAAAGTCTGACGTTGCTTACAAGCGAAGTCTTCCTTGTAACGGTAACAAAAGTCAAATGACTGGTAACACTCGGCACTCTTCTGTGCATAACAAGCGAGCTTTTCAAAGGTTCTGTAAAGAAAAAGAAACTGAAAGTAGCACTTTTTAAACTCTTAAGGTCTCGTTCGACGTGATTCATGGTCTCGTTCAATGTTATACGACGAGACCAGAGCGTCTATAAAAATCGTCAATCCTTTGGCCTTGGTTCGGCGCGGGAGAAAGTCATTATTTTAGACGCCGACGCCACCAGAGCACATACTTCCCCCTCCCAACCTACCCTCGGTGAGTACAATATATTGTTTTTTTAGTCCCCACAATACTCCTTCCCCTTCTCTTGAACAGGAATAGAGGCTCATCTCTTGTTTCCTGTTTTTAGGAAGGGATTACCGGATTCTTTTCATTTTTCTCTGGCCTTAGTAGTAGTGCTGTTGTGAATGTCTTGCGATGTGTGCAGTTTGTAGCCACATTTCTTCATACCGAGGGTACTGGGTTGGCAGTTTCCTGGATGCTGTTCCTGACTGGTAGTTAGAAGCTCGAACTCTTGTTTAGTGTCTTGAGAGTCTGTTCTGATCAACAGTTGCATAATATTGGGGTTCTTGCAGTGTCATGTCGTGCATGGATGGGTGTGCCTGCATGCACCTGTGGTGGGCAACCCCAAGGCTATGTTATGTTCCAGTCTGCACCGGTTCCTTTCTGCTCGTGTCACATATGATGACCGACTGCTACTATTACATTAGTCCTTTTCCTTACCAACATAAATCAATATGACAATAAGCAACCAAAAATATAAACTTAAATCAGCTCAGAGTGTGAAATCATTCCTCTTTGATAAGTCTCCTGATATACTTGCTCTCTTCAATCACTTCCACTCCTTAGAAAGGACTCTAAAATCCACATGCCTGGTCTGAGAGTTTGTCTGTTTATTGTTTCCCACTGGTTAGGGAACTCTGGAATATCCAGACCATTTGTATATGTGCTTCATCTATCTCTCCTCAATTCAGTAAGTTATCTCTTCTTTCTCTACCATTCCCCTTTCTCTCAAGACTGTTGTGTACTTGATAATATAGACCAAGCCATCTCTCTACATCTGTTTGCAAACATATTTGTCTTTGGTGACTTTAACACCCACCATAACATGTGGCTTAAACACTCTGTAACTGACATTGCTGGCATGCAAACCCTTAAATTTTCAATCACTCAATCCTTCACACATTTCCCCAGTAACCCTTATGGTAACGTTTCCCTTCTCAATCTCTGTTTTACCTCCATCCCTGACTCTTGTCATGCTATGCAGCTCTTCCCTCTTGGCAACTCTGATCATGCTGTAGTGTCTGTTAACATCTACTTCCACTCCCCCTCCAGCCATGAAGTTCCTAACAGAATATCTTTCTGTTATCAACACGCAGACTGGGATTTGTTCCATGATTTCCTTTGCAACATCCCTTAAAATATGGTTTTTAATCATCCCATTCAGAAATGTGCCTGCATCCAGGCTTTCATCCCAGTAAGAAAATATCAAGTTAAATTGCTCTGTCTCCTTGGTACTAACATGCTTGCTCAGCTGCTATAGATCATAGGAATCACTTCTTCCATCTGTATCAGAGTGACATGTCTGATTGCAACAGACATCTCTTCATCTCTGCTCGTAATGAGTGCAAGCATATCCTTAATGAAGCAAAGTTACTGTTTGCTGATAGAATGAAACAATGTATTGCATCTCGCATGTTTGGTTCTAAAGATTATTGATGGTTCTGCAAGAGTGTGCTGAACAACAGCAACTCCTCAATCCCTCCTCTATTTAATCAATTCAAAGTCCTAACAGCTGATAAGGCTGAATGCTTTGCTTGGAAATTTTCATTCAACTCAACATTCAACTCATCCAGAGTACCCACACCTGATTCCCCCCCACCCTCACCTAGAACTGAGGCTCTACTGAGTGAGATGTTCATAACCCTGTCGATGGTATTGGAAATCATCTCTAAATTAAACTCTCATAAAGCAAGTGCTGGTGATGGGATACCAGCCATAATCCTAAAGAAATGTGCCTCTGAGCTGGCTGCAGTATACAACTATTGCCTCAATGATTCTTGCTTTCCACCCGTTGGAAGTCCTCATCTGTTATCCCAGTCATTAAGAACTCTGGAGACCCTTCTGACCCATCTAACTACTATCCTATCAGTCTCCTACCACACTTCGGCAAAGTCTTTGAGACTTTAATCAGTGCTGAAGTGGTTAAGCATCTTATCTCCCACAATTTACTCCCTGACAAACAATATGGTTAATATGTATACCAATCTCTTGATAATAACGGCAAAGCTCAAACTGTGGCTGTAGATATGTCAAAGGCATTTGACAGGGTTTGGCATGCTGGCCTTCTACATAAGCTTCAAGGATATGGTATTACAGGATGATTATTTGATTTAATTCAATCATCCCCATCAAACCATGAAATTAAGGTTGTCCTGAATGGGTTCTATTCTAGTTCCTTTCATACAAATGCTGCTGTTCCCAAGGCTCCTTGGTCCTATACTATTTCTGGTCTTCATCAATGATCTTCCTGATGTCATCAATTCTCAAGTAGGCATCTATGCAGATGACATGACCATTTATTCCTGTCTCAATAGTAAATCCGGCATTGCTGACAAAGTTAACCTGGCCGTTAACAAAAAAAGGCCCTCTTATTCTGTGGTTGACTGGGACAGGAAATGGCTTATAAATTTTAATGCATCCAAAACAAAACTGCTCTTATTTACCCACCATAACGAAACCATGCTTCCTATCAGCATGGTTGATGCTCAACTTCGCAAGAGCATTTCACTGCACTTTCTTGGTTTCGTGTTTTCTACTGATCTGAGGTGGAACAAATACATTCAATCAATAGCTGCACCTAGCACAAGGAAAGTTGATTCTCTGTGTCACTCCAGAAGGTTTTTTTTTTCCGTCTGAATCCATCCTTCACATCTACAAATCTATCATTCATCCATGCATGGAGTACTGTTACTATATATGGTCTGTTGCCCCCGCTGTTCGTCTGTAGATTCTTGACAAAATCCAAAAGATGGCGATGCAATGTGATCAGTCCTGTCTTGATACATTGACTTTAGTCGCTTTTTCACAGACATGACGTGGCTTTCCTCCGTCTGTTCTACAAATATTTTCATGGCAACTGCTCTGACAAATTATTTTCACTGGTGACCCAACTGCATGAATTTAAGTGTGCTAATAGGTTGACATCTTGGTCCCACTCTTTTACTGTTGAAACAGTTAAGTGGAACTCCCTTCCTGTTACTTGCTTCCCTGATATCTATAATCTTCAAAAATTTAAATGTAATGTCAATCAATATCTGATGCCTTGATCCTCAGTCTTCTTTTCAACCTCCCCCCCCCCAATGTATCCAGTCTTTTCTTTTACTTTCACTCTCTGAAACCCTTTGTGTACTAGTGGCATTGCCGCCTTGCTTGGGGTGAAATGCTTATTAAAAAAACAAATTTAATTGAAACCTACCCCACCTCTCTTCTTTTTTTTTTTTTTTAAACTATTGACTAAGATTAACCTGTTATGTACACAGCTTGAAATGAGAAATGGGAAACCTGAGTTTGAATTCCAGTTGTGTTTGTTAGAGACAAAATATATTTGGGAAAAGTATAAATCCATTCCCCCTCCCAAACGTATAGGTTGAATAGCAGGACAGACTGGGTGCTATAGCCTTGGTTGGCAACTAGTCTACTGCAGAAAGAAACCTACTGTGGGAAAATCTTTTGTTATACAGGATCCCCAGTTAGCAAAAATCTGTTGAATTATAAAATAAAAAATGCAATAAAACTAAGACATTATTTAATTAGAAAAGCTTTTAGTTGCTTTTAAGAATAAAGATATGTATACTATTGTGTTAATAAATTTTTTTAGGCTGAATAATTAATTTTTATAAGTATCGTTATTTTTTTTTTTATTAGAATAATTTATAAAGTTTTAAATTTTTTAAAATTCTGTATTAATTGGTAGCGGTTAGGTAAAATTAAATAAAAACTGTATTTACTAATCATAAATGGAAATGCTTACTACAATTCAGCAACTACCCATATTTTAAAAAGAATTTTGATATATTTTTTTTTTTTTTTTGGTGTGTATATAATGTATCGATTTTTAAAAATAGATGTCCATACATGGCATTACCAGGTAATGAGATTGGTAACTATAGTAAATTAAAAGCCAAAGTACCTAAAATTAAATAAAACATTAGATTATGAAGAATATTTTCCTAAATTTTAAAGATTAATGGGTAGTTAAAAATTATTTAAAAAAAAGGTGCTAATCTAAACACCTACCTCAATCTTAAAAAGTTTGTTTCTGCAAAATTTTAAACTAAAAATGTTTCGGATCAGATTTATTAAACTTTAAGTCAGCTAATATTCCTCAAATAAAATTTCAGAAAAATATATTTTATTTTTGAAATATTTTTAAGAGAATTACAATGTGCTGACAGATGGCTCAAACTGGCTAAAATCAGCAGTTTAAAAAAAACAAAAAAATCCTTCCAGTCAATTTAAATTAATTTTGAAATACAGCAAAGTATTTTGCCTATTGAAAATATTAAATTTAATCTATTGGCTTGAAATCAAAACTAAAATAAAAGCATAAGGAAAGATTTTTTTTTTTAAAATTCATTTTAAATCTTAGTTATCATGTTTCTTTTGATGTCTACACTTAACTGAAGTAATTACATGAAACAAGAAATGACCAATTTTTTAAAAATTTACTGCTTATGTTTCTTATTTTAAATTATCAGTAATTTACATTCTCAGCTGACAATTATGAACAGTTTTTCAGTTGATGTACACATTTTTTAAAAAAAGAAATATAATATTTAAAAACAAATCTTGCAGTTTAAACAACCATTTACTGGGCATGTTGCAAAGTGGCAGTTGGGAAGCAGTAAGATTCAAGATGGTGGTTATTTATTGGCTGCTTAAGAACTTATCTGAAACAATTGAATTAAATTTCTTAGAGTAATAATGACTAATATATAAATGATCAAATAAAAAGATAGAAATTGGCATTTTACAATGTTTATTTCAAATCACTTAATTCTTTTTGTTCTTTATGGAAAAATGTTTCTTTTAATCATCAAACTCCTCATTTTTCCTTTTTATTTGAGTTAATAGTAAATTTATAGGAAATAGAAATAATAACCCCTTTAAAAAAAAACAAAAAAAACTGGCAGTAGAGAAAACAATTCCACAGAAATGATTCCTCATTAGAGCTGTTTCGATTTGAAGGCAGATGACAAATTCTTGTGATTTTTTTCATTGTTAACTTTGTAAATAACTTAATAAATAACTCCAAACCTTCCTGTCCTTTATTAACTCATAAAATTTTCATAATATTTACTTTGTTTCCAAAGCTCTTAATTTGTACTTATTCTGATATTAATATCAAGTCCTTTTTTGATTTTGGTTTCTTGGAGACAACATAAATTATAGTTCTATCAACATCCCAAGTCAATAATTCCTGCTTTTCTTTCTCCAAAGGTTCTCCAGCATTAACACTAGTTACATGAGATGCTGTGTCTTTCTGTTAATCATGATTTTTAACAGACAGATGCACCATATATATATATATATATATATATATATATATATATATATATATATATATATATATGATTTTGTGACCCTGTGTTTCACACTTTTGTGATCATCAGATAAACTGGTTTATTTTTTTAAAAAATTGAATCTATTTATGCTTGTTTGTATTTGATTATGTTTGGTGGTGGGAGGGGGAAATTCTCTGTGTTTGTTTGGGATGACACTCTCACACACACATACATGTGTTCGCATTTTAGTTCACACAAACATATCCATATAAACAATCCGAGGTTAAGCACAAATACACACCCATGCTTTCAAGCATACATATATATTCAATTGTAATTCTATTTTGATGTTGAGACTGTAGCGATGTTCTTTCAACAAGGGGCAGGTTGAGGTGTTCTTGACTGTTTTCAGATTGGCCACATGCATCACCAGACAAACTTACACTTCCTTTTTACACTTATTATTACTATTTTTGCCATCATTATCATGATTACCACAACTATTATGATAATTACCATTGTCATTTTCTGTGGTCTCAGAAAGTGGTACTTACATGCTAGCTGATTAGTGTTAAAAAATAAAAAAAAACCTGGAAAGGATTTTTGGAAATCTATATACAGTGTAACCCAGATATAAGAGAGTTGTCGGGACCGGAGAAAAGGTCTCTTATATCCGGGTTTCTTTTATATCCGGGTTACACTGTAAAACAGATGTCTGTGTATGCTATTTATGCATGTCCACATTTCTCTGCTGATTTGGATAAAATTGTACACACACATTGCAAATTTACTAAGGTAGGCCAATCTCCAGCCCCTCATTCCCCAGGTTTGACAGGAAAATCAATAAATTTGAAGGTGGGTACAACTTTTTGTAAAAATAAAGGCAGTTACACACAAACAAAATTTTTACTAGATGAGCTGATGTTCTTTGCACTTAATGCAAAACATAGCTCATGTAGAGTGCTTGATAGTTTTCACACAAAAAAATTGCAAAATAACTGAAAAAATTAGGATTTTGATACTACTAAAAATAAAAACTAGAATTATTTTCTTTGAACATGTCGCAAAAAAATTGCCATCATGCAAGAAATAGTGTGGTTTTAGTCCTGTTTTATTTCCCCTGCATATAAATGAAAAACCATGAAAAACTGTTCAAAAAGCATGGTTTTTCATCTGATACTTCTCAAATATTTGCCATGTAAATTATTTATGACACGCAAATTGTTGTGTGAATGTTTGCTTTAGATTATTTCAGTTAAATGGACGAAATCTGAAACAAACCAGATCCAAAATTGGCATTTGAACAACCTTTGATGCAAAGATTGCTTGAGAGGGATTATTGAAGTGTTAAGAGGGAAAATTTCTCAAAGAATCTCTTATTAACCCCAGCTTTACAGTAAATGTACAAAGGAGGAAGGGGTGTTCATGCATTTGCACTTGCAGATGAATTAAGCTCTGATTCTTCATCCCTGTTTTTATTTGATTATTAGATTTGTGAACAATGCCATATTATTTGAAAGTTATTATGGCCATAGGAAATTTACTGAATATCTAAAACAATTTAACCCCAAGAAATGACCACACAAGAAGTTTTTATCAATGGAATTCCTTTATTAAGAACAGTCAAATGCTTGCAAAGGACATACCATATAAAAAGATGTGGTGGGGGAGTAGCTTAGTATACCAATGGATAATGTATGCAAGCACGGACTCAGGCAGACATTTCTAGACAGGGGATGTGGTTATACAATTGCAGCTATATACACCCAGTCAACACTAGGTACTTTGGATAGTATTCAATAAAGAGAATGTGGGAGAAAAAGAACCAGTTCTACAATGAGAGAGAAGCCTTTTTCTGTGAAGAAAAAATAAGTAGCCTGATAGCTGCCATAAATATCATTTGACATTGTTGTTTAAGAAATTTAATTCAAATTTTTTTTTTTAATAAGTAGGCAATAACTGCCATTTTGAATCTTTTTTTTTTTTCCTACTGTCGCCATGCAGTGTGCCCAGTAAACAGAATGCTAGCCTTTTGTTGCTACAATTAGTTTTGTTTGACAAAGTTGTCAGATGAACCAAATAACATCTCTCAGTTTTTAGTTCATTTTGTAAAACATTCTTAATTTTTAAAAGACTTGTGTGCCTCTGTCTGTGCATCTACATCTGTCTTTGATCAGTATAATACTGGTGATTTTTCTTTTAAGCAGGTAAGTTAAGTAGTTTTTGTTTGATGTCCCTGCCACCTTTTTTTCATTTGAATAAGTTGTAATTTTTAAATTTATTTCATTTGTATTGCAAAATTTCTACATTTTTCAGTCTTTTTTTTTTTTTTTTGTTACAGCCACTAAAAATTAATTTCATAGTCATTGCATAAACAAAAATAGTCATATAAGAAATGACATTTGAGTAGTTCTGTTCTTTCTCTTTACTGATATACTTATATATATCTTGCATAGTATAAAAAATGATTTATGTTTATTCTAAATTTGTCTATTTCTGTGGATAAATTTTATTTTATTTTATTCCAGATCGAGTAAATCGAGAAAAAAGACGACTAGCCAGATGTCATCCCTATTCTTCACATGTTTATCCTTATCACAAAAACATGTCTCCCGCTCGTATAAAACCCACTTACTCCTCTCATTCCTTTGTCTTTTTGAATCCCAAAATGAATTATACCAAAGTCAATTCCAGACACACTACTAAAACAGCAGCTACTTCACAGGCAGTAGCATCTACATACTTGTGCAAAAAGCACCCAGCAGTTTCTGTTAATCGAACAGTTAATCACAAGAATCTCACATTTAAAAAGGTGCACGTGACTCCTACACCTAAAACAAGTACAAATGTTGCTCAAACCTCATCCCAGCTAACTACATCAACTGCTAGTAACATGGACAATCAGCTCTCCAAGGGAGGTACTCTTAAAAATGTCAAAACAGGCTCAAAACTTAGAACTTTGGTTTCTTGTACGCAGCAGCAAAAATCTACAATAGGTGTTGAAAGTGTGGCATGTTCTGAAAAATCATCCCCTGAAAAGCCAATGTTAAAGGCTAAATTGAACTCTCCTTTCTCTACTGCAGCTAGGACTTGTATTACAAATCGCACCTCCAAAGTGTCACCAGCTGCAACCTCTTCTACTCTATCAAAGATAAAGCCTGTGACTTTTAAGGCTCCTGTGACGAATACTGCTTCTATATCACCATTTGTGGAACGACGCCGTTACAAGATTGTACGGGAACACAAGCCTCCTGCTGCCAGCCAAACTGTTGCTTTTACAATGACTAAAGAGAGTTCAGCGTCTTCTTTGAAGTCACACACTGTAAACACACGCTTCAGTTTGGTGAAAAGGCCAGACACATTCATGCAAAAGAATGGTTATTCATATGTTTCAAAGCGGTGCCTTCATAGAGCCAAAGTCATAAGTCTGTCAAATTCAGAAGCTGGTAAATCTTACATTAAGAAACTTGGGAAACTTATAATTGATGCTGGCAAGAAATTTGACAAGAAACCTCTAGTTATGGTGTCCAAGCGTAAAATCAGTCGTGGTAAGGATCAAGTTTTTCTGTCAGCATGAAAAATCAATCTCCCCCCCCCCCCCACATAACTTTATTAATTTGGTCAGCCATCCTATTTATATGCTTATATGAAGATGAGGTCTAGATCCTAATTTTATGATTGGACTGAGGTGAATGTGGACTTAAATGTTATTACTTTATTGTTGATTACTTATAATTTTCATGAATATATTGGTAAATAAACAAAACAATACAGATTATGAGCAACATAAAGATTTTTTTATTTTTTAGATTATGTCTATATTTATAGTAAATTTAATAGAATCACATTAGACAAAATCTAATTATTCTAAATCGATGATTCCTCCTTTCTCAGTTGTGGTTTTCACTTTTTGAACGACACAATATATACACACCTCAGAGAAAATTCTTGGCTGCTTTCTTAGCTATGTGAGACTCCCCACCTGTATAAAAAAAAAAAAAAAATCTTTGTGCTTAGGAAACGTCAGTCTGTTGTGCAGCATCAGATGCTCTTAGGTAACATCCCCGCTTCTCTAGAGTCTATTAGTATTCTGGGGACTTGCTTTTCAAAGATCTTTATGTAGCCAAGAGACTGCATGAAACTGCAAGCATCACTATAGCTCAGTTGAAGGCTTTTTAGAACTTAGTGATTAATCTGTCAGTTGTAATTAAGACAATTTGGTCTGTTTGGCCTCCTCATTCACAGCAGCTGGTCTGCTACTCTGGTCAATTTCTCTTTTCTCTCTAGGAATGCCATTCATTTACTTGGACTCCTCTTACTCTGCCTACATCAAGTACAGCAGTTCTTGTGAATGTTTACAACACTTACAAAAACAGAAGTTCTATGACAGCTCTTTACTTTCTGTGTGCTCCCAGAATGGAATTCATTTTGAAAAATTATTATGGGTAGAAAAAGATTATTTAATAAGTCTTTTTTTTTTTCCCCAGGTTTGTAGATATTTAGTGTTTATAGCTAAAAAAACAAAACAGACCTTGGAATTCTGACTAATTCTTAAATTCAACCTTCAGAATGGGAATTACATTTTGACCAACTCATATTATGAGGTTGTTTAATATAAAATTGTTTATTTATTAAAATAAATGAAGGCAAGGAATTATTTAAGATATTTCACTTGGCCTCTATAAATATTTTTTCATCTGGGCAACAAGTTGTAAATTTGTTTCCTAAAGAATTCTTTACAACAAAATTCAGTTTTCAATTTGAATCTGATTGGAAAAAAACTGTACCTTAAAGTCATTATTAGCTTGAAGGAAATCTAATCTATAGCAGTCTTAAATGCCCTCTCAAATGACCTGTCCAATGAGAACATTCAACCTCCATGGATTGAATAAAAGATTCATTTTAAAATCCCTACACACCTGAACAATGTTGAGATAAGGACACTTGTGTAAATAATTTTTTTTTTTTAAGAAAAAAAAAGTGGCTGTATGAAGCTGATTGGGAGGTGATTGCTTTTGGTTGGGTCAACTGAGAGAGAGGGGTCTGATGTTTTTTGGATGCTTGAAAATCCCCAATGATACTAGCTATATATGTTACTGAAGTACCCTAACACACTGCAAGGGTATTTGAGATATGCTTCATCTAAAAAAACCCCAAAAAACAACAAAAAACATTCAGATATGGTGCGGTGTAGTCAGAGGTATTGAATTAATGGTATCCTTATAATGAGATAAGTTGAGAAAAAAATCTAGGTAATTTGAAATTATACTAAACAGTTGTTTTTTTTTTTCTTTCAAGGCAGTTATTTATTACTACCTCTTATTTACATATGAATAAAAAATCTGGATATAAAAAAACTAATAGCTCCCTTTTTGTACAGAAGTTAGCATAATCTTTGAGGGAACAAATTCATTGATATTTTTCTTTTCTCGCTTTTTAAAAATTTTATTTCATGAGTCAATATCTAGCATCATTTAATAATTGATGGTTTTACAGGTAGTACATGATTACAGTTGAAAATAACATTTCACTAGTGCATAATTAAGAAATTTTGTCATTGCTGGATCATTTTTCAAAATAACTTTAATCAGACAAAAGATGACAAGTTATACTGACAAGCTCCTATTAATGTTCAATAGAAAATGATTTAGTTATATTTCATAAGGTGATGGAGCTCTATATGTCCTAAATTCATGCCTTGTTAAGAAAAAAATATTAAATTACAATTTTATTATTGATAAATTCACTTCATTATTAAAACATTTTAGGTGCACTCAAAAGCAAGCAATATAAAACTAGTTTTGATTTTCTTTTTTCTATTTACATTCTACAAGTGTATAATATAATTCATCCTCTGAAACTAAAAGTTATCAAATAAAGCAATATTTTATTTTACAGTTTTATATTAGAGCATTTTTAAGGAAAAGACTTTAAACCTGTCAAACTTATGATCAAGTAACACTTGCCTCAAAGGCATTTACTGAATTTAAATTGATGCAATAAATACAAAAAATAATTAGTTGAATTTTTGAAGACTTATGGTCTAACAAACCTTTGAAATTTTGTATTTCGCTTTCATAGTAACAATTTGTGAAATTAAATTTTTCTATATTCAAGGAACAATTTTTATATTGGGATATTCTCACGTCCTTTTTTTCTCCTGGTATAAAGTTTATGAAAATTGAAATTTTATTTTATTTTAAAGGCTTTTTTGATCACTTAATATTAGTCACAAAATTTCATGATGTCTAATTTTTTGACAATTTCTGTTCTGTTTAAATGTGCATAGCGTTTTAACAGACTATTATTGTGAAATATGTGCTAAATCTTTTTGTGTCAATATATGAAAGTTAATTGATTTTTTTTTTTTTATCTTAGTACTTCAAATAATGTCTATGTATATAATATGCTTGTAATTTTATCCATTTTTACAGTTCCACTTCAATCCACTCCAATATTGCCAAAAAGGAAGTCATCTGTCATTCCTCCAAAATCTAAGTAAGCTTCAAATTCTTTAATATTTGGCTTCAATTGATATTTCAAGGAATAAAATTGATTTTACTGATATTTGCATGTGTGTATCTCATATGAAATAGAAATATTGCAGGAAGTCAATATTCATGTTAACACATGAGAAGTAAACCTTTTTGAAGAAATAATTTTATTTTGTTTGTTTTGTTTTACATGAAGATAAAAATAGTTATGTAGTATAAGAGTTAGAAATAATAGATAATAGATTAAATTATTCTTTTACTGGTGATTACTTTTTTTCTTTTATTTTTCTCTTCATGCTTGTTAAACTATTGCTGAAATTGAGGCACCAGGTTATATTTTTGATATCTGTATTATATCTAAATTTTTTTTTCTCTCCTCCTCTTAGGTTGAAGGTTGACCATCGGCGCTTTGTTTATCATAACTTAAACTCTTCAAAGATTCTGATTTCACCTTTAGCTTTAAAACATAAATTGTCTCCAGAAAATCAAAAGAAATGGTTTTTAGGTGCTAAACGTGAGTATTGCTTAAGTTTTTTTTTTTTTTTTTTTTGTTTATCTATCCTTTGGAATTTTGTCATTTTAAGTTTTTTAAACTTTGTATTCAAATATTTTAAAAATATGATTTTGTTCTTTGTCTCATGACTTGAAATTTTAATGCAGATTTTATGAATGAGATTTTTTTTTAATGATTAACTCTGCTCTACAGAATGTTTTCCTAAAATGATTAACCAGAAAATTAATACCATTAACTAATATCAGCAGCATGTCACAATTTGAAAATTGTATTCTGACATTATGAAAGAGAATTGCTCAATGGTCTTAAAGATAAGTTCTTGTATGATGTAATCTTTTCCTCAAGGCTTTAGAACTATTTCAGATTTTTTGCTTGAATTTAGCATCAAGCAATTAATGCATTAAGTTTTTCACCACCTTATTTACTGTTTGTAATCAATATATTTGTATTCAGAAATTTGTTTTAACCCAATTTTTATTCATTATCATCTATACTTAAATATATTATTTTTTAAAAAATTATTTTTTGTTTCAGGTTTCATTAATACAAAATTCAGCAAGCTGCAGACTGTTACTGTCCAAGGAGTAAAGTACCGTGTTGAAGCAGGAGGAAAAAACCTGCGACGACTTGACTCTGGACCCAAGGTTTTGCCAAGTGAGTGTTAAGGTCTTTTGTAATTCCAGCAAAACTTCTATATTTAGCACCATAATCTTTCCATAGTAAATTGCAATATGTTCTTGTATCATTGTGTAAAAGTAGCATGCTTTTATGATTAAACAGTTGTCCAGATTAAGAGGAATCTTTGAAAGAAGAATTTCTCAATTGAAACCATTGCTGGCCTCTGTGGACACTTAAAGCTTAATTTCCATAGACAGAATGAAATTCTTACGATTTACATTGCTGAAGAGCCTTGTGTGTGTATAGCAGTTATATATGTTCAAATGTAATATCCTATAATAAAGAAATATATATATTTGTTTCTATTCCAAAGAACATTGGGATCACCAGTTCTATTTCCATACATTTCAGTAAGTGGTAGCTGAGGGTCAATCAGTTTAAAAGACTCAAAACTTTGAAATGACTGTAAAACATGCATATTACATGCTGTTGGGTAGAGTAGCTAATGGCTTATGTGTAGTTTGTTTATGCATCCCTATTATGTCAATGCAAATGGGTTTCTTTTTTTAATATTTTTCAATATTAAGCTCCAAGTAAGTAGGAAGCAGAGACAATGGATGTTAAAAAAAAAAATATGAAAAATAAATTATGAAATAGTAGGCAACTAAGTGGCTCCATGTTGATTTGGATAATGAGAAGGGACAGAGCTTGTCTCAATTTCCCAGTGGGACACCTTTCCTTGACAAGACCCTTACCATTCGTTATTAACTTCTATCCTCCAGTTTGATCCCAAAAACTATATAAAAATCTGATTGAAGTAGGGGAAAAAAGCAAGCAGATTCATTGTGGACGATACACATTCTACAGCATAAAAATAATGTTCCCATTAAATGTAAGAAGGGATGCTCTACATGATTTGAGTATTGTGCAATTGTTGTCAGCTGCAACCAATGTCATTCAGCTAGAAATTTATAAACCACTCAATGAGAAGCTACTAAGTCTACAACCAGATAACAAGCCACAATTCATAAAGGTAAAAAAACAAAACAAAAACAAAGCTATATCCACTAGTGATTACCACAAAGCTGAGCCAAGAAAAAACCCCAAAACTGCAAACAATTTCCAAAAACATAAAAGTTGAAACATCCAAAACATCTCCAACACTTTATCAATTAAGAACTCCCTCTCATGACACCCAAAAAAACTACCAAAATCCTGCAAACAAATCACAAAGATCTTCAATCTGGCCCTTCTCTCTGTGAAGGATATATTTTGTCAATAACTCCAAAGATCCCCCCCCCAAAAAAAAATCATGCCAGTGATCCTCCTCAAAACATAGAAGTCACTCCAAAAATCCTCTGGAGAAAGAAGAAAAAAATAGTTGCAAAAATGGGAACAGGCCTGTCTTCCTCCACAAAATTTCAACCTAATAATAAAATCACAATAAATAGTCCAATACTATATTATAAAAATTGTCCAATGAAAGCTTTTGTCAAAATGATTTGTTTTAAATCCTTAACAAATTTAAATCACTTGTTAGTCAAACTGAAGTATAATCTTGTTGGTTCTCTCTTGTGTTGACATCTGATACTTTTAAAAAGCACATTTACCATATTATTGTTCCAGCAAGTTATGTAAGCAAAGACATATTTGAAACATCCTATTTCCACCTATTGAAACCAATACTTAAAGTTTTATGTTACTTGTATTTTCATGTTTAAATTGAAAAATTACATAAAACAGATAAATGTAGAATATCTGTCATTGTTAGTCATTGTGATTTTTGTCCTGTAAGATTTATATTTGACATAAAATAACCCAAGGGTTGATAGGTTGTTAAATTAATCAACCTAAAGTGGTCCACTTTGGATACAGCATGATTAAAATCCTACAGTTGGATTTATAAATTTTTTTTCTTGAAAGTCTTTATTTGTATATACAATATAAAAATATTACTGCTCATTTGCTTTATTCATAATCTTCATTGTTTTCTAATTGCTAATAAAACGTAAACAGAATTTTTTTTACCTTGTTTGAAATGACATCACTGAATACATAGTATGTTTGCTGTGAAATTTGAAAGATTAAAAACATATTTAATGATAATCTTATATGGGAAGATATTTTGTTCAAGAGTTGATAAACAAAATGTAATAAAAATATATTTTTGCTAATGATTTACTTTTGTGTATAATAGAACTGTTAAGTGTAATCAACCTAAAATGAAAAAACTTCCCTTCTACATTCATTGGCTTTTGTTTATTTAATTTTAACCAGGTTTTATTTTTACTGACACTTTGAGGCTTTAACCTGTTTTTTTTTTTTTTTCTCATATAGAAATTATCATTAAATTTGACTTTCAATCCTTGTAAAATTATCTTGTTTTTTTTATTGTTCAGGTTCAAAGGTTTCTCTTATCTCTAAAGTCAGCAGAATACACATTGGTGGTGCCATCTTTACACGTACATCAGCAGGTGTCCTTAAACGGGTCAACACTCACAAACTCATTGTTGCAAAGTAAGTGACTTTTTTGATTTTTTTAAAAAAAATAAAACCATATGCTAATTGCTCAGAATCTTGACATTAGACTTGCAATAGTTTAAAATTGAAAATGTGAAAGTTATTTTTTTATCTTGTCTCTTAAAGTCTTGTATATAGTAATATGTAGGTTAAATGAATTTTCTAGTATCAATAAATGAACTGAATAATTAATGTTGCCCTAACCTGAAAGTATATACTTACCCACAGTAAGCAATGATAAACTGTTCAACTTGGTTCACCTGAAGGCAAAAGACCAAGGTGTGCACAAGAAATGCTGTTTGCTGATGACACAGCACTGACCACACACACCAAACACAGTATCCAACAACTGATTAGTTAGTTCAAGCATGCCTGTAAGGAATTCAGGCTAACTATTGACATAAAAAAGGCATGTGATGGATCAGGATGTTTCTGCATCTCCAATCAACATCGATGGTGTGTTACTTGAACTCACAGATCACTTCACATTATCTGAGCTCTACCATCACCAACAATCTATTGCTTGAGCTGGAAATTGACCACTGCCTCGCCAAATTGAGCAGGAGAGTATGAGACAAAAATTGGCTGACCTTGTGCACCAAGCTCAAAGTATTCCAGGCATGTGTCCTTAGTACTTGGCTTTACAGCTGGACAACATATGCCAGGCAGGAAAATCACTTAGAAAGTTTCCATTTCTGCTGCCTACTATGTGTCTTCATCATCACATGGAGGGACAAAGTTATCAACACGCCTGTGCTGGGGCAAACAGACTCCTGGTGTGTGCATTTTCTCCTGTCAATATCATCTTTGATGTCTGGTTCACATACATGAAATTAATGATGGCTGTATATCAAAAGACTGTTTTAAGGACATCTGCAATAGAGACCTCCAAAACTCACAATTGACCCTAGTAGCTGGGAACAGCTAGAAGACGATTCCAATGGCTGGCAAGGAGTCATGCAAGGTGAAAAAACGTGATTCCAACAGTTGGAGATCAGAAAACAATGTAGGAAGCAATCACAAATCTTTATTCCACATTTCAACTTCATCTGTCACACCTACAGAAGAAAGTGCCATGCAAAGATCTGACTATTAAGCCATGCTGTTTACAAAAGGGCTGAATTTTGAACACACGGCAGGTATTACCATTATTTTGGGAGATAACAGTTGCTTATTATTATCCAAAAAGTTATCTTTCTGAATAGATTAGCATTTTACACATGCTTTAACATGAAATGAGTTTGCTTTTAAAGCTTTCAGTAAGTTCCATTCTGTTGTTGACAAATATAAATTAAGAGTAACTTTAATCAGATTTTTATATCTACTTCTTTAATGTGCAATATATGAAATATTGAAGTATTTAATCATTAAAACAAAAAATAAACCTGTTCTGCCTGGAAGTTTTAAATTCCAACTGAAACATAAACTTTTATTGTTCCTGAAAGTTTTTGTTACTTATCATTTAAGTCAGGGGTCAGCAACCTTTTGGAGATAGTGGGCCAGAAATCTCTGCATTGTCTCGGAGGAGGGCCATGATATCAAATGTGTTAAAATAAATTATCTCAACCTCAGGCTGCTCTGTCCAGAAGGCTACTTCGGTCTGGAGGTTTAAAGAAAAAACAATGAAGTTAATGTTATATTATTTAAACAAAGTTTCTGATTTTACTGCAGGAATAACAGGATAACAACACAACAACAAAAAAAACAAAAAAACATGCAAATTCCTTACTACAACTAGAAATGTCAAATTATTTAATGAGAAACTTGTTTCTGCTTATTGTTTGATAACTTCTTCACATTAGGTAAAATATATGTTGATGACATGAGCAACAAATCGTCCAGGTTGTCAGCAACGAACCTTGATCTAAAACAATAATATATTTCATTTTTGTTAAAAGTTGTTCACGAGCATATATGTACTTCCAAATAATGATTTTCACATTATTCAGTACGTTTTTATATATTTCACTTGGTAAAACATTTCAATTTAAAAAAAAAAATCCTCATATTGGAAGTTGATTAACTCCAATTGATATTTTTCTGCCATTTGTTCTGCAAATTAATTAGATAATGAGTGTCCAGGTGTTGGCAGGTTGGTCAAAAATCCTTTATGGGCCGGATGTGTCTAGGGGGCTGATTTTTTTTTTTTTTTTTTTTTTTTTTTTTTTTTTAAGTGATGCATTTTTTTCTCAAGTCACAAAGGCTATGGTTGAAATTCCATTAATTTCAATTATGAATCCCATTTGCTCTTGTTAAAATGTCCTTTTGGTTCGTAAAATATTCTTTACTTTTTCTTTTTCCTTCCCAGTCGAGCTGTTAATAAAAGTATTGCTACAGCAGTAGCCAAGGGTAGAAAAATTCAAAGCAAACCAGCCAAAAAGCCTTGTCTGTACTTCAACAATTTTGGAAAATGTAAACGTGTCAAATGTCCTTATGTTCACGATCCAAAGAAGATTGCTGTTTGTCGGAGGTAGGTTGTTAACTATTATTATTGGTTTTGGACCATTGTATTGAAGGGAGTGGAATGAGTTATCTCCTCCTCGTTTATACAGCATTTATGCTTAATTCTTGTTGGTAAAGCAGTAATTTTAAAATAGACTGTCATGCGTAGACCTCTGCTGTTTAATGAAACTAAAATAAAACTGAAAGATTCTTCATGAATTGGTAAATTGCATACAATGCTTTAAAATGAAATTTAACAATATTGATATTAAATCTCTTAGGATTTTTCGTTTTATTTAGTAAAAAGTTTGGTAATATCACTAACTCTTATTTAATGCTTATGATATTTGTATTGTGTTCGTCTTTTTAAAATTTATATATGTTTATAGACAAATTCTTGTGAAATATGTAAATTTAAATATGATAATGAATTCTATTGTTGGAGTATTATTAAACATATTACTTGCAGATATTGATAATTTGACAATACTTAAAATAGACTTAAATGGGTCCATTCATTAAAAAAAATTTTTTTGATGAAAATAATTTTTGTAGATTATCAGTCTTTATACTTTCTTTAGGCCATGACACTTGTCAAAATTGAAAAATAGATTTGTTATTGATCCCTGACTTTTACAGGCTTGTTGGCCTAACTAACCTATTATTTAGAAATGCCAAATTTGAAACTCTGCTAACATCATTGATAGCTACATATTTTTTTTTTTTTTCTGAATTTTTTTACCTTTTCATTAATTTTTTTTTAAACTATTGTTTAAACTTTAAAAAAAATTGAAGAACATTTTTTTTTTCTAAGCAGATGCACAAATATTTGAGGTTCATAATTATCTTAAATAAAGAATAAGTGGATACATAATTTTATTTATGTAATTTTTTGTTTTTTAATTAAAAATGAATATATGTATGCATGCAAAAGAGTTGGCATACAAAAATCACTTGGGGCCAATAACTGTAAAAACCAACAATTTGATTTGACACTCTATTGATATTATAAACTGGTTCTCCCCTCCTAAATTGATAATACTATTTTTGATTCTAACGAGTGTTCTGGCTTAAGGAAGGTCTAATAATGCTAATATATATATATATATATATATATATATATATATATATATATATATATATATATATATATATATGATATCTCTTTTCTTTCAATGAGTGGATCAGTCTATTTAAGTAGTGCTGATTATTTGCAAATTAGTTGCTCTGACATTAAGCATCAGTTGTGATATTAGTAAAAGGTAATTACTCAGATGGAATAATATAATGGATTCTAACATATAGTCAAAGGTATTCACTACTTTGTTTTTAACAATAGCCATAGATTTCTTGGACAAATCACTCGAGTTTATTACAGTATTAGGAGATAACATGTTAAAGTGTAATTTCAATTTTAAACCATTTGATTTGAGTAGTTATCTCCCTTTGATTCTGTAGGCGTCTTGCAAAGAAAAAAAAAAACAAACATAATTTTGTAGACGGAAATTTCTACATTTGAGGCCAAACTTCCCGATGTTAATTGGAGCAAAGGATGGCTTGTAAATTTTAATGACAAAACTACTTTGTTTAATCATCATTTTCTGTCTTCCATCAGCATGGCTGATGCTAACCTCCAGACATTTTTCACTGACATGAAGTGGTGTGATTATATTGAATCAGTTGCTACATCTAGTATTAGGAAAGATTGTTCACTGTGTTGTGCTAGACAATTTTTCCCCACCAGAATCCATCTTGCACATTTATAAATCCACCATTCGTCCCTGTAGTGAATACTGCTGCCATATCTGATCTGGTGATTCTACTATATATCTAGAGATTCTTGACAAAATTCAAAGAGAAATCTATAATATAGTTGATCCTGACCAGTCATCTCCACTTCTGTCACTTTCTAAGGCTGTGACATGGCTTCTGTCTGTCTTTTCTATATAAATATTTTCATGGCAATTGTTCTGATACTTTCCACCTTGGTGTCTCAACTGCATGAATTTAAGCATATTGGCAACTACGTCTCACTGTTCTTACTGTTGAACTAGCTAGATTTAACTGTCTGTTCTATTCTAATAGTTTCTTATTTGCCTACGGAACTCACTTCCAGTTTCTTGATTTGCTGCCACCTACAATCTTCAAAAATTTAAATGCAAAACCAGTTGTCATCTTCTGTCTTCCTGAAAACCTCATTTCCTTTCACTCTCAGTAATTCTTTGTGTCTTAGTGACATTGTTGACTTTCTTGCAGTGAAATGATTAAAAAAGAAATAAAAAAAGTGAATTCTGTCATGAGGAAATGCAATTACATGCTTGAGTAAAATATTTATCAACACTTTAGTATAGTAAAATGTGCTACATGTTATTGTATAGCTAATGTATGTAAACTTAGTAAAATCTGAATTTTGAGATGTTATATTATCCCGTGTATTTCAAGCCTTGACATAAGTGTAATGATTGGTGTTTATTGTTTTTTTTTTTTTTTTTTTTTTTTTCTCTTTTCTTTCTTTCTTTCTTCTCTAGAATGATTCAAGGGACATGTAAGGTTTCCGGCTGTCCCTTTTACCACAAATTGGCCAAAGAAAAGATGCCCACTTGCTACTACTTCCTGAAAGGTCACTGCAACAGAGACAACTGTATTTACCCCCATGTGAAAGTAAACAAAAATGCCCACACCTGTGAGGACTTTCTTAACGGATATTGCAGTCGTGGTGAAAAGGTCAGTTGCCCTGTTAATTCTCTTTATACACCTAATCATTTTATGCTCATTTTATAGCAATAAAGTTTTGCGTAATCTGGAACAAGATCACAGTAGTGACGCATCCTAGTGCCTACTGAATTTAAATGAAATCACTTGAACATTGTTTTATGGCAGAGCTTCATATATCTCTTGTTTGTAAACTGTTTGCTGTAATGGCATCATTGAAATCTGGGCTATACTATGGATTATTTATGCTTCCAAATGGCCTTTCATCATTAAACATCTTATGATGGATATTGAAGAGGTGCTGAACTTTTTTTTTATTTTTTATTTTTTTTTTTGTAACCAGTCTAGTCTGGCTTCATCCAATTCTTTTTCTCTTTTCATTTATCTTCTGTAAATATAAATTGCACCTTGCTTTTGAATTTAAAAGTAATGTATAACAAGTATAATTTTCTCTCCCAAAAAAGTTTGAAACTTTAAAAAATTTGATTTACTCATCATCACAATTCATGTTTTTAAGTAGTTACAAAAAAGAAATGTCTGTATATTTGAAACACTAAAAATAAATTCCCTAAAGGATCGAGATTATTTGAAAAAGACAAAAAACTTCTATGAAAAATTCTAATGAATTACAATTTACTAGAAGCATGAAATAAAATCTTTTTCTTTCTCTCTCTTGATATTAGCAATTTATGGCCTTGGTATTTTTAACTCCCGTTTTCAGTGCACCATGAAGCATTTCTTTGTCTGCCAGAAATTCCAGGAGACTCAGGTTTGTAGCCACAATGCTTGTAAGTTCAAGGCTCGCCAAATGACTAAAGCCAAAATGCCGACTTCAGACAACAAATATTTAGATGCTGATCATGGCAAAAAGAAAAAAGCGTGAGTTGATGAAATCTTTAAAAAAAAAAATAATATTTTGCTTTAAGTTTTTTATTTTTTTATTAATCTATTCCCACCAAACAAAGCTTATTTTATTACATTTTTGAGTTTTGACATTGCATCCATTAATATGGATGTTGGAGAAATAAATTTGTAATGCATTAACATTACAGATGCTTTTTTAGTGTAAATCCAACTAAAATACTAATTTAATTCTAATCTTCTAAAATATGTTGTAGACTATTGTTTATTATCAAAGCTATTTCATATTAGCTGCAAATATATTACACATTAATATAAATTTGTTTAAATTTAGATTTAATTGTTACAAACTTGTGTTACTTTATGTGTCCACTTGATTTTTTTTTTTTTTTTTTTTTTTTTTTTGTTGAAAAATTACTTTGATGTAATAAAAATATACAGATCAAATTTTTTCTCACTTTATGCCTTCATACTTAAATTATTTGTTTTTAGAATATTCTGTTTCTCTTCTTGACATAAACAAATTCTATTCAACTGACAGTGTAATTTTTTTTTTTTTTCCTAATCAGCTATTGCGTATCCACACTGAAATAGTGGATAAACTACCTTTTTTGAGTACTTGTTGAAAGCACTCAAGCAAAAAGTTTGCACTGTTAATTCATAATTCTGAAAATACAATTAAAAAAAATTGTAACCTACATTCTTTGAATACTCAGATATGTATGTCTATTGAAGTTGAACTGAAATAGAAATCCTAAAGTCATGTGTAATTTTAAATCAATTTACTTGTGATGTAAAAATGTTTCCTCTTTTATTGTGATCACTATGAATACAAACTATCTTTGGTTTGCTTTGATGTTGTTCTAACCTATGTGATATTTTGCTTTCTGTGCTTTTAAATTGTCATGTTCATCTAGCAAACATTTTGTTTCATTCTCAATGCACATTAGTTGCGTAGAAATTTAACTATGACATTCAAGAAAATAAAATTGTAGAATCTTAAATGATGCGTGGTGATTTTTAACCTGATTAAATGTGAATGTTGTAGATGATCTGATAAAGTTTTCAAGGTCTTTGGTCTCTGAAACTTGGGCCAGTGTATAGTCTGATCTTTAGAGTATGATGGTGTATACAGTAATCAGGTTCAGTGGTGGGCAGGTATCACTGCTTCATTTTTTTTTCTTCTTTTCAGTTTAGAGCTGTCTGAGAGAATCTGGATTGTAAGTGTTTGTGAGATTGAATGATAATTTTGGCAAAAGTGGTGAAATGAACATACCTACATTTATAGACAAGTTTCTGGTTGCCTGTGTGATATAGACACTTGCCAAGATAAGTGCATTTGTAAGGGCAGCAGTATCTATTTGTATGGCATCCCCAACACCATTGTGCAAGTCTCCTGAGATATGATGAGTGGTGTTCAGTAAGGAGTAGGTTCTGCCTTTATGCAAGTGATGATCAGTTGCATATATGGTGTAAAGAGATGTCTTACAACATACAGATTCAACCCTGAACATTATTTTTTGAGGTATAAGTACAACCCTTACTTGCCTTTGGGGTTTGTGGAGAGAATGTGCCATATGTCCAGAACCTTGTTCAACCTGTTCTGCTATTCCTAGGACAGTCCATGTGCACTTTCAGCATGATATTGCCTATCCACATGATAGCTCTAGCACTCGATATGCACTGCAAATCAATTTCTTACACAACTTCCAAAGCCAGCACAATCACCAGACATGGGACAATGCCTGATATATTCAGTTAGCCTACCTACAGATTTGTTGTATTCTGTAATGGGTGCAATATAAGAGATATTGCAGTATTATTGTATTCCTCATCTGTACAAGTGTAGGCATGTTAGTATAAAGGCCTGTGTATGGAGTCTGAATACTCTATTTTGGAATCTATGCATATCTGTATATGTGATCATTTACTGTAATCTTGTTAGCTGCACATTTAATCTGCCGTAAGTTGAAAGTCATTCAGGGTGTTGCAATTTTATTTCCCATCAATGTATCATTTTTATAGTGTAAATAATTTTCATAACTAATAGATTATAATAAACTTGCTTGCTTACTCTTTGGAAAATGAGTTTTTGTTCACTATCAACTAAATTTATTGCTGCTATCCCTTTTTAGGGTCTCTTCAATCAGAAGGAGATCTGTGAAGTTGGTTCCTTCCACAGAGCCAATTCCAATCACTGAAAACTTGTCATTCATCTCACTGGGTAACTCCAGTGAGGATTCTTTACTTGATATCTCTGCGGAATCTACTTCTCTGTCAAAATCAGCTCCCAAGGATGAACCAAGTGAGTATCAAATAGATTTTTTTTTTTTTTTTTTTTCTCTCTCACTCAAATATGATAATAGTAACTTGTTTATCCTCGTTTTGGGGAGTGGGGCTGAAACTAGAAAGTCATCTGATGATAAACATAATGTGGGTAGGTTGACATTGTACTAAAATTTATTAAAAAAAAAAAATTTTTCTTCTCAATTTTTTAAATTGAAACATTTTTTTCTATTTGTAGAAGAAACCCTACGTATCCGACCTCGTCTCTGAATGTTAATACCATTTTAAAATGTAAGATTTCAGGTAATTCTTTTTTTTTTTTTTTTTTTTTTTTTTTTTTTTTTGCATGCAGATTTTATTATTTTTAGAAAAAATTGTATTAACCAACTGATTTTGTTAAACTTTTCAGGATATTTATATGAGCAACCATCTTGTTTCAGTTTATATCCATCCTTATTAACATATATATATATATATATATATATATAAAATTTTGAGAGTATTAAGTATTGAACAGTTAAAAAAAAATTGATTGTGAACTATTTACTGCCCAAAACATTACTCTGCTGCCTCTAGGTGACAATTTCTGTGAAGGACCCAATCACTGGCCCCACCCTAAGGTCAGTTCAGTGAAACTTTACAGTTATCATTTGAAAATTACTGCTTGTAAATCCATCTTCATGTATTTCTTTATTTTTTTATATTGCTTTCATGCCTTTAGCCAATGTTCTTAATATTCTGTATCATTTCTCTGTTTACATTTGAAACATCACTTTTTTCAAATATCTTTTTACTGAACCTTCTCTTAAAGCTAGTTTAGTTTATTATTTTTTGATTGCTACAATCTCTGTTCAACTTATTTTCACTTTTCAATGTTCTTCCATCACTAAATAATGTTACAATATTTTCTCTTTTAAAGTTGTATCTTTGAGCAATAGCAGTCTTTATACATTTGAAATTTAGCCTTATAGCCTTAAGTTTTACATCATCTCAGGTATGTCACCAAAAGTTATTGTAATTATTTTTAATAAAACCAGATTAGAAGCTGAAATACACATGGCATATTTTATTATTTGTTAAATTTTAACTTCTGTTGTATAATACCAATTCTATTGTGAAAAGATCGGTTTATATACAAAATCTGATATAATATATGTAAAATTTCCTGCTCATACACGATGTAGACTTTTTCCCCTTTATAAATTTCTGTTTAATCTTTAGTTACTTAAGCTTTAAACAGTGAGTTTCTGACTGTATTTAAAGAGATATAACATAATTTCTTAGCCTTATTTCTGTAATATTTCAGATAAAGGAATCCTTATGTTTTTGGTTATTAAAGAATATTGTTGGAAAATTCATTGTGGCATTTTTAAAATTTCTTGGAAAATTTGTCTTGTCTTATAGGTTGCCTGTAGTGCTTATTTTATTCTCTTTTTATTTTGCCTTGCATCCTTTTTTTTCCCCTTTGTTGATGCTTTTTTTTTATCAATCTTTTTTTTTTTTTTTTTTTTTCCTCTTATGGATATTTTGCAAACAGCCATCTGGTCATTAGCAAATAATTTTAGAATCTTTCTGGAAAGCAAGGTAAAAAGTTTTGCTTATTTAACAAGAATTAAGTATATAAGCCACAAAGTGGCCAAATTAGTAGTTGTTGTTTTGTTCTCTCTGTGCTTAAATTTTAATTTTTTAGTGAAATAACTTTATAACTAAACCAAGCTTTCTGTGTCTGCTATAGGGCAACGTTTAGTGGAATAGATAGTAATGTAAGTCTTGGCTAATGACAACTCTTCACTCTCTTTCTATGTAAATGTGACCTTAATCTGAAGCTGCCTTTATCCAAGAAATAACCATTATAACAAGACTTATGCAAATCACAATTTGGAGGGATTCAATCATTGCATTAGATGTTTAAGTAATTATATTTAGAAATTAACATTTAAAAGAGATGGACATTAGTAATTCTTGTTAGAGAATCTTTATAAAATTATCATTCAGATATTAGTCTATTAATAAAATTGTAATATTTCTGTATTACATGTAAGATGTTTATATATGTGTACTTATAGGCAGCAAGAGTTCATCTTTAACAAAACTGTTGTGTGTTTGTAGACATAGAAATCAACACTGAATACTGACTGGTAGTTTCCTTCAGATTATATGATAATAGCTGAAAGTTATGAAACTGCCAGTCACAATACAGTGTTGATTTCTCTCTGTGTTTATACCAACATTTCCCAATATTGAGTACTCTTCCCTTAGCTATATATATATATATATATATATATATATATATATAGGCAACTGTTTACAATGTTGTAATAAAAATTTATACATACAAAGAAGTTTTTAAATTCTGTTAGAAGTTGTATTTGTTTTCTGGCTATAAACTGCTTGGTTTAAAATTCACTTCTGCTTGCATTTATCTCAGACTAAACCATTTAAAAGTAGTACAAAAAACTTCTTTTTTTTCTGATCATAAGGCTTAAGCATGACTTATTTGCATTTACTTGCGGTAAATAGGGAAAATGAAGCAGTTAATACAAACTTGACATGCTGGAAGTTCAGTGGATTTTTTTTTTTTTTTAATCAGTATCACCCCAAACAAAGCAGTACAGCCACTAGTATGCAAGGGGTTACAGGGTGGGGATGAATTAGGAACAGAAACATTAGTAATGAGAAGAAAGAAAAGAGCAATCAGGAGGACATTGCATTTAAATTTTTGCAGATGAAAGTTGGTTGGAAAGCATGGAGACAGGAGAGAGTTCCACAAGCGAGAAGTGTGAGATAAGAAACTGTTAGCAGAGAATTTACAGCTACATCTAGCTAGCTCAACTGTAAATTGATAAGATCTTGCTGTCAGTCTAGTATTGTACTTAAATTCATAAAGTCTAGATACCATAGTGAAGAGCTCATTCGAACAATTACCATAAAAGTATTTATCAAAGAGGCAACCTTATGGTGGTGGGCAATTGACTGAAGCTGAGCTGCCAGATCAGGGCCAAAAATATTGCTGATTCTTCTTTGGAACTTATCAGGGAGCTCCAGGAAAATAGCAGGGGCACTGGACCTATATATGGCGGCAATATTCTAACCATGGATGGATGGATGGTAGACTTATAGATATGCAAGATAGATTCTGGAGAGAAAGATTGTCTTGCCCGACACAGTGAACTGACTTTCTTAGCAGCTGATCTAGTGATAGATTCAATGTAGCCCTTCTACCTCATGTCAGCTGAGAACGTTAGCCTGAGAAGGTGCAATGAGTCACTTTCTTGGAGGATAGCATCAGCTATGCTGGTAGAAGGTTGAGAGGGTTTTCTCAGATGATTAATGGAGAGAAGTTTAGTTTTGGAGGCATTAAAAATGGACGATCCATCTTTTGCCTCAGTTAACAATTGTCTTGAGGTCATTTTGTACATCAGTTGCCGTTTTGACCTTGTCTGACTGATTAGCCTTAATATCGAGGCAGGAATAAGTGGTAGTGTTGTCAGTGTAGATACCAAGTTGAGAGCTGGTGTTATCAGGAGCATGGGGGACACCCATGTTAGTACGAAAGGATGTAGACGAGTGTCCGTTCAGGATAACTTTCATTTTACGATTTGATAGGAACAATTGGATCAGCTCAAAAATGTGCAGAGTGATACCGTAGTTTTCAGCCTGTGGAGAAGACCTGAATGCCAGGCCATGTCAAAGGCTTTCAAGATATCCAATGCTACAGCCTGAGTTTCATTGTTTTTATCTAAAGCCTGATAGGCTCTTTCCACAATTATCATTAGTACATCAGCAGTTGATCTGGAGCAACAGAAAATGTATTGCTTGTCTGAGAAAAAGCCTTGTGATGAGATGATGAACCAATTCAGCATTGATTAGGGCCTCTAGGAGTTTCCCCAAGAAGAGGTAGAAGGCTTAATAGGCTGATCGTTGGATGGGTTATATGGTTCACCAGAGTTCTCAAAAGCTGGAACAACAGACAATGACTTCCAGAAAGCAGGAGCTACTTTGGGAGCACACTTCTTATGACTATTACAAGGATGTCATGAGGTCCACATGCTTTGTAGGGATCAAAGTTAGAGATGATAGCAGAAACCATGGAAGGTGTTATATGCATATCACTCAGCAGAGAATCAGTTCTAAGTGGGAAGTTAGGCAGGAATACTCCAGATGAGTCGAGACTAGAGCTTGAGGAGAATTTATGGGCAAAGCATTCAGTTTTATCAGCAGTGAATGATAACACCACAAATCGATTGAAGAGAGAAGGGGAATAAAAACCTTGCACTTATTTAGTACCCTATTAAAGAGATGCCAGTCATCACAAGAGCCAAAATTTTTAGAGGTTATGTGGTGCCTCATTTTCTCCGCAAACAAGGACTTAGCTTCTATGAGGAATTGCTTACATTTGTTACGAGCAGTAGCAAATAGGCACCTGTTATGACAAGAGCTGTCACACTGGTATAGTTGGAAATAGTGGTTCCTGTGTGTTATGGTGGCAGTACCTGCTGGTGTGAACCATGGAGAGGATTGCAGTTTCAACTGGTGTTTCTGAGAAGAGATGAAAGTGACCATGCCAGCTTTGACTCAAGAAGAAACCTCACTGATGCAATTTTCAGTTGGGAGGTTGATGATGTCAGTTGAAAGGACATCATGGAAAAAAATCCCAGAATATGTCCCAGTCAGCATGCTGGTACCAGAAAGAGGTTTTATGGATAGGATGTTCCTGTTTAATGGATGCTTGGAAGGAGATATCAATAGCTACCACAGAGTGATCCGAGTTACCAAGAGGGCAGTATTGTGAAGCTTAGCAGGAGCAGAGACAGGATGTAAGAAAGAGATCCAATAGAAAAGCATGTTGCTCGATTTGGCTATGGAAACAAGTAGGGAAGTCCACGATTTGAGTAAGGGATTGAGCAGTGGGAAAATTTAATGTTTGTATACTGGCAACATCAGTACCTTTTTAGAAAGTCTCATCCATGTGTCTTGGTTAGCATTAAACTCAGCAAGGACAAAGATGTTTGCAGATGGATGGAGAGAAAGTGCCTTTTGTATACTGTCAGCTATTGTGTCTAATTTCTGATTTGGTTTTTGTGCCAATTTGTGAATTCTATCTTTTCAGGTTGGGCCTTCCTTCCTTCCTTCTCATTATGAAGAGGTTTCCAGTCTGGTTTGTATTGTCATCCTCTTCACTCTTTGCAAACTTCCTCCCACTCTTTCACTTGCACATCTGCCTCTTCTCAACAACTCTTATTTCTTTGGTTTCTATTTTGACTTGTTTTGCTTTGCCCATTTTCCAATCCCATTTTTCTTTTTCTATTCCTGTCAAAATACTCAAGTTTCCCCTTTGTGCATTTGTTTGAGGATAATTATAAAACACACACAGACAGACAGACAGCAAAAAATTTGGTATTTTTGATTGGAAATTGGGTAATAAAAAAATGTATCCCTGTTAATTTTTTTCTTTTTATTTCTTCAGCTGTTTAATCTACAGTCCTTTTTTTTTTAATTTACTGTTTTGAAGAAAAATAATTTCTTTGTATAGTCTTTAACTTTTGTATATATTCAGGGCACTTTTCATAGTCTTGAATGGGGATTATTTTTGTCATCGTTTTCAGTTTTGGATTGCATAGTGAAAGCAAATATTAGCCAAATGACTGGATCCCTTCAAGATTTGCTGAAGTTAATGACATCTTTATCTGCATGCTCTTAAGAAGAAGAAGAAAAGAAAAAAAAAAGAAACCCCAAAATTGTATTTGCTAGCAGCAGTATTGAGATTTTGGTGGAGACTGAAATGTTGATATTTCAGAAAGCCTTTTTGCATAAATAAATCAATTTCTAAAATTAAAACTGAAAGCAAATCTATTGACTTCATTAAAAAAGAGTCTCCCACAAATTCTTTACAAAATTGCTCATTTCTAAATAAAGTTTAATTGTAATTTTCCATTGTACATCTGACCCCTCTTAATTGTATTGAAAAATTAATATTTTTTTTTAATATAATAAAAAAAGATTTTTGGCAGTATTTGACAGCCACAGTTTTAAAGGAAAATGAAAAATAGTCTAATTTTAATAGAAACTATTGCTGGCTTTTTCTGAGAAAGCCCTATTACCTTTTGAATAGAAAGTCTTGTGCTGGCAAATATAGTTATGTATTTTAATTCTTGTAAATTTGAGCTGACATATGACACTTTGTACAAATTATGGCATTTTACTAATTTTCTTTTTTATTTTAATTTTCATTCAATCTATAATGAGTTTTAATAATTGGAATATCTTCATAGTTTCTTTTATTGAGATATTTTAAAAACTGCTTATGTTTGTCCCTTTTACATTGTAGCATGGAAAATAGCTAATTATAGGTTGTCATTAAATTGTAAAGCATCAGAGAAGTTAGCTTTTATGGGTACATCCTATGTGTTTTTCATATCTTCATGTATTTGTTTCTTTCCTTTCTGGTAAGTAGACCTTAACGTAAGGATACAGCTTGTAGACATCTCACTGTCAGCCTTTTGATATTTTACACCAAGTAATTGTGATTATTGTATTGACAATATTTTTATTCATTTTTTTTTTTTTTTTTTTTTTTTTGTATCATTTTCCTATGTGAAAAAAACGTTTTACCAAAGACAACAGAAAATTCTTGAAAAATTGAAAAAAATATAAAGATGAAAAAAAAAAAAAAACAACCCCCCCCCAAAAAAAAACAAAGAAAATCCTCAAAACTTTGTATATTTAAGAATTTTATAAATAAAAAAAAAAAAAATTAAAAAAAAATTCTGTCAAGTATGCTGAAAAGAATGTAGAAAATTTTATAATAAAATATTTATATAATGTACTTTTTGTCTCCTCTCCTTATTCTGATAAGAAATGTACAGAACATTTTTCTTTCCACTTGAAACTGTTTTTCTTAATTCTGATAAATAAACTTCAATTATACTGAAGTTTCTCAATCTCCTGATCTCTGGTAGTTTCTTTTAATCTATCAGCACTGATTTATTTTACAAATATAAGCCATGCCTTTTCATAGAGATTTTCAGTGTTTCAGTATCAGATCTTGTAAGCTTTAGCTATCCTTTTGTTACAACTCTTAAACACTGATATTACTAATTTACTTGTTAAAGAGTAGGTGTCATTTCATCAAAAAGGAGAAGACCTTTTCAAGATTTTGATTTGGAATATTTTGCCTACTGCACATTGTAGTGATGTAGAGAGCCAGTGGTCAAGGATTCTAAGAGGGGGTTGAAGTTTATCCTGCTCAAGATGAATGATAGCATTTCCTGCATTGTGAGATTCATTACCCACTCACATGAGAAGAGTTCATTTATTACAGTTGCCCATTGATGTTGGCCATCTTTAAAGAGAAGTGTTTTTTTTTTTTTTTTTTTTTTTTGTGTGTGTGGTCAGCCTGTTTGTAAAAAACCTGACACTTTATTTTTCAAATTAAATACTAGTATAAATATTCTGTTAATGTTGTATATCAAACAAATCAAATTGATTTATCTAAGTTAATTAATCTTTTTTCAAATTATTAATAAAAAAGTAAGACTTAAATGAAGATATATTTAAACATTTAATTTAACCATTTTTTCCAAGGAAAAACTATAGCGAGCCTTACTTCGAAAAATAATTATTTACTATTTATTTTGGAGGGGAATTTAGAATTGTTTTTAAGTAAACAAAGATTGCATTAATGATAATTTTCTTTTTAAAGAAAGTGAAAGAGGCAAACATTTCTCTGTAAATGAATTTAATTACTATTTTGAAAGAGAGTAGAAGCAAGATACATTAAAAATTTAGTTTTGAAAATTGATTAGATTTAAATTTCAAGTTATTTTTACTTAAAAAGGAAAAAGAAACTAGTTAAATAAAACTTAGGAGAGACAGACGTGAGTTATGGTCAACATTAGTCATGTTGAATGTTTGTTTTATGAATTTAGTTATTTTATTTAAATTAATTTTCCAAAAAATAAGGCTTGCTAAATTTTTTTGCTTTAATAAAACTTAATTTAAAATTATTTACTTTTTTATGTTAGTTACAAACCAAAAAAACAATGATGCTTATTTTTTTTAAAGATTGAATAAAAAAATTTCCATAAGATGTCTGAAAAATATTAATAAAATTAAATTTCTTTTAAATTTACTTTGTTGTCTTAATATTCCTTTTATTAAAGTTATGCTTTTATTTACTATAGATATGGAAATAAATTGGCAACCAGTCTAAGAAAAGGAAAACTCTAAAATCCAAATTGTTAAACTTTACCCTGTTCTGAAATAAAATGACTAAAAGGGATTATCAAATGTAGATCTTGAATTAAGGTTGGTTTTGTACCAAGACTACTTTCTGCCAATGTTGGAGATGGTTTGCCTTGAACAGAAGTATTAGGTTGGTGCAAAAATAATATCGTTTTCTCACATAGTAACATATGTGAGAAAACGACATTATTTTTGCACCAACCTAATTGTAATTTTGATTTCAGTGCTTGTACACTGAATTTAGGCATTGCAACTGATATAATGAAATAACCTGTCATCCCCATAAGTGACTACACTATAGGTAGTAACTACCTATAAGTATTTGTAAAGCAACGGACTACAGAACTCTAGCTAGAATCATTTCCAGCTGCGCTGGTTGAACTCTCTGCCTTTAGGCAGAGAGTAACCTGGATGAGGCTATGCCGAAGGGCAGTGTCTCATCCAGGGGGGTAGACAGACCTGATCACGTTTATGCAGGGTTTACAGTGATTTTTTTAGCCAAACCTATGGGCTCGGGAACCCCACATTAAATTCGGCCTTGTGCCACGTGGCTGCATGGGGTAGTTGCTAAATACTGTCTAGCTAGGATCTGTTGAGTACGACTCAGACTTATGCGAGAACTACTGACCTTCCGATAGTAACACTCACTACTGGATTTACTTGCGATGACCATGCGCATAACTGTTATCTTATTTCTTATTGTATTGGTTTTTTACAATAAAGCTTTACTTATTTTATCCACCGTGTTTGTCAAGTATATATTTCTATTAGCACAGAATATTAGAGCAACTACCTTGATCACTAAGCAGGCTCTGTTGACTATCAAATGTTCAGTTTCATATTCGGTTTGTGGTTTGAATAAATAGCAAGCAATCAAAATTTTTGCTTGAGCCAAACATGAAAAATGGCAGGAAGAAAAATAAGTTATTAATTTTTGACTAGTTTTTCTTTCATCTTTTTTTTTTTTTTTATAGTGATGGCCAGGTTTTTACATTCTATGACTGTAAAGATCAAATAACCACAAAAGGAAATCTGTAACCTTAGATGAGATTTGAATGCACACATCCCATAATTTTGGTAGCCTATCTAACATGGAAAATGCCTTATTGATAACCAAGGGTAGGGGAAGAGGGTTCAAATTGTGTTGCAGGCAAATTGTTTCTGTTCCATACTGTGGATTTAATGGTGGTGGGATGTAAAAACGTTCCTAATGTTGCAATAAAAACTAGATGAAAGATAAAATAGTCAAAATAATGGTAAGTATATCTGGGAAGATTTTGGAAACCACCAAATATGTATTTTACAGGCAACTTACAAAATACATTTAACACAAGAAAATGATAATCAGTATGATAATGGAAAATGAAAAACAAACCGAGAGGAAATGACACTATCTATACAAGCTTTCTTCACCAAAATATTTGTTTAATATAGCACTAAATTCCTTTCTTGAAACTAAAAGGGGAGCACACCTACTACTATTGAAAAGAGAAATTTACTGGGCAATAGATCAGATGATGTCAAACGAAAGTAGCAGGACAAAACGTAATAATGACAGACAAAAATGTAAAGGTAGAATTATCAGTGGCTATGTTGGTAGATAATGGTTACTGGCACAGAAAGTGGAATTAGTTAGCCAAGTCCAAGTTCTGGCCTCGTCCGTTGCGTTCACTTTTGCATAAATATCCTTGGGGGAAGAATGAATCCAACTATTCCCCCCCACTCACTTCATGAGGTAGATAACAGCTGACTGGGTTCTCCAGTCTTGCCAGGCTAAGAGAATGACTATGAATTCAAACCTGTGAAGGCAACGAAAAACCATTCTACATCTTTCCTAAGAAGTCGTGGCAATTTGAAGGTGTCTACCATAATCATCTACCTACCTTTTAACTCGTCACAATTCATTTGTTTCTGAGCCTCTACTATCCAGAATACTTTATGCTTGAATGGGCGAATCACGCACTAATTTTTGAGTATTCCGTACAGGAAATGGTGGCAATTTCTTGCATGAAATCTATAAAAGAGTTTTAATTGTCAATCAAGCATTTTTTTTTTTCATGAGATCTAGTACCAGACGATATTTTTGTATTATGTCTGCACTGAAAATAGCTTATGCTGGGAGGTCAGAAATACACGATAAATTCATTCGTAATGCTAAATTTATATTAACACTTTTCGCGGTACATATGAATGAAAGACTTACAGTCACATTATGTTGAAACACCGATTCCCGTAGGATTACCAAAGTTAAGCAACGCAGAGACTTAGATGGGTGACTGCTTGGGTGTGCAGGTGGTGTAATGGATAATGGCTCGAAATTATTAATCAGAGAGTCGATTTCCAATTCCATTCATGATCATTCACTTACTTGCAAATACCCTTAGCTATGGTTTAATTAGACTTGTATCACTAAATCATTATTATCCCCCCTCCACCCTAAAAAAAAAAAAATTACACTGTAAAAATATTTTCTGGCTTTAAATAATTTGCAAAGAGTTGATTAGCCGTATAAAATGAATTAATGTATGAATAAAAGAACCATTGATTTTTGGGAAGGTTAACTTTTCTGGACTTCTATCCTTGTCCGCCCGTGAAGCCAAAGTTATGCAATGTTGGACTCGACTATAGATTTAAAAACATGTCTATAATGATATGCAGCTTTGGTTGTATTTTCCAGTAGTTTTATTTGTTATAATCTTCCAGCGTGAGCGCTTCCCTGTCCTGATGTGTAACTGCACAGCCATCTGCAAACAAACATTGTCCCCATATTTTCTGTTGTATAAGCATAAAGGTGCATTTTCTTTCAATTAGTCGTGTAATTAAGATGTTGAAATCTTTTAATAGAAAGCCATATCACAGTATGTTTATTTATTTATTTTTGTACAATGTTCTCTTCGGTTGTATTAATTCGACAAGTGTAAGCTTGTATTTGTATAATTGAACCCTTGTCAAATTAGGAGATAAGTCAGCCATTTTGTATGCGACATTTGATATCGTTTTAAGGGACATTTCATCATGCAAAAGCATAATATAGCGTAATTGATGGGTAATGAGTAGAATTTATGTAAGACTTCAATTCATCTAGGACTTCTACAGTAAGAATTTTAAGTTTTATCTGCTTTGACGTGGAATTTCTTCCATCAGTTTGTCAAAAGGAACGGACCCTGAAGATTCTTGAATTATATCTTCGGTTTCATTGGCAATGTTGGCAGACAAAACTCGTGAATATCTGTCTATTATGTCAAGACTAATTTCGGTTTGCACTAAATAAAGTCACGGTTCGATTTAGCAAAATGAATAATGTTATGAGCAAGATTAATCAAATTTGGTCAATTAGAAGATAACATTTTTATCTAATATGACGCGCCTTCATTTTGGATAAAAATTTTGGGCCAAAATAAAGTGGGTGGAGACGAACAGATTTAGGAAGGTAAGGTCAACTCTGATCATTCGAAAATGATTGGTATAACTAGTAAAACGCTGTCAGATACTAGAGTGGAAGAGACAGAATTGGCAAGAAAAGTTATTGTAATTCGTGAGTACAAGATGATAGATGTAAAAGAGAAAAAGTCTGTCTCATGTCAATATGATTTTCTCCCTATTTTTTTTTTTGTAAATATAAAGGTAAAAATATATGTGCAACAGTTTTACAGTTCTGGCAAAAAATATTTTCCTTGAGAAACAGAGTTTTTAACTTAACATTGCTCTCTTATGTTCCTAGTTAATTTTTTTTATTCTCACGTCAGGGAAGGCAAGTTATTTTTCTCCATCCCCACCACCAAATGTGCACAAAGCATCGTGGTTATCTGTACAGAACGTAAAATCTTCATGCCGAGTTCAAATCCCGACCAGTTTGTTGCGTTCACTTCCATGTAAATATTGTTTAGAAGGCTATGGCACCATCTCTTCTCTACAGTGGTTGGCAAACTGTCTAAGAAAACACTGAATTCAAAACCTGTGGGGTTGACATTTTCATCCCATAAAAAAAAAACTTCTGCTGCAGAAACCACAGCAGTAGCACTAGTGTGGCGAAGCTATGACCTTATCTAATTGCACTAAGGAGGCGGGAGTTAGGGCAGATTGTATGAAATTTTGAAGTGAACATTTTTTTTATGCTGTTAATTATTAATCATAATTAACAACTTTCTATTATGAGAATGACCCAATAATTCAGCTTCATTACCAAAATAAGATTTCGTTATCGGGTAATACAAAGTGAAAGAAAGTTTATCTACGGAGCATCATTGACAAAAATGACTGCTCACTACTTTGGGATGATTTAAATTCACTTTCGGCTTGGTGTTCATTATAGCTTCTAAATTTGAATGTGTGAAAGTTTGAAATACAATAAGATAGCGGTTAGAGCTTGCCTTGATTAAGTAAAAGATCAAAGATTTGGCTATTCTAGTTTCACGTGATTTCTCGATGAGCACATATTTCCGAAATTGTAGAGAGGGCCAATCAAAGAACAGGTATGATTAAACGTTGCTTTAAAAAAAGGTAAACAAACCCTTTACACTACACCTATTCAACTAGTACTTGAATATGGAGCTGCTATCTGAAATCCAAACAACAAAAGTAGATAACGACTTTATTGCAATCAGGGTAAGGTGCCTCAACCAAGCTACAGTCCAATTCAATCTAGCATCCCTTTAGACAAGACGTCAGCTCACCAATCTGTGTGTGATATACAAACTAATGAATGGTTGTTATAAAATGAGCAGGAGCAAAGTATCCCCTTTCTAAAATAGGAAGATGCGTGGACACTCATAAGAATTGATGAAACAACACTTGAAAAAAGTGGCAATATCCAACTTCTGTACTCTGAGGGTGATTTTTTTTCTTCTTCTGTGTATCATGTACTTTTAAGAGGTAAGTGATCATGATTCTCCACTGCTTTCTATCCCTTGTAGCCCTTAGAGTGATAGACAACTGGAATTCTTTACTTAATGATGTGAACGCACCAACGCTGGATACTTTCAATAAGTAACTGAAGATCCTGCTTAAACGAGGTAAAGGAAAATTGACAAGTTTTCGGTTTAAAGAAAAAAGATCTATTTCCCTTTTACAAGTTGTTGCAAAATAGAATTTAATCATCTATTTTACAATTTTTTTCTCCATATATTATTATCAATTAAGCACTCCAGATTACGAATTTCATAATTTTTCTTTTTACTTTTTTCAAATAAAAAAAAAAATCATCTGGTATGAGAATATTTTTTGTTTTTCGAAGGTGGGGGTCAATTACACAGAAAGCAGGACCTCCCCCTATTAACCTTTATAAAATTTAACAAATAAAAAAAAAATGATATTTGTAAACTGGGATGCTTAATCTATAGAAATATGAAAAAGAAAAATTTGCAAAAGAAAAAAGAATAATTTTGTCACATTTCCTATTCTAAAACTCTTCTTTTTTTCATTTCTTCTATCATAAAAATTTCCACACTTTATTACAAGAACCAATTTTTCTAGATAGTAACCATTCCAGACTCCTGTTGATTAGGGATAAGTAGAAGTTTTCTTTTTACAAATATTTGCCTCATACAATGCCCAAATGTTACTCAAGGTAGATGTTTACTGAAGGCTGTTGTTGAGTAATAATTGAAAGGGCGCAGTTTATGCAGACATATGGTTAACTCTAGACTTGGAAAAAATTAGGTGGTTGGGTAAGTATTCTCCTGGGATTCTGTTCCACAAAGCAACAGTTCTTAGGAAGAAGCTATCCGAGTGCAACTTACTCCTTAGGAATACGAAGGAAATGGTAGGTGGGCTCAATGTATGCAGTGTAGTAGGTCTTAGCTGGGATGGTTAGAGTTGGGCTAATAAGGAATGTAGCTCGTTTGAACATTTTTCATGGAGAGTAGTGAGAAGCTCGCAACATTTCGTCTAAGTGAAGGGGTTGTACGGTAGAAAATAATTCATCAACCACAAGGCCGCGTAAACGTAGAGCATAGCAGAAATCAGGTAGTTACTGGAGCAGTACAAAGATAATCGACCATTTTCCCAGCATGTTAAGCAATAGATCGTATATACGAGTTCTGCTTCAGGTCTGGAGTGAGTTTAAGTACCAGTAGGCGTTTAAGGCGAGGGGCATCTTTGAGAGAACACCTGTTTATTGCGAGAGATGGAAATTCAAAAGTTGCTTGGTAATGATCAGACGTTACAAGTTTAATTGTGAATGCATTGGAGGTGACCAGCCAGTTTTTCTCCAGCTGAGTAGTTAGGAGTTAGCTCAGAGGAAAGATCAGCTGCCAATCTCTGGTCATCTAGATTTTTGGAGGCGCACCCAAATACCGTTGTATCGTCTGCATATACATTCATAAGATACCAGAGTATGCTCTTAGGCAGATCATTAATACAAAGCAGGAAGAGGGTTGAACCAAAATAAAATCATTCTGGTCCGAAAGTATTGTCACCTCCCACCAAAAAGTAATGAGAACAATAGAAGAACAAGTAATACAAAGCAGATGTACTGGATTCAGTTTATTTACTTTTATTGACGCTGTCACACATCGAGAAGGTCTGTATGAACACCATCATTTTCGTGTCAGCCACCTGAAAAAAAAAAAAAAAAAAAAAAAGAAAATTTTATTATGTAGGCGTGACAAAACTTTCGGACCGGCCTGTAGATTAGTCGTATGTCCATTTCTACAAATATTTGTTGCAATAAACTTGTTTACTATGATTGGTCTGGTTTGGTTAATTTTGTTTTACGGCATATCAATCTCAATGGGTTATTTAATACCGACAAAATTTTTAGGATAGATTCGTATGAATAGAATATGTATTCTTTGGTTTAGATTGATTTGGTTTATTTTGTTTTTAAGGCATATCAACCTCAATGGGTTATTTAATGCCGACAACATTTTTTATTGCTTTTAATATTATGTTTTGTCAAAAATCTGTTTCTGGTAATATTTTTTCCTTCAAATTTGTATTGCTGGTAATAATTTTTTCAAAAAGGTATTGCTGGTAATAGTTAACTATTTTCCCATAGCTGGGACCCTAACAGGTGCTACCACCCCGGGTCAGGGTGGACCTGGGAGCACCAACAATTTGCTGCGGGATGTAGTTTATCGTCTTACCCAGGACGCGGATGTAGTTTAACGTCTTAACCAGGACGATTGTTTACTATGAACTACATTTTGTTTAGTTTAGCATCTTTTTTTTATGTTAGATATGTTTATTACTACGAATGCTAAAAACGTAAAATAATTTTAATTTTAAATTTTATCACGATTATTGAAAGCGTATTAATTGTAACTATCAGCGTGGAACTTTCTCCTTACTAAAGGAATACGAAGGAAATCAGGGTGGTTCTTCTCAATGTAGGTGGCATGACGGGTCCTAGGTGGGACAGAGTTGGGGGAACTAAGGAATGTAGCTCGTTTTAAAATTTTTCATGGAAACAGCAGTAGAGTGGTTTCAACGTTTTGTCCGTGGGGGAAAATGTGTTGTAAGTTGAGAAACAATTCATTACTTACAAGGCCACGTGGACGCTTTTGGTCTCTACCAAGACTAGAAAGTGAGAAATGGGCAGTACCAGCGTAGATATATACTTCATTTTAGGTATGATCTGATTCTTATAAAGATAGCGTATAGCAGGAGTCAGGTATTTAGTGGAGTGGTATAGAGTACTGAACAATTTTCCAGCAGCTTTAGATCGTACATACAAACTGCACTTCAGTTTGGGGAGTCAGCTTAGGTCCCAATAGGCAAGGGACCTCGTTTAGACAACACTCGTTTATTGCGATAGACGGAAATTCAAGGGTTGCTCGGTGATGATGGAACGTTACAAGATTAATTTTTGAGATATTGAATGAAAACAGCCAGTTTTTCTCCCGTTCAGTTGTAGAGCCAGATCAGAGGAGAGATCGGCTGTCAGGCTCTTTTTGTCTAGATTTTTGGAGGTTCACCCGTACACTGTTATAACATTTGCATAGATATTCACAAGAGATCGTAGTATGCTCTTAGGCAGATCATTAATTTAAAACAAAGAGAATTGGACCGAGAAGCGAACCTCGGGAGACGTCTGCGTTTATCTCACGGGTCTCAGCGGACTGGCCATTAACAACTACCTTCATAGACCTGATAGGAAGGACTTGATATTTGATAACAACTGTTCCAATGATTCCATTGCTGGAGAGTTTGTGTAGCAATCCCCATGCCAAACCTTGTCAAAGGTCTTCGATATGTCTAATGCGATCGTCCTCGTGATATGTCTATTGTTTAATGCCTCGCTGATTTTGTGAGTAATAAGATATCAGCAGTGGACCGATCAGATTTAAATCCATATTGTTTGTCGCTGAAGAGGCCCTTCTTCACGTGCTTGACTTTCTTGTTGATTATAACCTCAAAGAGGTTTCTATTGACACTGATGAAGCTGACAGGCCGATATTGAGATGGGGATGAGAACATCCGCGTTCTTGAAAACTAGGCATACGATTGGTACCTTCCATAGCCTTGAGGATTTCTTCTTTAAGCAGCAGTTGAACAATTTTCTAATATTAGAGATAACTCAGGGCTAATATTCTTAAGGACAACCACTAGGATTTTATCTAGACCAGTAGCCTTCTTAGGGTCAAGGCTTTTTATAAGTCTTGAGACTGTTAGAAAGATTACTAAGACTGTGTCCCATGGGGGTAAGAGTTGTGAAGGGGCGACCCTTGTCATCTAAGGTGGAGTTAGAGGCAAAGATCTTTGTGAAGAGTTTTGCCTTATCTGGCGAGAATAAGGTAACTTCTGGTACATTTACGATAGTATGAACTAACATTTTGCCTCTATTGAGAGTTTGGTTAGAGAGTATCCAGAACTTAGAGAATTCCATGTCGTTTGCTCTCGACCTTGGCTTGGTCTACTTGTGCATAGCTGCTGCACTTTGCATTTTTAAGAATTCTCTTGCAATGATTGCGTGAAGTTCTGAATGCAGCAAGAGTCCTACTGTATCGTTACAAGTAAAGCCAATTTTGAATTTTAAACTTAGTTGGAATTTGACTCATTTCAGAAAAGGTCCTCTTATTTATTAACAAATCCTCGATGACCAAAGCTTGGCAGCTGATCTCGCCTCTGGTCTAGCTCTAGCAGCTCAGTGGTGGTGGTGGAGGGGACTGGTTGATCACATTTAATTCCTCAAAAACCAAACTAGTGACCTTACACCATTGCCGATCAGAAACAGATATTTCACCACTCGTGATGAGCGGATGTGCGTTGCCCCGTGTATTAAGAGGCTATTGGGACATAATCTCGACCTAAACCTTGTAGAATACGATCCATCGCTAAAGATGCTTGGAAAATAGTCGGTTCCCTGTGCCGCCTCAGCAAGTACCTCACTCCGCTTGATGTTCTCTACCATTACAACAGCCAGATCTTCTACCATATATGAGCGGGATCTGTCCTGTCTTCCCTTTCCATTCACGATAGAGCCAAAAAGCATCTTTGCGTCCTTGTGGTTGACAAATTATTCTCCACGAGGTACCTTCACTAATTCGCGATGCGTAAGGTTTAAAATGATTTTTTAAAAATTAAAAGGTTTTATTGTATTTTTTCATTTTAGCTTTAATTAAAAGCTAAAGGATTACATTTACTATTTACAGTAATCAAAATACCCTGTAGTGTATTTCAAACAGAAAAATACTGATTGGAATCCATTCTTTTTTCGAGCGAAAAATAGCGAATAAGCACCTTTTCTTGTGTCGTCTGTCATCGCAATGTAATTCTCTGTATTAAAAAAATCTTCCAAAAATAAAATATACTTTTCTGAAACTTTATTTTGAGGAATATTAGCAGATTTAAATTATAATTAATTATGTTTATAAATTAAGCATTTAAAAAGAACACTTACGTATTGGGAACAGGATTGTTCATATTTTACATTATATATATATATATATATATAAACCAAACTGGTGACGGTCCATCATCACCGATTCGACCCTGAATTCTCACAGGGAGGTTCCGTGCTTTGGGCGCTTACTGGAACATAACCTAACCCAAAACCTTAAGTGGAGCTCGTACATACGATCCATCGTGAAAGGTTCTGGGAAAATGGTCGGTTCCCTGTACCGCTTCAACAAGTACCTCACTCATCTTGATATTCTCTACCTTTACAAGAGCCACATCAAGTCGAAAATGAAGTTCTGCCATATATGAGTGGGGTCTGCCCTGTCTTCACTTTTCATTCACGATAGAGCCAAAAAAAAAAGCATTTTTGCATCCTAGTGGGTAACAAATTATTTTCCACCCTACAACTCCTTTCTCACAGACGAGACGTCGCAGGCATCTTGTTGTTCTATAACTCTTTCCAAGGATAGTGTTCAGATGAGCTACATTCCGTAGTTCTACCAGTCCTAACCTTCACGGCTAAGACCTGCCATGCCACGTACATTGTAGCGAACCAGCCTCATTCCCTTCGTATTTTCCTGGTGAGATACAAGTTCCACTAGAGCAACTTCTTCCCACGAAACACTGCCCTGTGAAACCGATTCCCAAGAGGTTGTTTCCCCGATCATCACAAACATAACCTGTTCACGTCTAAGATTAACTTTTACCTTCCACACATACCCGCATGTGCAATGTATCTTATTCTGCAACCTACCTCGGGTGGTCCTCGGGTGGTCCTCGGGTCTTGTACAGGGTGAAAACAGACAAGGACATGTATAATTTTTTTAAAGAAAAAACATAGATATTTAGAGAATTTGCGAGTGACAATAATTTTATTCAGGCAGTGAAACAGATACACATTATCAGTTATGAGAAAGGGTAGTAGATTAAAATCTTGCTTGATAGTTTGACGTGGTTACCATTACGTCCGTGATTTAGTTTTGGTCATAAAAGGTGAAAGACAGAAGTCTATAGCTCTGACGGATGGGCCCCGACTGACGAGGCGATTTTACTGTTGCGCCTCTCGTCTCACTTTTACGTGATGCCCTTCCTTACGTTTTGCAATGTGCATAAATTGCATCTGAGTCAAGGGTAGAAGCTGTCCTCATCACACTGCAATCTTAACGCCTTGATGGTTAATCGTTATCTATTCTCAGAGTCTTCACTTCCTAGCATATGTTTCATTCATACATACAGGATATCCGTTATTTCTGGACACATAGGAAATCTCTAACTATATATTTTTTTACTCTCTCAGATTAAACATAGTTTTATCGATAGAAGAAATAACTGACTTCTTTTCTGATGTATGCTAAAGGAGAAGGTGTACTCAATGAAAATCACAGATGCAACACACTTGATTGAACGCATAAAGAATGAATGTGTTAAAATTGACGGCAATGTAGAGTTATTGCATCGAGGTTACGTGAATCTTGCAAAGTGCAACAACCTTTGCATCACAAATGATGGAAATCTTCTTGAAGATCTTATTTGTTAATATTCCAATTCAATAAAATATATTAAATTTCATTTCTTGAAAATATTCATTTTTGCCTATTTGTTCAGACCTTAGGGACACTCTGTATAACACACCGTTTTTCACTAATTTTTATAGTAACCCTCTATCTCTGTATGACTAACGATTACTTGATTTATTTTTTACAACATATCAACCCCTTACAGCTTATTTAAAGGCAGAAAATATTTTTTAGATTGCTAGAATTTTGTGCAGATAGTAATAATTTATTAATACCAGTCATCCTACTTAACCCATAGCTGGGGGGAGAAGAGGTGGATTCATACCTTTTCATGTTATTTGCATGTAAGTGAATATAACGAACACGATTAGAATCAGAACTCAGTTTTTCGATTTCCATTTCCGAGCCATTATTTATTACACCAACCGCACATACAAGCTTAAAACACCTCGTGTTTCGAAGCGATCACTCATCTATGTACTGACTAGGCTCGACATTGCTTAACTTCGGTGATCGTACGAGAATCGGTGTTTCAACATTATATGGTCGTAAGTCTGATAGCTCTCGAGTCTCGTATTGAGTTAACTTTAGTAAAAAAATAAAATAATAAAGTTTGTACCACTACAGTATTATCTCCCCTGGAAAACTCAAAACTGTATCGAAATGCAGTTTTGTTTTCAGCTATTTTTATGAAAATTTACTGACAGGAATGGACGAGTGGAATCTAAATTTATCTTGTGCAAATATAAGTTCCGTTAGTTTTTGTTTCAACGTGGTTAATCATTTTCAAAATGATCTGATCTTTAGGTTTTACCTCAGGTTACATTTGGATCATTTTTCAAATTCTGCGAAAAAGAAAAAAAAGGATGCTCCAGAAGTCTAACGAACTGGAATATTATTTTTCCCTTCTTTCCTCTGAGGAAGTGGCAATGAAGATCTATTCTTAATATATTTTTCTTTAAAAACTGAAAATCGATACGAACATAGAATTTACTCCGACTAAAAATACAGAAAACAAATAAAATAATTTTGGAGGTATTTCCACATGAAATTAACTCTTTGAGTCGTGATCACCGATTTACCGGTGGTAGAGAAAAATGACGTAATACCCAGTGACCAGTTGAACAGTGGTAGAGAAAAATGACCTAATTCCCAGCCACAGGTTGAACAGTGGGTAAACACTTCTAACTACTTTTATATTTACCGTGAAACATCACATATCAGTTATTTGTGAATTTTGACTCAGGAGCTCAGGCAGAAGGGTTAAACTTGTTCAGGAAAGCAGGGCTGAAAGGGTTAAACAAGAAACTTAATTTTAAAATCTCAAACTGATATTAATCAGTTGTATTGTGTTCTACGACACGTGATCAGTAGACAAATTCAATATTTATTTTGTATAAAAATATATAAATGTACCACAAAACCAAAAAGGTGATGGGGAAAGGCTTCAAATGTTTCTATTAACTGGCTGTATTTTGGTAGGTATCATACTTATTATAAAACCTACGTTGTGTGTGTGTGTGTGTTTCGTTTATATATTGGATCGGATTTCCTACATTTTTCAATCGATTTCAACAAAACTTCACAGGACTACGTAAAATTACCTTGCGGTGGTTCTGACAGCGCCCAAAATTGGAAAAACACAATTGTTTTTGCACGAAATCAATTTGAAAACACGATTAAGAGGCATCGCTGTCGAGAATGAAAGGGGGACAACTCATATTGAGTTATACTTATTATAAAACCCAGGTTGTGTGTGTGTGTGTGTGTGTTCGTTTATATATGGGATCGGATTTCCTACATTTTTCAACCGATTTCAACAAAACTTCACTTTTTTTGGTAGTGTTTCTTATTGTCTTGCACACTTTTTTCTTTATTTTTACATTCAGAATACTTTAAAAATTCCATTTACAAGACAAATGTTTATAATAAAATTCTATTCAATCGGTAGACTCATAACGATTGAAAACAATGTTTTTGTTTGAGTTTGGGTTTGACCAATTCGTAAAAAAAAAATAAAACTAATTAAGACATGCGTGTCCGTCAACCTTAAACAATAATCTTTGTCAATTTTAATTTTCAGTCTTTATGATGGTTGATACATGATCTATCTCTTACAGTTATATCCCCGGGCAACGCCGGGCTCTACTGCTAGTCTTTTATAAAAATTAACCAATCCTAAAAAGGATTCCAATTTTTCTTTATTAGTAGGTATAGATAGCGTTTAAATGTTCGTAATTAACTTTGCACATAGAATGAAAATGATTGTTTTTCCATATTTTCAAAAGCGGGGCACTTTTTCCTGTCAACTTCATACTCAGAGTATTTGCATTTCTTGTGTTTCTTTGTTATACTGTACGTTTCAACATTTGTCCTCAGTAAAATTGTATTCTTTTTATCAATTCCAGCTATTGTATAATTTCCACACATGCACTTAGAGATAAATTATTCAATTGTAATTGTTCCAATATCTAGTATATATATATATATATATATATATATATATATATATATATATATATATATATATATATATAAGTATATGATTGGTGTATATGGAATGAATTCCAATAACCAACAATTACTATTCTTAAAAGAGTGTTCAATACAAAGTAGAGCAGATATAATTATTTATTTAAAAATAAAAAATAATTATGACATAAATATGTTGTAAAATCATTACAAAAATAGCCATTTTGTTTCAACACCCCCGGTGTCGTATCAAGTGATGATTCAACATCATCACTTGATAAGACACCGAGGGTGTTGAAACAAAATGGCTATTTTTGTAGTGATTTTACAACATATTTATGTCATAATTTTTTTTTCAAATAAATAATTATATATATATATATATATATATATATATATATATATATATATATATATATATATATATTGATAATGGCTTATGTAAGCCGAAAGCTTAGATAGGATTAAAAAATATGTATCAATATCGTGATTTTCTTTCTTCGTTTAATGATAATTTTATTAAGCTTATCAGACAATATGAAAAAAATTTACATAAAATAAATAGACAAAACTTAATGAAACATACATAAACATACATAAAATAGACAAAACTTGATGAAACATGCATCAATATATATATATATATATATATATATATATATATATATATATATATATATATATATGAAATGTATCAACCATACCTTCAATCAACTGTATTTGAATTGAATCAATTCATTCTCAGTAGAATATTCAATATTGAGTTCCAAGTTTCTCAAATTCGTAGAATCTGCGAGCTTCTCTGAATTTTTGAAGATTTTGAATAACTGATTAATCTTGTTTCTGTTTAATGGGCAGAAAATTGGTCTTTTTGCTACAAGTTTGTTTTTTAGGCCGTAAACTTCTTTTTATAATTTCTGAAATTTTGACGAAAGTCAGTCCCTCATGTTCCTTTATCATGAAGATCTTTTAAAATATATTGACATGTTTGGCACACACACACACACACACACACACACGCGCGCGCGCACAGTGTGAGAGAGAGAGAGAGAGAGTGACAGACAGACAGACAGACAGAGAAGGGTGAAAAAGAAGAGAGAAAGTTGGCAAAATGAGAAGAGAGAAATAGAAAGAGGATAGAGATAGAAGACAGATAGGAGGGCGAGAAAGAAGAGAGAAATGGGAAGAGAAGAGTGAGAAATAGGAGTGAGTGAGAGAGAGAGAGAGAGAAGAGAGACACACATAAAATAAAGAGATAGGCGAGAGAGAAGAGAGACAGAGAATACAGAAATAGAGAGAGGGGAGATATTAGATAGGAGATATATATATATCTACATGAATACAGGTATATCACTTTAAAAATACAATGCCCCTTCAGGACGTAGGCGATCATGACTCTCCACAGATCCCTTTTCTTTATTATCTGTGACGTGTCATGCATTATTGAGAAAGATAATGGAGTAGTTTTCTGTTGATTCCTCTATGGTTTTGTAATTCTGCGTTTTCCTTCCCTTAGAATCGGTTGCCACCCAAGCCTAGAGACCCCTGCTTACGCTGCTATTTAATCAATACAATAGGTGGAGATGGTGAGAAGAGACGGATCCATACCATTCCCAAGGGCATTAGGTTTTTAATAAAGAGACTACCTTGCGATGAAAGACGATTGAAAAAGGAACCTAATCAGTCATTTTAGAAAAAAATAAATAAAAAAATACTCCTTCCAGTCAATTTAAATTAGTTTTTGAAATACAGCAAAGTATTTTGCTTATTGGAAATAGTAAATTTAATCTATTAGCTTGAAATTAAAATTAAATAAAAGCTTCAAGAAAGATTTTTCATTTTTAAAAATTCATTTTAAACCTAAATATCGCTTTTTTTGTAGAGGTCATCACACACACACACACACACACACACACACACACACACACACACACACACACACATAAAATATTAATTTGTTTCTTTTTCTGGCTGTATGGCAAGCTGGTTTAATGTATAATAAAATCTACTTTAGACGAAGTTAGAATTTGAATTTGTTACTTCATATTGATCAAAATATGTATCAAATTATTTATGCTTGAATGTTAAACTGAGAATTTCAAAAGATAACCCTTGTTAGTCCTCTTAAAACCTTATCAGTTTACCATAACAACCACCATCACCTATTATAGATATTACTGAAGTTATTGTTGTTTCTTTTGCTACCACTCGCCTCATTTAAGATGTTTGCTTTTGCATTTTTTCGTTAAAAAGATTTCGCCTCACCCGCCATGTTGTTATTGTTTTCGCTGCTTCCTGTTCCGGTGAGTGACTCCGGGAGTGCGTTTGTGCAGTCATAATACACTTTGTCTCCAGCCTCCCAGGAATTGTGACTGTCCTTTGAAGTTTAGGTCTTTGGGGAGAACTGACAGGAAGGTTGGGAGATGGCGTTAACTACTTTGACATCTCGACAAAAGCGCTTAAATAAAATGAAATTCTTCCATAAACACGAGTAACAACCACCTTCAGTTGATTATATAGTTCTTGTTTCGGTGAAAGAAAAAAAAAGGACATTTTTGGAATAGTTTTCAGGAATTGGTTATAATGAATTTTGCAGAACATCTAAATTGGCAAAATAGAAGATTTTATTTCGTCTTTTCCGACAACGAACTCTCTCATCCTTTGTTAATTTTTGACTAACATTTTAATGTTGTACGTTTTTATGAACAAGCAATTATAACCACAGTTGTGTGTAAATTTACTTGAAAGATAGCGCATGATTATTGGCACTACTTAAATAGTCTGTTCCAATGATAGAAACAAATAATTTTTGTAGGTTAGAATTCATTAGACTTTTTTCAAGCCTGGGCATAAATTAAAAACAATCAGGGAATTAACAGAAGAAAAATATTTAATGGGCGGCATAAATGAAATTGGCAGGGTGATTATATTTTTTCCTCTGACTGTGTATTTTTTTTTTAATGTTTTGCACGCAATTTACACATTTGTCCTCGATTGAGTCTGAAGAGGGAGGATCAAAAACCGGTTAGCCTCTTTTTTATATTTTCTTGGTTATTGTTGTTATTGATTCAATTGTCCTCTTTATGGCGATTTATTTTTTTCTCCCTCTCTGCTTGTTGTTTTTCGCATATTTATTGCTGTATATGGTTACATACAATTTCAATATGTCAGTTCAATATGTCATATGTTTTTATAGCATATATATATATATATATATATATATATATATATATATATATATATATATGAAGAAATATAGTTTTAAGCTGTGCTATATTTATGAGATAAAGTGCTCAATATCAGAGATAGAGCGTATGTAAATATAAAAACGAATGTTGGAGTCAACACTCAGAGGCGACAGACTGTTTCATGATAAAAGCAATGATGTGGCCTGATGATTGCGTTTAGCATGAAACAATTTGTGGCCTCTGAGTGTTGACTTCAATGTTTACTTATATATATATATATACTTCAATAACCAAATCCACCCGATATATAGCTATCTCCTTAGCCCAGAAACAAATAAAAAGAAACACAAACGAATTTAAAATCATGAAGCACGGGAAAAAACGCTTGGCTAAAGAAAGAAGGAACGTTTGACGTTAAATATGGGAAGTTGTGATCGAGCTAAAAACCGCGAGCTTATAGATATATATGTACTACATGAACTAAGCAAAATATGGACAAAAATTAGATATAACTCTACAGAGAAAACAGTTTCATAATCCTAAGAACAAAAACAGGAAAAAAATAAACAAATAATCACGAAATTTTTCCAAAATATAGTATCTGACATAGACATAAAAACAAAACTAAAATAAGTTGATTTCCGAGACGTCACACTCAACATAAGAATATGTATATATCAGCTATATAGAAAACCTAACGACAAACCACTTTACATACACAAATCTACCAACCACCGCCAAGAATAATCCAGCAGATCCTACAATTCTTTTTATGAAATCATCTTCAATAAAACAAAAAATTATGAAAAAGTCTTAGAAGATATTGGATTTTCGGTGACACTTACATAAACACCACACTGTACAAAAAAAAAAAAAAAAAGGAAACAGAAAAAAAAAGGAAACAGAAAAAAGCACCCTATGGTTTAACCGACTGTAGAACATAAACGTAAAAACAAACGAAGGAAAAATATTCATTAAACTCATTCACAAACATTCCCTACACCAGGCATTCTCCATAAGATATTCAACAGAAACACAGTAAATCAACTACAGTTATATCAAGAACATGACACAGATAATAAAAAAGTACAATAGAAAATAAACAAATCATCTACACAAGTCAAATCCACCTGAAACTGCAGACCAAAGCATGACTTCCCCTTAAACGGTAATTTATTGAAAAGCAATACAATATACCAAGCTATTGTAAAAAACAGCAAATAACGAACAAAAATTATACATGAGTAACTGAAGGACCTTGAAAACAGAGAGCATCCTTGACCAATAGTAAATACGCAAACAGCAAAATACACTAAAATATGGAAAAATAAGAAAAACAGCAAGAAAAACAATTTTTGACTACGTTAATCGAAAAGTAAAAATGAATACATTGTAAAACATTACCAAGAAAAATGAAAATATATGAACGATATCCAAGGCAGATAATGTAACATACTTTAGACAAAGCCAATAGGCTGACAAATAATGCAATCAGTCCATGAAAAGAAAAGAAGTAATTAAATAAAATAATAAATAAACAACGAAATTAAGTAAATAAATAATAAAGAAATTAATAAACTATACGAATGCACGCATAACCGTTGCTAAGTAAATTTAATGATAATTAACATCAAATAATGAATAAATATAGAATATACTAAGTAATCAATAATAAACGAGACAATTTACAATCGTGAGGAATAATAGCATTCGGATCCACAATTATTTCCACTCAATAGGCTTTAGAATAATTTGACATGTAACCATTACTACCTACCCAATAGCCATTAGGATAATGCAATAAACCGGAAATTACTTGATTTTTCCACCCATAATGCCTCATTAATCAGCATATGTAAACAGTCAAACCACCACACAGCACACGTCAATCATGAAACAGACCCTGCTCGGTATTGACTGGGTGTTCACTTTTATATTTACATAGGCTCTATCCCTGATATTAAGTATTTTTGTCCATAAATATAGCATGCCTTAAAACTCTATTTTTATTATATATATATATATATATATATATATATATATATATATATATATATATATATATATATATATGTATGCATGTGTGTGTGTGTGCCTGTAACACATGCTAGCATCTACGGACTCATTACTATAGTACTTACCTGGAAATGTAAATTTGATTTCTTTCCAGTATGTTAAACTTTTATAAATGCTATATTTATATTAAAAAAAAACTTACGAAAATTATTATTATGAAGTCTCTGTATTCTTATCTCATCTCATTGTCAATCTCATTCGGAAATTTATCACAAATCTGCTTTATAATTCACAAAACTTTCGGTAGCTGGTGTATTCCCAGACGTGTATCCCTCATTAGTTGTCGTTGTATGTTTAGTAGTTAACCAGTTTAGAAGAATGACAACTTTGTGGTCGGGAGGGTCGCTGCGCACATTCCCTCCACACATCTGAACTGAAAAGTCGAAGAGATATTCATTCAATCATGTCTTGGGTAAGTAGACCTGGCAGAGCCTATCCCTCACCACGTAATATAATCGCCGATGGCCTTCAATTTGAAAACTCGACTTTGTCATGGACATGTGCAGGTTGATTCGCGGGGGAGGGGGCTATAGACTTTAGCAATCTTTCCGTTCAGAGATGCTGTGTCACCTTCACACTGGTTGCATAGATAGCTATGGAGCCCAGTCTGCCCATTTGTGCTAGATAGCTGTTAACCCCACAAGAAGGTTAACCCGCTCTTTGATAGGTCTTCGCTTTGAATCTTGCCCGATGTCTAGTCCCCCTTCTCATTAAAAAGGCGTGTCATGCTACTGATACTACGGGATAACAACTATACCTTGTAAAAACCTACTTACTATGGAAACCACCGTAGCAACACCTAACGTTGTAAAGCTGTGGCGCTGTACCCCACAGGGGAGTGTACAGGGTTAACACCCAGCAGTTTAACGACTATAAACCTATTTTAATTTGTTACTTAAGATTAGATTAAATTCAGAAAATGTATATAAAAAAATGAAAATCGATACCAAGCAATTAAAAAAACTTTAATAAGTAACATTAAAAATCGTCTGGGGATCACTTAAATGTATGGGGAAGTGGCACAGTTAGCTACAGCTTGTTCATTAACGAATAAATTTGACGTCTAAAAACATTTTAAACTGTGCAAGAGATTTAAACCAAAGCAAATCTGCTGAAATATCAAAAAAAAAAAAAAAAAAAAAAAATGTTAGTATTTTCCCTGAAGGGAACAAGGCACAAGGTTGAGTTTTGCGACAAAAACGTTGGAGAAGTTCCACCTCCTCCCCGGCTTCATGCATTTCGTAGACCAGTTGTAAGTCATTACATGTCAATGTCATACATGAACCTGCGACGTTGCTCCGCTTGGCCAATTACAGCGAACGACATTAGATGAAGGGCGAACGGTTGTGATTAACAGGAGTTGTCGTGGTTGGCTAACATTACAATTGGCATGAAAAACATTTGAGTGTTTAGGAAATGCAGAGTATTGCTAATTGCTACAACTGGAAATGCCCCTACACCTCTTTGCTTGTGTGCTAATCCTTTCTTTTGGCGGGGAAAGGTCTGAGATCATTTATTTATTTATTTTTTTCTTGTCTTACCCTTAACCATTTGACTCGCTGGGACACAACGATATACGATACACTCCAGGCCTTTTTAAAGGATTATTATAGCACAGTCGATGTAAAGAGACCATAAGCATAATTGTGATGATTGGTGATAAAAAATAGGAAATGAAAAGAATGCATTTTATAGTTTTTTTTTTATCTATTTAGCAGGAAACCCTAATAAAAATATTTCATAATTTCTGTAAAGAAAGAATGTTCCGTTTTTGATTTATTTATTTTGTATTTAAGCAGACTGAATATCAATATACGTGTATGTATCAATATGTATAATGATAATGGTAATATTAATTGTTTCCCTATAAGGAAACAATCGGCTTTCCTTGACCGAAAAGTCAATGCCACTGTCGGTTGAAATTTATAAAATCTCTTTATTATAAGGATTTCTCAGGAAAATAGATTTCTCAAGTTCACAAATTGTTATCGCCCTTTCCGGTATTGGTGGCGGTTTCCTTCCTAATCTTTTATTTGAAGTCGTGTGGAAAGTCAACATTTTGATTATGTCATTGTTATTTCTTCGAGTTACATGTGATATTCATTTTAGCTGTAGTTGCTACAGAAATAGCTTTCATCAATAAAAAGCGTGTTTAGAAAATTTTACCAGAAAATCCACTTGATGCTTAATAACGATCTGAAGACAAGCAGATTTTTAAAAAATCGGTGATTGTTTATGCTTATCCATTGGTCAATGTATACCGCATATAGTTCACGCATTTGCGCAATGGTTCACCTTATATAAACCCAATATCATTATGTAATAGCCGCACTTCGAATATATCAAGGAGAGTAGATGAGCCTGAGTAATAGTAATGAACATAGAAAACGTAATTGGAGAGCCAAGTTTGAATTCCAGCATTTTTAAAATGTCTCTTCAAAACTCATATGCTTGTCCAAAGTATGAATTCTTAGGTTTAGTAGTCATCCGTTTATTTCGTGAGATAAAAGTAGCGCCTTATTTGGTCAAAAATTCAGTCATTTGGTGGTGAGGCTGGAATAACCTCTTCAGGGCGAAGGCCTGGACGATGGTATATGGAAGCAGTGCGCTGCCCAGATCACATTCCCCACCCCCGTCTCAGCCGTACCAACAAGATCCAAAGGAGTACAGATTCCTCTGCTTACGTTCTGTTCTAGCGGAAGTTTCTTTCGGCAAATATGTCGTCATTGACATACAACATCCGTTGATGAAGATGATGTTAGATATGTTATAACATAGGAAAAAAAAAAAAACATTCCAAAGGATCTGTTGAAAGACATTATCTTTTTTTTTATGTCAGATTTGAGAGGATCCATTAAAAAAATGTAAAAATTAGAATCATCTAAACATTTGATGTCAACAGTTTTCGATTAGATTGCCAGCCACCTTTAGGAAATTGCAAAATGATAAAAGTCTCTTTTTATACAGTCTTGCTTACATGACTTTCTTGTTTATAAAACATTACTGTACATGAAACTTCGAAAGGGCACACACAGACCGTCACAAAGCACACACAAATACACACACACACACACATCCTCTCTCAGTAGAAAAATCAAATAAGAGGAAGTGTTGAAAACTTCTCAGCCTAACTCACTTTCTAAAATTTGAAATAATGGCGATACATCAGAACTTTGCATATTATAACCCTTCCTGGTTGGAACGAGAACTTTTCAATAACCTTTGTGTGCTTATACAGAGGGAGTGATCGGCAAATTGTCGCCATATTATATTTTTAATTTCCTGCATGCGCGTTGTTTGTTTTTGATTTTGTCGACAGCACAGTATAGTAGGGTCAGTTGGGCACCATCTGTGTGAAAAAGAGCCCCATGACGCAATTTACTCTGCCAGAAATTTGGAAATGGCATACTGTACTGCTTGAAATTCGTGTCGGAAGTTCCAGTACGAACATTTCAGAGTGATTGGGTGTCAATTTGAGAACAGTGCAGAGGATTCGGAAAGAGACGGATGATATATATATATCCAGTCAACATCAAGGTGTTTGGAGTGATCATTAGTGATGGCGTCCGTTAATCTATTCACAGGGCCTCAGATTTAACACGAGGCCTACATCAAGTGCATTGAAGAAATAGTGGTGCCCTGGGTCAAGAGGGTGGCTGCTGGAAGACCCTATGTCTAACAACAGGACTCTGCACCATGCCATACAAGAAGGAGAACCAGTCATGGCTATTAGACAATTCCTTGGACCACATCACCCCTTACATTTGGCTACCAAACTCCCTAGAATTGCAACACCCTTGATTATTATGTGTGAGGCTCAGTTAAGCGAGAGGCCAAGAAAACTTCTTGTAACACCAAAGATGAACTGAAAGCAAGGATTATGGCAGCACTCCATTAAACAAGGAGAAAATCCAGAAGAATTGCAGGAGATTCCGAAGTCGTCTGGAGGCCGTTGTTGAAGCCAATGGTGATTTTATTGAATAAATTTACTCTTTAGTATTTCAAGATAATGTTGTGTAATTTTGGTAAATATATCTGTTAGAATGAGATATCAGTGTTATTTTCATTTTTGCGGAATTTAGAGGATAATTTATCCATCGCAAAATATATATATATATATATATATATATATATATATATATATATACATATATATATATATATATATATATATATATATATATATATATATACATATATATATATATATATATATATATATATATATATATATATATATATGAATCAATTCATGCAAAGCAAGACGGTAATACCACTAAGACGCAAAGTGACTACTGGTAGTCAAAAAGAATGAAAAGACTTTAGAAGGAACCGAAAATCCAATCCTAAACAGGAAACAAGGGATAAACCTCAACCTCTTTGAACCGGACGAAAGGCGAAACTAGCTACTTCTATTAATATATTATAAACTCCCCCCTCTCTCTCAATATATATATATATATATATATATATATATATATATTACATAAAAATGTAACTCACTTGTACCCTATTTTTATGGCCATTTCGCCCTTCGAGATAAATTCCCTGTAGCTTGTCAATACTAAAACGTATATATATATATATATATATATATATATATATATATATGAAGAAATATAGTTTTAAGGTGTGCTATATTTATGGGACAAAGTACCCAATATCAGAGATAGAGAGTATGTTAATATAAATCAGGCCTGACGATTGTGTCTAGTATGAAACAGCCTATCGCCTCTGAGTTTTGACTTCAATGTTCACTTTTATATATATATATATATATATATATGTGTGTGTGTGTGTGTGTATTGGCCAGTACAGTATTCATAAAGTGATATATACTGTACTTATGAACATTAATGGGTATGTCCTAATCCTCATAAATACGTTGGACACTATTGTAAGTGGGGGTTATATGCTGTCTAAGTAGTCGACCAATAGCAGTGGTTTACCTACACTTCATGCTGCTGGCGAGTATTGTATTTTGTTGATGTAATAAAGATTACTATTTCATTTCTAACCTTCGTTTATTCCTCATTTAGTAAAAGCCTTCCTAGGTTACAACATAAAGTAATGACACAATTGCAAAGAGAAAAATGCATTTTATTGGGTAAAGAAGTTGACTGGTGTTTTGCAGCATGACTGCGTCTGTCTTCGAGTTGTAAACAGTTGTAAACCCAATGTTGCAAATAATTATGAAGTTGGGATGGCGGGTGCGTTCTACATGCTGTGTTCTGTCCTGAGATATCACTTTCCAGCTATCATTTGTTTCACATCATGCAACACGCCTCGGCCAGCGATTCCAACAATTTCATCATATCACATCTTCCGGTTAGCCGTCATTTGTTAGTTCAATCCCTGGGTTTGGTAGTGCTGAAAAGCTCACATACACTGGTTTAGTGGAAAAGATAGACAAGCGATACAAACCAAGTAAGTATTAACTGATACGAGTTATCTCCCCTGAGCATGGAAAGAGGAATGAGAACCATCTGCCTACCTGAATTGGATAAAGCATTCGAAACGGTAAGAATATTACCGAATAAAAATACGAACACCTGAAGAAGTCAGGAGGGTAAAAGTCAAAATTTTGTGAGAATAATAACCAATATAAGCCTGCTGGTCTCAAAATAAAACAATAATAATAATGGTCTGCTACTCGTTTCCGAACAAACTGATTTAGTAAGACGACTTTCCAATCCCCGTTGCTGGCACCAACTCAGGTATTTTTGTGTTTGTTCAACACCAAAAGAGCCGACCTGGGGTTTATATGGCAATTATACTGAGCGGACATCAGTTACAGTATCTAGAAAAGCGCGCATAATCTTGCGTGATCGTGTGTTTGAACAAGACCAGTATCCTCAAGCACTCGGTCACGATGACTCGTGAGTTATCAACTTTCGGACAGCATCGTCTATCCAGTTTAATTAATAAGAATTGGATGAAAACGTAGCATGGATTTCGGGATCCTTCCAACGGTGCCGCACGCTGTGATCGCCGATAACATCAAGAAGTCACCTTCTTGGCAAATCGATCATTGTGAGATTTGAACGTGAGTCTCATGGTTGGAAAGCGAACGTCTTAACCACTCGCCTATATACAGTAAAGCATATGATATAGGGAATTCATCGACTCTTTATCAGAATGAGATGTGCGTAAAAGTTCGATAAATTTATAGAATGTCTAGGAAAATATTAAATTAAAAATTAAATTAAATATTGCGACTGCACGTTCCACAAATTTGTATCCGTTATCAGTAACACATTTAAAAAAAACATATTTCGATTCGCATTATATTTTTTCGTCTCAGATGTTACCTGAATTTTACCAAAAACAAAATAATTTCCATACCTGAAGATGACTGACTGTACAGTCGAAAGTACTTGTGTATTTAAGAAACACCTAATACACCTTATAATTTTAAAAAGAAAAAACAAGGATCATAACATTCATTGAGTAACTGGTAGGTTAATGCATCTTTAAAATTTTGTTAGCAAAGGGATTTCACCATTTTATATTATTAACTTTACTAATTTACTTTTTGTATGAATGATTCATTGTAACTGAATAATAATGTATAATAGGAATAAAATATTTATTCTAAAAATGCTGGAAATGTTTGCATCAACCTGATATATATTAACGCACAGGCATACATTCATATTATATTCTTCAAGATTACACACTCCGTTGGGTTGGAACATATTTAGCTGAAACAAGTTTTTTTTTTTAATTTACTCGCATATTGGGATGTTTGGAATAGAAGTCGATCGCCCGGTTAATTTTCAAGTTGCAAGTCAAAAATTCGTCACTTTCAGTTTTAATCTTGTCACCCTTTCGCACCCGTGGCAGCTATTAGGCCGTGGTTAGTTGAGGATGGCCTTCCTGGTTATCGGCGGAAGCTGTAATATTTCGCTCAGCCTAAAACTTGGTCAGCGATTCTTACACGGGTTGTTAGTAACAGAGGTGGTATGTACTGCTGATAAATTCGAAGGGAGCTAGAAACGAAATCGAGCTGCAATGTATTCTGATTTATCAAACATAGAAATCTCCCAGTTCCAGGTGGAACGTCCTTCCGTTGGAAGCCTGTTGAACGAGCATCACACACACACACACACACACACACACACACACACACACACACACACACACACACACACACAAAACAAAAAAAAACACAAATCTTAGGATTTCCATTGAATGAGAACAAAAAATCTGTATTTAAATTTACAACAATAACGTTATTTATTGTATCAACATTGGAGTTGAAATTCCACTGAAAGGTTTCATGGAGATGTGAGGCAAAAATATATATTTCTGACGGCCCTAGACAATTCGTTTGTTATGGGATATAGGAAATAGGGAGAATATTTTTTTGTTTCTTGCTAGAAAAAGTAATATCGATTTTTGTACAAGATCGAAATTGGCGATGAAAATTAATGTTGTACGTACATCATTCAAAACACTATTTAAATTTAGCGCTTGATATACGTTTTAAAACAGCTGTTACTGCTAAGTTAAGATGTAGTAAAAAACAGTTGACATATTTAATTTATTGATCAATGAAAATACTCTATTTTCCATAATTCCAGGAGAATTTTTCAAATGAAAAGAAACAAAAAACAAACAAAAAACTATAAATAATCAATACCAAATAGAAATTCCTGTTGTACACTCAACAGCAGTCATGATCTGTCTACATGATACATATCAGAGAGCCCAAACCTGCTCAAATTTAGCAGCCAGTAAGTCATTTCTACTACCACTTCTTACGCATAGAGAATATACTTTTCACACTCAAACCTATTCTATACAATTCTAAAACGCAGAATTTCCTATGAGACTGAACACTTCTACGTTAACGATGTATGTACAGACGCACACTGCGTATATTTATATCTGTTGCTTTCTGTTATTATTATAAAACGCAATTTATATATATATATATATATATATATATATATATATATATATATATATATATATTAATGACATTTTATTAAAAATATTTTACACTGCGACACGGAAATTTCTGTTTCGAGACTTAAAATTTTTATCTCGTCATCAGACAATGTTCGGTAACTTTTTTTTCATGAAAGGATTTACATTTGAAAATAGAAAACAATATGTTTGTTTATTAAAGAGCTAAGATGGAAGGGGTCCAGATTTTAAAATCTTATAGGTATGCCTCACTTAACTAATCAAAAGAAAGGTCAAAGGTAAATCAGAAAAGTTAAAAATATAGGTTAGGTGTTGGTGGTGCGCGGTTTTCATACAACTCTCGGGGATCTGTCATATTACGACTCGATAACATACACAATATATATCCAGTTTGCCTTTTTACTCATTCAAATCATATTGTTCACTATATTTGACGAGTAATGCTTACTCTGCAGATATTGTGTATGTGTGTTCGTTATAAGTTACCTGTTCATTCAGGAATTGATCACATGTTTATAGGCGGTGGTTACAATGTGGCTATGATCTGCCTCTGACAGTGTTCAATCAACACCGACCATCTTTGGCCATTTGTTAATATACCCGTGACTGTGAATCACCCAGATGCCAACATGATGAAGCATTAGCAAAATCACTCATAAATTTGTTGGCTCTGAATACATATATTTTTCTAAAACCAGATACATACTTGTTGATAGTATAGAGCAGCGTTTCTTAACCAGTGCGCCAGGGCACACTAATGCGCCTTGAAAGATACCCAGGTACGCCCGAAGTATGATTTATTTTTAAATTAAAAAAAAAATCATTATTTAAAAAAAATCTAGAGACAGCAAGCACATGATTTCTATGTTTAAGTCAAGACTATTTTAAACCGTTTTCTAAATTCCTTAATCTTTAAGAAGTAGTGGATAATACTTTTCCTTTTGCTTTCCTCAAGGGATTTAAATCAGTCATTGTAGCCCTCTTTACATAAATAGATTCTTCATAAACCCCTTTAAATAAAAACTGTACCGCTAATCTTCTTTGGGAATGCTGAGTCAACATTTCATATTTTCAAATTTCATGACTAAATTTTCCTTATTAAAATTTAAAGTGCGTCCCAAATTTTTGTTATTCTCAGTGCGTCCTGAAGTAAAAAAAAAAAAGTTGAGAAACACTGGTATAGAGTTCTATTTGTAAAATTTACTGGTACAGTTTCTCCGTATGGATTTGAAGGTGAATAGTATTTTTTCATCATATCACCCCATGCAAAGCAGTAAAGCCACTATGACACAATGGGTTAATGAGTGCGAAAGAATAAGAAAAAAAGGGAAGCATTATTAAGGAGCGAGAGCAATAGAAGAGTAATCAAGAAGACAGTAGATAACGATTGACATTGCATTTAAATTTCTGAAGATCAAAGTTGGCCGGAACGCGTGAGATTTCCACAAGTGAGAAGTGCGAGTAAAGAAGCTGTTAGCTTTGAACTTACGGTTATATCTAATCAATTCAACTTGTGAACTGATGAGACCTTGTTGCCAATCTAGTACTGCGCTTAAATGCATAATGTCTAGGTGCTATATCGAAGAGTCCACCCAAACAATTACCATGAAAGTATTTATAGAAAAGGCATAGGGGATCTACATTACTGTGGTGAGAAAGTGACTGAAGGGAGACGCCAGGTTAGGACCAATAATATTGCTGATTCTTCTTTGGATTTTATCAAGTATCTGTCGATATACAGCAATATTCAAAGCATGGATAAATAGTAGACTTATAAATATGTAAGACAGATTCAGGAGAGAATAATTGTCAAGCACGATACAGTGAACCAACTTTCTTAGCTTCAGACCCAGCAATGTATTCAATATAACCTTTTAACTTTATATCAGTCGAGAAGTTAAGCCCGAGAAAGCGCAACAAGTCTCTCTCCTGGAGGTTAGCATCAGCCATGCTGATGGAACGCAGGAAGGGGCCTTTTAGTATGTATTCTTTTTGACATTCAAACAACTTCTACTTATAAGGTTGAATCCATTCAGGTTCGCTCGTTCTATCAACCTTCTTTGGTAAAAGAGGAGGAAACGGATTGGGAATTTGCCTAGTTGTGTATGTTTTATTAAGTTAGCCATTGGTTCGAACCTCACTGAGGGCATCCATCTATTCCTGTCCGATTTAATTTATTGCAACTAATTATCGCGTTTAATTAGTCTTTTTCGGTTACTACCATATTTTGTTGCTTATAATTTTTCCACTAAAATATTTCCAAAAACGACCTATAAACCGAAGATCGCTGACGGGTGTTATAACTTTGGGCTTTGAGGTGAGCTTCAGTTCCCCAGTTACATCCGATTCTAAAACCTTGAAAGTAAAACAACGTTTTGAGAGAAGCAATTTATGCAGTTGGATTAGTGAGATATTGATAGGAAACGAAATTCTCGCTACAGTAACACCTGCTTAAGCCCGTCCTGGGTATGACGATAAACTGCATCCACGTCCTTGGCAAGACGATAAATAACCCATTGAGGTTGATATACCGTAAAACAATCCAAACGAAACCAAACCTGCTTAAGCAACACTTTCTTTCTTTCTTCCTTATTTCTTAAACTAATCTCTTAACCTACACATAAATGAAACTTAACCTTATTTCTGTATCCAAATTTAGATGCATGTAATTTAAAATTAGTGCTGCATCCTTGTTTGTGATGAATTCATCACGATTAGGGAGGATTTCAGGCTGCAATAAGGTTACGTTTCACTGTTATTATGCACTCTAAATTCTCTTCTCATTATTACATTCTAAACAGTTACCATAACTGTGGTACTTCTCGAACTGTGAAGAATTTGTCATGATTAATCAGGTTTTTATACTCAAATATGCTATTCAGTGGGTAAAATTGGGGATAGTGTGGAGGGCTATGAAATACAAGGAAAACACTTTTTCCCGATTTCTTTCTCTAAAATTTGTAGTGGGGCGTCTAATGCATTGGAGCGTCTCATAAACAGAGAAATACAGTAACTGTTTTTTTTTGGTCGTTTCCTATTCAGATTAATCAAGTAATAAAATATTTTTCTCCTGGTCCCATATCCCAAAATACGATCTCACATAGCAACTACCGCCCGTCTGAAGCGCACTTCAGGTAGTTTAAATGCCTCAATAGTTGGAGGGAAACCCTCACACTGTTACTCTCCTCTTTTCACTGAAATCCCCAGACACCGTAACATTCAAATTATTCGCATAAAACTCGTATTTTAACTGTCAATAACGTTTGCCTTGATTCCTTACAGCTGAACTTCCTTTCCTCTTGAGTATTAATGCATTTCTATCGTAAAATAATTTACATGACACATTTATAGCAAAGTTATTCGTAATTCTTTACTATAGCAACTCATTAGCGATAAGTTTACATAATTACTCTGTTTTCAATAATTTTGCCTTAATCCTTGACTGCTGTTAATCTCTTCTTGAGTTTTAATGCTTATCTATTGTAAATCACAGTATGTATATATAAAATTATTTGCAATGATTTACTTTGGTAAAACCATTTATATAATAATCTTGTTTTTTTTTTCAATAACATTTGCCTTTTTTTCGGGATTGCTTAACTTTTTATTGTGATTTTTAATACATTCATATTAAAGAATTCCTTTAAATACACATTTATAGTAACATTATTTTCAATGCTTTTGTATCGCAACTCATTAGCGAAGCATTTGTGTAAGAGTCTTAATTTTCAAGGAAGTTTAATTTAATTCCTAATTTTGACAAACTCTCTCTTCGGGATTTTTTTTAATGCATTTCTTTCGTGAAAACATTCACAATGCACGTTAAATTCAAAACTATTTGCAATGCTTTACTTTGGTAAAATCAATAGCACATAGCCTTGGTTTTTCAGTAATGTTTATTTTGATTCCTGAACGTTGACCATCCAGCAGCCCTTGAGTTTGTCACTTCTCTCCCTACTTTCTGACTAGAAATGCAACATATTGTACTGTGAATCCCTATTTTATATATATATATATATATATATATATATATATATATATATATATATATATATATATATATATATATATATATATGTATGTATATGTACATAGTCCACCCATAAAAATGTATACACACTTCAGGAAAGGAAAATATATTACAGATATAATAATAAATTTATTCAGACATCACAAGATTAATACTAGTTACCTTTAACCTCTACAATCACAAGAGATTCTCAAAATGGTCTCCTTTAGCTTCCAGACATTAATTAGTACGGCAATATTGGTCAATGTGTCAATGTGTCCAGTCGGATTGCTGCGCATATTTTTCAATTTTTGTCTAAGAGCCGCCAATGTAATGCCATCTATCGAGAAAATATCGTAATACAGTAAACAGTGTTACCACAATTTCTTAAAACTACGAAAGACAAGTTTTTCCTTTCCGAAGTGTGCATACATTTTTTGCCAGACTGACTGACTGACTCTCTGACTCTCTCTCTCTCTCTATATATATATATATCTATATATATATATATATCTATATATATATATATATATATATATATATATATATATATATATATATATATATATATATATATATAAACTGTGTAATGAATTATTAACTAGGTGACAATTTTCTATTTTGTCCCAAAACTACACGTTGAAATTTAACGAAACTTTCACAGAATGAAGGCAACCCTTATATGCGCGTGCTGTGTAAAAACTTTAATGTTCTGCGCAACTGTAAAAAAAAAAAACAACAAAAAAAACGCAGCCATTTGCACGAGTAACACGATACTTTAGTGTTCCAAATTAGTAACGAGTGACTTCGTAATCGTGCAATTATGGGTCGCAGTTTTGACTTAACCTCTTCTGAGAAGTCTGATATAATATCTGAACTTACAAAAGGTAAATCAATATTAGAAATATCCAAAATAATTGGAAGATATCACCAAACAGTGAAAAGGTTTTTTGCAGCTTCTACGAAGGCACGTAAGAGGGTCGATAGGGGTCACTCGTGTATTGTTTCCCAACGTTCCCCGCCACGAATTAAACAGAATCTGTAAATAACCCAGGCCTGACTAGCGGAGAACTTTTCAGGCGTATTGGAGAAACAACTGTGCCCAGAACTACTCGCTGAAAAAGGAGATCGGGAAATCATTGAGACCGCTGACAACGTCTTCATTGACAAAAAGACACGTACAAAAGCGTCTGAAATGGGTAGAATATAATAAACATCGATTTGTCGAAGGTTTTGTTCACAGAAGAATCTCGTGCTACCATTGATGACCCTGACAGTTGGAGCAAAGGTTGGGTTGTAAACAGACGACATCGTCATCAACACTTGAGACGCCAAGAAGGAGGGGCGGGTATCATGATTTGGGCTGATATTATTATAGGTATCATGGTTGGTCCGTGGAGAGAGCCTGCCCGTATTAAAATGACTGCAGACGTTTATGTAGCTTTCTCGAGAGAACACTTTGAATCTTTTTCAAGGCTGAGTCCCTAATTGCATCTGCGATACTAACTGCACGATAAAATGTCATGTACTAAAAATAATTTTTTTTTAATTAATTATTGACACAGTGCTGTCATTTTTGTTCAGTTGTTGATGGTGGCCATCTGAGGATTATACTACGTCGAGGTCATATCATTAACCACAAAAATAACCATGGGAGGTTGTTTTATTATCTCCGTTAACAAAGTTGGTCGGAAATTATGAATTTACCTAGTGTGTCACCAAACGTTATCAATGAATTTCCAAGGTGGGACAAGAGACATTTAAATTTGGGCCAGATTTATTGATTTTTTATTTCATTTCATTAACATTAATCATACGGCAATTTTTGGGATTTTTACATGTAACAATGCAATTGCTGTCGTCAGTGTGATGCGTCATCATCATGAGAGTGTTGTATAACAACAATGATGCCATCACAATCATTACAAAGCTGGAATATTTATTATAAGCTTTTGTCACGGCATAGTCTGGGATCTTTAAGTTGGTTGCTTAGTTTTTAGTGACAATAGTGTTGGCAGAAGTAAGCGCTTTCTGCGTGCTTTTTAATTTCCTTTTTTACTGTAGCTAACCATTCAATAGAGAGCATGCGTATAATAATATTGTCATAGCGAAATATATAACGTATTACACACACACACTCACACACACACACACACACATATATATATATATATTAATTATATATATATATATATTAATTATAATTAATTATTAATTAAATTCATAAATTAAGTCACGCTTGAACTTCGATGTCGGTAGTTACTCTTTTTCTTCCTATATGACAATTTTAAAGTAATTTAATCCTATAATTCGTTTATTTATTATTGATACGCCATTATGAGTATGTTTGACAGTTTTTTGAATCCTATAATTTATTCATTTACATTGGTACGTCATTATGAATAATGCTTTATAGTCATTTATGTCATTTAACCTCTTCCCAAATGCAGTGGTTTGTAAACTACTCATCCAAATCCATGATTACAAAGTTATTACCCATTTTTTCATTGTTTTACCAAACAGGGCAACAAATTACTGTCATCTGATCTTAATTGAACAATGAATTATAAACGCATAAACCTAAGATAATTTTCAAGCTCAATAGAACTTAATATAGTTTAATTTTAAGTTCATTAGTAATCAGTTTACAATCTTCCATCTCATCTATCAGTTATGTGCCATGCGTGAAACACGCTTAGGCAATCATGTATATTTCGATACATGACTGACGAGGCAGATTTTTTTCCCGCAGTAGGTTGCCGTTTCTACGGTAGACCAGTTGCCATCCAAGGCTATAGAACCTGGTTTGCCCTGCTATTTACCCATAGCTGGTGGGGGGGGGAGAAAAAAGGATTCGTATTAGCACGTAAGTGAATGTAATAGATTCGACTGGAATTCGAACTCGGCTACTCCGAGCCGCTATCCATTACTCTACTGTTATCCATTACTCCATCTCATCTATACTGAATCTATAATTATACAAGTAATAATGACCATTACTCTATTGGAGAATCTAAAATGGGAAGTTTTCAGTTATATAATCTGGCAATTCCGAGAAACATTAAACTGTTTGGAATTATTCAGAATAGCAATGGTAATATTAGTCGTTTCCTTATAAGGAAACTTTCGACAATCTCCTTAGCTAGTGCTACATTCGGTTGAGGTTTATAAAATCTTTCTATTAAAATACTTTTTCAGGAAAATAGGTCACTGTTACTGTTATTGCTCTTTCCAGCATCGATGGCAGTTTTCTTCCTAACTTTTTGCTTGAAGTAGAGTGGAACGTCAACAAGTTGTAGAAAATAGAGAGCCACTAGAACACCTATCACATTTGACGTATTTGGCGAGGAAATCTAATTCAGAAGGCCGACGAAATGTTACAACGATGAAATAAAAAATAACAACAATAAACTTACGAAAAAAAATCAAGAGAAAAAGAAGTAAAAAAAAGGCTAAAAGTTATTATTATTTCCATATTGATTCGAATTACTAAATAGTTTTGAAAATATCCATTAAATATTTAATGAAAAAAAAGAACTGTTGTTTTAGATAAGAAGACAACCCATTTATGAGATTGGTTTCATTTATAAGAATGATGAAGCCTCGACTGTTTCTTTTGATATCTCGAAGGCATTTGACAGGGTTTGGCAGATTTGTCTTCTTTACAAGTTGAAAGGTTATGGTATTTCTGGACGACGTTTTTGATCTGATTCAATCTTTCTTATCAAATCACGAAATGAAATTCATCTTGAACGGCCACTCTTCTTGATCTTTTTGCCTTAATGCAGGTCTCCTCACCTAGCACTATATTCCAGTACCCACGTTGTTAATTTTCATAAACGACATTTCTGATGTCACCAGTTCTCAACTCGGTATCTATGCTGATGACACAGCTATTTACTCTTGTCTTAATAATAAGTCTATCGATTCGAGAAGGTCAGATTGGCAGCTGACATAAAAATGACCTGCAATCTGTTGCAATCTACGGAAAGGAGTGGGTTGTTAACAAAACTGCTCTCTTTTAATCGTCCGATGGAACACTTTTTACTTTCCATCAGCATGGCTGAGGCTAATCTCCAAGAGAGTAACCCCTTGCGATTTCTCGGGCTAATGTTTTTCACTGACATGAAGTGGAAAGATTACATTGAATCAATTGCTAGGTCTTCTTCCAGAAAGTTGGTTCACCGTGAGGTGCTAGACAATTTTTCTTGCCAGAATCTATCTTACACTTTATAAGTCTATCATTCGTCCATGCATTGCATATTGCTGTCACATCTGGTCTGGTACTTCTGATATGTATACAAACACAAAGAATATTTTACAATATTATTGGTCCTCGGCTTCTGTCACTTTCCCAGCGCCGCAACGTAACTTCCCTGCGCCTTTTCTATAAATATTTTCATGGTCATTGTTCTGATAAGCTTTCCTCTTTTATACGTAGACGCTATGAATTCAAGCGTACTACCATTGTTTTACAGTCTCTATACTAACAGTTTCTTCTCTCGCACTTCTCGCTTGTGGAACTCTCTCTTGGCTTTTCTCTACTTCCGGTAAACTATGATCTACAAAAATGTAAATTCAATGTCAATCGTTATCTTCTGTTTTCTTAATTCTAAATAATAGTTTTTTCGCATATTCTATTACACTCAGTAATCTCTTGCGTCTTAGTGGCTTTATTTCCTTGCATGCGGAGAAACGATTAAAAACGAGCCGATGGTTTAAATATGATGTTCGATAAAGTCGAAATTAAAAAAAAAAGATTTAAATTTAACAATTTACCGAAGTCAGTAGAGATATGTCACATCTTTGTTTAACCGTACGTTTTGCCGCTGAAAAGTTTTCGGCCCAATCTTTTTTCCAGAATCTCTTTGTCAGATAATTTTTGAAATTACTTCTTGGTAGGGCAGAGTACATTTCAGAACCACCTCACACATATGACATACAAAACACATATACATGCATTTTCATATATAATTACTCAAATATATATATATATATATATATATATATATATATATATATATATATATATATATATATATATATAAAAGAATGGACACTGAGATCAACACAAAGTGGCAACAGTCTGTTTCATTTTTCAGGCCTGAAGATTACCTTCAAGTATAAAATGTCGCTATTCGGTATTGACCTCAGTGTCCACTTATATTTACATACGCTCTATCCCTGATATTAAGCACTTTTACCCATAAATATGTCATACCTTAAAACTATATTTTTTATCAATCCACACACACACACACACACACACACACATATATATATATATGTTTCATTGAATAATTTAGACAAGTTTTGTCTACTTATTTTCAGTTGGATCCTTTCGTATTCAGAGACAAGCTGTTTGGTGTCATTATTAAAGGAAGAGAGAAAATCGCCCTGTTGATACATATTATTTTATTCCGAGTACTTTCGACATAGCACAATGTCATCATCAGGGTGTTGTTTATTTCAAGACAAATATTGTCGAAGGAAATTGGAATAAAATAATATGTACCAACAACGACAACATTCCTTGGAAGTCCCACTTCTTTGTTTATTCCTCATCTCGTTGAAAAAGAACACAAAAAAAGCATGTCTGAAAATTCCGAATTTAAAATCTTTCTCACCGTGCTTCAATTTAGTCAATATAATAAATATCATCAATCTTATTGCCAATATTGTTATCATTTTGTTGTTTTTTTTACTCCTTAAATTTTAGAAAACGGCCTATTAAATCTACATATAAGAAACACACGTTGACTATCTTCCGTGTTATATATATATATATATATATATATATATATATACAGATATAGTTATAGATAATAGATGCATTAATTCACATGAGCTAAAATGGCATTGTTCCCTCGTTAAAAAAAAGTGTGAAAAACACGCTATTTACAATAATGCATCTCCGTACTGAGACGAGGTTGAATTGAATACACAATGACTAAATGTGTCGGTGGGTGAACGGAGCTCCATCTTCCGGACGAGGGCGGGTTAAGACGATTGTAGACATAGAGGTCACAGTGTGAGAACAATTTGCGAGAGTCAGATTTACGAGATTAGAGCAAGTTTCTGTAATTGACATCACTCTGACACTTAAGTCTGAGCCTCAAAACGGGCGGGTTGGTTGACAGGTGTTGAAGGACTTCAAGACAAGACGAGGAAAAATGAATATTGGTGTGTAGACTGACTGGTGGCGCGGACCACACAGGTCGTCATCTTAAGACTAGCTCCTGATCATGGCAGTTTGAACCGGAAAAGGCAGACGATTACGCCACCAGATACAAAGGTCATCGATTCAGCCACCCTCTCCTACCTTTAATAGGATATTTATTAAGCGTGGCTTACTTCTAGCACAACATAACCCACGCCCAGGAACCCTTCACATATTAAGTAGACATTATTTCCATTACTTCAAACAGTAATGTTGCGACATTTATTTTTCTTTTTTGTTAGATAAAAAATGAATTAAGCAGATAAAGTAGAAAGAAACATAAGGCAAGGACGCGTCTTCTCATCGGATACATTTAAAATATACCACGATCTTAAGAGAACTAGGAGTCCAACCAGGATTTATTATTAGTGGGAACGATCTTAAAAATGTATGTGTTGATGTTATATATAGAAAGGAAACTGCAGGAACTTCCACAGAGGGTAGTAAAAGAAAGCGAGAAGAAAGGACTAATCCTCAGTTATACGACACAATTTATGGTTGTCGGCAAGAGAGTTTCTAGAACAGTTGCATACTGGAAATTTGCGCCCCTGAATAATTGCGTACCTCTGATAATTTTTAAAGACAATTATCATAAATTTTGAAAAAAGTATAGGTCGTAATTATAATTTTTTTAAAAACGGAATAAAATAATAAAAAAAAAGTTTATTTTTGTTTAAAATGGAATGACAGATTACCAGAATTGCAAGATCGCTCTACATATTGCCAGTATGTTTTTGTTTTAGTTTTTCTTATGATAGTGGTAGCTGTGTTTGATTTTCAGAACTTAGCCATGAATTCCAAATAAAAATATAATCTATAAAATCTAAAATCTATTAAATGTTTGTGATACGCACTGATGGAGTGAAATGAAACTGCTAGCTTAATTTTCTCTTGCTTAAAAAAAAACAAACTTTCTCCTTTTTTTAATTTATGGTAACTATCTTTCTGCTTTTTTAGAGTAATTAAAGACATTGGTGTTCAAATTTCTATATTAAATAACTCTTTAAATAAAATGGTAACGTCAAAAAATTACAAAAAAATAACGCAATTATCCAGGGACGCATTTGGTTAGGGACACAATTGTTCAGGAATACAATTGTCTGATTCGCAATTGTCCGGGTCGCAAATGTCCAGTCCGCAACTGTCAGTCCACCTGGCAAGATAAACATTCCTAGATGTGAACTACGAACTGGGGATGTCAAAATCAAGCGAGTGCAGAAATTTAAATACCTGGGAAATATTATGACAGATGATGCATTGGAATAACAAAAAAATGCCTTCCAAAAAACTAAGCTAAAAGAATTAATAAATAGAGAAATTTTGTTAGAAACCAGGAAAAGAGTGGTGAACTGCTACGTAATATAAATTCTTCTTTATGGCAGTGAATGTTAGAAAGAGGAGATTTTAGCCAACAAATATGTGGTTTTACAGAAGGATGGTGAGAATAACATGGACGGAAAATGGGAGCAATGAGGAAGTTTTAAGAAAAATAGTAACAAAACGGAAAGAAACAGTTAAAATTTCTGGGGCGCATAATGAGGAAAGAAGGCTTGGAGAATTTGGCGCTCACAGAACACATTGAAGACAAGGGACAACGGAAACCAGCGTGTAACTTACATAAAGAGCTCGTATAAGTGGGTTGCAGAACAGAGGGATAGTAAAAAAACAAACATTGCTTAGTTGGAAGGAAGACGTGGAGATCCACGAGCATTCATATTCACTCAAATTAGTTTTTGTCAGTATTTTTAGCATAAAGATGATTTTAGAAATCTTCGAATCTCAACAATTCTATCCTTTTTTTGTAATTGGCAACACTCCTAGCATTGCCATAGATAAAAAGGAATGATGGAATCACATACTGTCTTTTAGCAATCCTGGCGATGTAAGAACACCCATCAGACACACATTCTAGACATTCGAAGGTATGACATGACGGCTTTTTTTTTCTGTTGTTCACTTTTATGGAGTTCTGTATGTATTTTTCGATGATAGTATTCTTTGTATAAAAGTTCTCGAACTGAAAAAAAAACAAACTTCATGGTTCTTTTATTTCTATTCCCGCTGTTAATAACCAAATAGATTCAATAATTCTTATATATGAAGTTACATTAGGTGGACAACATAGAAAGTGCATAATTTCCGTCCTGGGAATGACGATAAACTACATCTGATAGCAAGGTCTTTAATCAGGAGTTTTTATTTTAGGACCATGGAACCACCTATTAAATGCTGGTGTTCCCATGTTAACACTGACCCGCGGTGGTAGCACCTGCCAGGGTTACAGCTATGGGAAAATAGCCAACCAAAAGGGGTTGAAGCACTACGAAAGTATAAAAAAATACCAGAAATAATTTTTGGAAAAATTACTATCAGCAATACATTTTTGAAAAAAAATTATTATCAGCAATATATTTGTGAAAAAAAAATATTGCCAGCTATACAATTTTGAAGAAAAAATATTACCAGCAAAAAATATTTGAAGAAAAAAATATTACTAGCAAAACATTTTTGGAAAAAAATATTACCAGCAATACATTTAAAAAAAAAAAAAAAAATTACCAGTAATGTAGTTTTTGAAAAAAATATTACCAGCCATACATTTTTGAAAAAAAACATTACCAGCAATTCATTTTTGGAAAAAAAAATATTACCAGAAATTCATTTTTAAAAAAAATATTACCAGCCATACATTATTGAAAAAAAAATAATACCAGCAATACATTTTTGGAAAAAAATAAATATTATCAGCAATTCATTTTTTGGAAAAAAATATTACCCGCAATACATTTTTGAAAAAAAAATATTACCAGCAATTCCTTTTTGGAAAAAATATTACCAGCCATACATTTTTGAAAAAAAATATTACCAACCATACATTTTTGAAAAAAAATATTACCAGCAATACATTTAAAAAAAATATTACCAGCTATATATTTTTGAAGAAAAAATATTACCAGCAATAAATATTTGAAGAAAAAAATATTACTAGCAATGCAGTTTTGGAAAAAAATATTACCAGCCATACAATTTTGAAAAAAAATATTACCAGTAATACATTTAAAAAAAATATTACCAGCAATACATTTAAAAAAAAATATTACCAGCTATACATTTTTGAAGAAAAAATATTACCAGCAATAAATATTTGAAGAAAAAAATATTACTAGCAATGCAGTTTTGGAAAAAAATATTACCAGCCATACAATTTTGAAAAAAAATATTACCAGCAATACATTTAAAAAAAAAAATTACCAGCTATACATTTTTGAAGAAAAAATATTACCAGCAATAAATATTTGAAGAAAAAAATATTACTAGCAATGCAGTTTTGGAAAAAAATATTACCAGCCATACAATTTTGAAAAAAAATATTACCAGTAATACATTTAAAAAAAAATATTACCAGCAATACATTTAAAAAAAAATATTACCAGCAATACATTTTTGAAGAAAAAATATTACCAGCAATAAATATTTGAAGAAAAAAATATTACTAGCAATACAGTTTTGGAAAAAAAATATTACCAGCAATACATTTTTGAAAAAAAAAATTACCAGCCATACATTTTTGAAAAAAATTATTACCAGCAATACATTTAAAAAAAAATATTACCAGCTATACATTTTTGAAGAAAAAATATTACCAGCAATAAATATTTGAAGAAAAAAATATTACTAGCAATACAGTTTTGGAAAAAAAATATTACCAGCAATACATTTTTGAAAAAAAAAAATTACCAGCCATACATTTTTGAAAAAAAAATATTACCAGCCATACATTTTTGAAAAAAATATATTACCGGCAATACATTTTTGGAAAAAAATAAATATTACCAGCAATTCATTTTTGGGAAAAATATTACCAACTATACATTTTTGAAAAAATTCTACGCAATACATATTTGAAAAAAATATTACCATTAATAAAAAATAAATAACGCATTGAGTTTGATAATCTTTAAAACAGAACAAACCAAACAAAACAGTGCATAATTTGGTATCAAAACACGAACACCGATAGTTGGTTAAGGAGAATTCTCTCGTTTGTTAACTAAACCCGACATGAGTAATATACAGTAAAGATAATTGAGAAAGTATCGATTCCAGCCCATAGCGATCTATCTAAATCTTTCAATCTGAAAGCATTTAATAAACACCAACTGAAATCTAATCCAAGCGTATTTGAGTTAAAAAAAAAAATCAACCTCTGAGTTTGACTTCCGAAATTCCCATTCATCTAGTCCCCGTTTCCAATCAGTCTCAACTTCCACTCGAACTATTTTCCAAAATCTGTACAAACAGAAAAAAAAAAAGTTTCTTATTTTCTCGGGCTGTGAACTTTTCATTCCCGCTCCCATTTTATATGCATCTTGTAAATATGTTTCTATTTTTCTATTTCACATTTGCGGCAAGGTCGGGTAAGAACGGTATTTTTGTCACCACATCCTGTTCGTCATCATCTCAAATTTCAATCGATTTAGACAACTGTCGTGGCTCTAGGGACTAGTAAGATATATAGATCAAGCAGTTAGGTTCCATAAAGCAATTTACCGACGGATGATATTACACGCATACACGCACGCACACGCACGCGCACATACACACACATATATTTGTATGTGTTTGTTTGTGTGTATCCGTGATTATTAGGTACGCATATTTATATGCGCCAAATCAAGCATACGTATGTATTCATATGCAAATAGATAAATACACGATGTATCGAAATCTACATATTCACTCACCTACAATCTCTCTATCTCTGTGTGTGTATATATATATATATATATTTGTGTATTTAGGCAGTAATCCTTTCATGCACATTTCATTGAATTCGACATACAAGGTGCTTTGATTTAGTTTTTTATATAATTTCTCATGCGATCTAATAATTTTTTCTTTTCAGATGATAAATTATATAAAAACTGTCCGAATGTTCTTTTATTCCGAGCGTTTTCGGCTATACATTTAACCATTTTCAAGGATTAAATATTTTGACTGCTCTCTCTCTCTCTCTCTCTCTCTCTCTATATATATATATATATATATATATATATATATATATATATATATATATATATATATTAAAAAGAGGAGAGAAATCGCAAACGTTTTTAGTTGTAATGTGTATTTTTATTAAAAAATTTTTTGCTTTATTTTTCATAATTTTGCTACACAGGTTTCCGGTCTCGCGACCTTCAGCAGGCAAATAGTGGATATTTCCACATATTATTAAAAGAAATTAATTTTTCTTATGTTTTTCGATGTTAAACATTCTCGATATTAGACATTCTCTTTTTTGTGTTTAGTCACCCAAATGTCTTCCATATAATAAGACAGTATGTATGGATGGAAAGGGCATATACGTATAAATACGCATGCTGACAAACACACACACACACACACAAAATGGAAATAGATCTAAGAACATACTAGGGTCATTAAAAGATAGGAATACAGATATCTTTCCTCACCCTTTCTCGGACCAATCTTAATTGCTTTATTACCCTTTACGCAGAAGAACTTTTTCATTCCCAGTTCAAGGAAGACATTTGGGTCCGGAAACCCGTGTAGCAAAATTATGGAAAATAAAGCCTAATTGTTTAATAAAAATCCACATTGCAACCAAAAACGTTTGCGGTTTCTTTTATCTTTTTAATATATACACTTTTCTCTCGTTGGAACTCTATAAACTCTTCCCCCTATATATATATATATATATATATATATATATATATATATTAGCTACCTCAATAGATTCGTGATACCAAAGGTTTGAAATAAATTAAAATACGTGGAAAATCTTTTTTGAAGGTTTTAATTTCGTGATAATAGATTAAATTTAATCTTTCCAATAAGCAAAATACTTTCCTCCATTTCAGAACTAATTTAAATTGACTGAAAAAAGCTTTTGCTAAACAAAGGATTTCGGCGCCATTTTCCTTTATCTCTGTGTAATTGTCTTTATTCAAAAATCTTTCCAAAAATAAAATAAACTTTTCGGAAACATTATTTGAGGGATATTAGATAATTTAAAGTATAATTAATCTGATTTGAAACAAATATTATTCACTTTAAGCTTAAAATATTGCACAAATGCATTTTTTAACACAGCAGTAGATGTTTATTTACGATGTTAACATGTTGACAGCTTAATGAAAGATGAATGTTATGTTTAATGTTCTTGTACAGTGGCGCTATAGTTGTAAGAAATAATTGAATAATATAACGTGAAGACCTTTTTATAATTTTTAAGTACTCAGTCATTTTAAAAATTTATGAAAATATTCTGCGTAGTTTAATGTTTTATTGAACTTCAGATACTTTGACTTTAAATTTAATATTACTTAAACTTACCCCTTATTTTCTGATAATAGCGCATATGGACGTCCGTATCTAAAAAGTTAAAATTCTTTGAAAAATATTGGTGTTTGATGATTTATATTAAGATTTTCCATTTATGATTAGTAAATATAATTGTTACTTAATAACAATATCATCAAGCGGAGTCAAAGTAATGTAGAAATTTAAAAGACTTTTAAACATTATAAATTGTTCTAATTAAAATTTTAAAAAATTGGAATAATTTTTGTAAAAAATCATTTTTTTCTTAAGACAATAGTGTCCATAATATATATTATTCATAAAAAGAATTAAAAGCTTTTCTAATTAAATAATGTCTTAGTTTGATTGGTGTTTTTATTTTACGATCCAGAGCTGATTTTAGGTAATCGGTGGTTCTTTTTAAATTCTCGAAGGATCTCCGCGTTTAATTAATATAAATATTAAGCGTGTCAAAAATTAATTTCTCGAAATTTCTTAAAATTAAATAAGTGTGTGTGTATGCGTGTTTGTGGTAACAGATGTAAAAATTACTAAAATTTTCTAAAGAATATTTCTAAAATAATTTAATTCATTTGTAAATAAGCCCCGAAAATTTCATTAAAATCTGACAATTATTTGATTTTTACAAGAATTTCCAATTCAATCAATTTTTTATCTCAAAAAAGACGCGAAAATTTCCTATACTAATTTATAATCCTCGCGTTGACGCAAGAAAACAAGATTTTAAATCAAAATTCCGAAAATATTAAAAAGGATTAAAAATATGATTAAATAATAAAAAATACTTAAGAATAACAAAGATTTTGACGATAAAACTTTGTTTTTATCAAGGTTGGGGCTTTTTTCATCGTGGTATGCTCTTTTTTTTCAGCAAATTAGTGGAAGTACCTAAATTAGGTAAATATATAAGACAATTAAGAAAACATTTATTTTGAAATTATGTGAGAGTTTTCGAAATTGTCTTATAAATTTATTATTGCCACGGGTTCTCATCCAAATTTAAATGATCATTATATATATATATATATAAGGTTTTTATTACTTCTCACGGCCAGAGCATTCAGGAAATCATAGTAAAGAAAATGTGTTCTCCGATAGGCATCGAAAGGAACGATCGATCACAGCCGAATGCGCAGGCAGGCCGACAGACAAAATACATATTGTCTACAAAAGAAAAAAGGGCATCTATTTCAAATACGAAGTGTCCACTATAATAATGTTTGAAATAATATAAATGTCGGATTAAAAATATATCCACCAATTCTTTAGAAACACATGCATATATATATATATATATATATATATATATATATATATATATATATATATATATATATATATATATACACACACACACATATATATATATACATATACGCACACAAGACTCACACACACACACATATATATAGCAGATAAAGACAGAGGCATTAAATAATATAAATATATATAAGTCAGTTATGTGCCATGCGTGATACACGTTTAGGCGATCATGTATCTTTCGAAGAGGCAGATTTTTTGCCCGCAGTATATTGCTATGTCTTTCTCGGGTAGACCAGTTGCCATCCAAGGCTATAGAACCCAGTCTGTCCTGTAATTTACCGATAGATGAGGGAAGAAGAAGAGGATTCATACCTTTCCCAAGGGTATTAGTACGTACGTAAGTGAATGTAATGAATTCGACTGGTATTCGAACTCGGCACCCTGATTCCTCAATATGAGCCGCTATCCATTACTCCACCGTGCGGTACGCACGCGCGTGTACAACCACATACATTTTTTTTAAGCGTTTAACACGCAAGGGGTTACAGAGAATTGGAGTGAGACCAAATAGGAGTTAGAGGAATAGAGGAAAGGATGAGGAGAAGGATAGGGATAGATCAAGGCTTCTGGAGACGTCGATTGACATTACATTTGAATAATTGAAGATTATAGCTATCAGGGAAACAGGAAAAGGGGAGGGAGTTCCACAGGCGAGAGGTGCGAGACATGAAGCTATTGTAGTAGAAGAGACGGTTATATTTAACCGTTTCGACAGTGAACGGGTGTGAGCGAGATGCCAGTCTAGTAGAACGCTTAAATTCATGAAGTTTGGGAACCAGCGAAAGCGGATCATTGGAGCAGTTACCATGAAAGTATTTGTAAAAAAGACAGAGGGAGGCGACGGCACGTCTGTGAGAGAGCGACTGCAGACGAGATACCAGATCAGGGCCAATAACATTGCATATCCGTCTCTGGATCTTATCAAGAATCTTGAGACAAACAGAAGGGGCTCCAGACCATATATGGCAGCAATACTCCATGCAAGGGCGAATGGTTGATTTGTAGATTTGAATGATCGACTCCGGCGAGAAAAATTTGCTGGCGCGGCACAGGGAGCCAACTTTCCTTGCGGTGGACGAAGCTACATTATATATATATATATATATATATATATATATATATATATATATATATATATATATACACAGCCTCTGTTTTGATGTAATGATATTAATATTGTAGTTCGGGAATGAAATGAATGCCACAAAATATTGTTACCGTATGTTCGATAAAGTTAAGCTGATTAAATACTTGCACGTAAACACTATACGCACGCACATACACTCTCTCAGCCTCTTGCCTGTTGTAAAATAAAAAGTGACAAATACATATAGTTGACTTTAGCGTACCACAAGCTGTTCATGTGCACAGTCTTATGATTTAGAATCAAATCATGGATATTTCATAAGGGATTTTTCCCGATTTGTATCAAAATTTATGAATTGATATCAATGTGGGATGGTGATGAATGAAACGAAACCCTTTAATGATTAATGATGTGGCTATATATATATATATATATATATATATATATATATATATATATATATATATATATATGTGAATGTTGGGGTGGTGTAAGCCGTTCGAAATGAGAAACTGAAGAGTCGGATATCAAACTCCAGTCGAGTTCGTATGAATCTATCTCCTCTCATCCCAACTATGGGTTAAATGGTAGGGAAGACTGGATTAATTTAGTTTTGTTTGGCAACCAATCTAGGAGAAGGAAAACTTTGAATTTAAAACCTGGGGAAGGCTGTTTTGGGACCTTGTGGGTCATTATTGTATTCAATTCTTCCGTTATTATCAAATTATATGTACGCGTAGACAGATAGTCGTTTTTAAAACATTCAGAATACGACGGGAGAGTCCATCACCGTATATATATATATATATATATATAATAAAGAGAAGAGAGAAGCCACAAACGTTTCGGTTTTAATCAGGATTTTTTAAATATATATTATACTTTATTTACCATATTTTTCCTACACGTGTTTCGGATCTTGCGACATTCAAAAGGCGAAGAGTGGTTATTTCTGCTCGATGAAAACAAAATTAAATTTCCCAGCACCCCTCCTTCGTGCAGATGTGTAGACATACGAATATAACACAGTTAGTCCGATGAAGTATTGAAGAAGGAAACGCTTCACAAGTAAACTTTTTTACACCTTGTCATATATATATATATATATATATATATATATATATATATATATATGTGTGTGTGTGTGTGTGTGTATGTGTGAATGTGTGTGTTTGTCTGTGTATATATATATATATATATATATATATATATATATATATATATATATATATATATATATATGTATGTTTATAAACCTAGTGAGCCAGACAAACCGTCCCTTTGTCTGGCTCACTAGGTTTATCTAGGTTTGCTCTACGGTTGTATTGAGCTCTTTTTAGTTAGTTGTTTACTCGTGTCGGGTTTTTTTCTTTGGGCTTTAAACCTGTATCTGTGCGATTTTTTTCGTCAGACTTTCAGGTTTCTAACTCTTTCTTTTTTTAAAACCTTTTTTTCCTTCGTGATTGATTTGATTATTGGCAAATCAAAAATTCGAAGGTTTTTCGCAACGAGTATAGTTGCCTATATTTATATATATATATGTATGTATATTATTTTCTAAAGAATCAATGAACTTATTTTTAATCCGACACTTTTATTACTTGTGCATATTACAGTGTGTATTAAGTTTTCTGGCCGGCGCACTTGAGAAATCTTTATTAAGAAATCATTATTAGGATTTACTGAGTGTGCCGGCTTTTTCCACAAAGGAGGCATCCTGGTTCGAAAATATTTTCCCCTTGGTTCGAAAAGCATATTTTCCTACGTAAGATTACTCAAGTGCGCTGGCCACGTTGGTTAACATAAAAACAGGGCGTCGATTTCAAACATCGTCATCCACTAAAAATAACTTTTGAAGTAATATATATATATATATATATATATATATATATATATATATATATGTGTGTGTGTGTGTGTGTATCTTTAGGCATCATATCTTCATTTAAGCATGTTTCATTAAATAATATAGGCATATGGTGTCTATTTATTTTTACAATAACCCGTTCTAGTTCTCTAATTAGCTTCTTGATGTTAAGTTGGAATTCATCAAGAAAGGTGCCGTAGTTCTTGTTAACCGAAGTACTTTCGATCTCCTCTAAGATCATCTTCAGGGATGAATTACAAAGACAAACTTAATGTGACTGTAAACGTTGTGATGGTGATTTTTGTAAAGACGCGTTTTTGTAAACACGTTCTGTTATAATTATTTTAAAATTAATCGTTGTGGTTATGATGTTTTGTAAACAAGCATTCACAATGCAAGGGGTAACCAGAGATGGTAAATTGCAACATGGTGTTAAATATTAGCCAACTCAAATGCATTTTAAAACATTGCCATTGCACTCGTAAAAAATTTAGTTTAGTGTTGGTTGGTTGCTTTTGATATAGAGGGCCTCGTGAATTTCAATTTTTTGTTTATTATTTTCGTGGTGTATTATATTGGTGTTGTCAAAAAGTATTTATTTTTGAAGGAGGACAGGGATGTGTCTTTAAATGTTCTGCAATAGAACTTGTATCCGGCATAAGGCGTGTAAAACGTCGTGATAATGCTGTGGTGGTCAAGCCAACATATGTGCTTACTTTTTGTTAGAGATACAATCTCCCAAAGGAATTTTAAACTGATATACAATGTTGGTCTTTTTTAAAACACTATTTGATGGAGAAAGGTTATTTCGTATGATTAAATTGGCTGTGTTAAATTTAGTATAGTATCTAATTAGTTTTATTTTTTATTGGGATTAGTAGGGAATATATTAGTACTTTTTTTCGTCTTTATAGTTAGAATGCATTTGATTACGATTTGATTAGGTTAATATGTTTAGGGTTATTTGAGGAAGAATTATGTTCTTTTTGATTTATGTTACTATTTTCAATGGTTCGTCTAATGTGTTCATCGAATATGTAATTAGGAAAGTCATTAATGAGAGTTTGTTTAATGTTTTTTTAATTCAGAGTAGAAAATTTTCGTGGAAGAGTTCACTTCTGCCCGATTTATTAATTTTTTTTATAATAGCAATTTTGTAATAGTCAGGACATTCAATTTTATAGTTGAGAGTGTACGTGTTTTTGCTAGTTCGTTTTTTTTTATATGGGGAGGTAGTAAATGTATTATTATTATTGTCTATCAATACATCAATAAAAGGAATTTTATTGTAAATAATATATGAAGACAAGAACGGAGGTTTTTGAAAATGTTCTTGAGTTCGTGTATTTCAGCCATGTTTTTAACTAAGAAGAGAATAACTGCATATCTTAGGTATGTGGAGGGTTTTTAGTGGTGTTAAATAACTTATTTTCAAGGTTAGCCATTACTAAATGTTGCTTCCAAGAACTGAACCCATGGGAACGCTATCACGTTATATGTAGATGTTATTTTGGTGGTGTTAAAAGAGAACCTCAGTGGTATAAGTCAAAAATAGTAAGTATTCTTTATAATCAATCGTTTCCTTAACTAGGACATTGGTAAGTAAACTGTCAACATCAAGTGACGCTATGGTTTCGTTACTAGGTTTTTGTGTTTTTAAGATTTCGATTAGTTCACGAGTTGATTTAATACTGTATTTATTAGACTATTTACATTATTCAGACTATTGTCCTCATTTTTGTCGCCATATTTATTGCGCCTTGGAAAAATTCCCTTACTTTTTTCAGAATTTTTCCCAAGCCAACATATATGACTAAACATGAAAAAAAAAAAAGAAAACTGTTATAATCAAACTTTCTATTATGGTTTGAATGTCGAACTGAACCCTTTCTTTTGATCAGTGGGGTTTGTTTAATGGATGGCAGTTATCAGTTATGTCTTGTTAATTCCCCTCTCCAAGTTCTCCACTGCCTTAACCGGATATTGAACTCACACTCTTTGGGTCCTGTCACTGGATCTAACTAACGCTTTTATCCACTGTGTCATGTGTCATTGACATCTGTGTATGAATTTCTGGGTATTATAAACCTAATGTCCCACAGACATATAATGCTACCTACTTGCTCCTTAACATCTAATATTTAAAACAGTTCACCCAACCATAACAATATTAAAATAATTCCAACCACATCAAAAACTATTATGGATATAATGAGAACCAAAAATAGGAATCAGGTATATATAAAATATACTGTTACAACTGCTCCTTACAATATATTGGCGAAACTTGTAGAAATTAAAAACAAAATGTATCTATAAAAAAAAAAGTATGTAATACACAACAATTTATCAAATGCATTATGATACATAGAAATAATTTCGTCCACAAGAAAAAAAGTAACTTATTTAAACGGAAATTCTTGAGAATACAGCCATGGAATCTTACCAAAATAGAATTCTGCGCTTTGAATTTTTTTCAAATATCTCCTTTCCTAAAAGAAAAACTCTTTTCCCAAGCCAACATATATGACTAAACACGAAAAAAAAAAAAAAAAACGAGAAAACTGTTATAGTCAAAACTTTCTATTAATTAAAATATATAATACGTAAATTAATCTCAAAATAAAATACTTTAAATAATAGTAAAAACACCATAAAAAATAAATTCAAGAACATTTATACGCTTTCTTTTATTAGACATTGAATTACATCACTTCCCATCCTCTAATGTTTACCTTGACTTTCAGTTAGACTTACGTTTATTTATGAGTGTTCTTAAATTTAAAAATTCTGAAAAAAATAAGGGAATTTTTACTTCTGTTTATAAATATTTGTTGCAAAATAGAATCCTTACATTTGCTTTGATAAAGTCTATCAGAGGAGAAAACGCATCGGCTAAGGAAAGTTTTTCACACAAACACACACACACATACATATATATATATATATATATATATATATATATATATTACAGGAAGAAGAATGAATTTTGGATTGACTAACCTAAATTCCATTCACTAATAAATAAATAAAATCATAATATATTTAAATCTCTACAAAATTGATTTTTTTTATTTTTGAAACTTTATTTCTTGTTATAAACACACAGACTCACATACACACACACACACACACATATATATATATATATGTATATTAATTTATATTTGGGTAGCAACCTTTCTTTTAAACATATTTTGTTAAATACGGCAGACAAGGAAAATTCAATTAGTTTTTTATTTAGTTTTTCCAGCGTTCTTATGTTTTTCCGTTTGGTGAGTGCAAGGGACGATGGACATTATGGAAAATATTTGTACTCCTTTTCTACACAAAAACGTAAAAACACTGGAAAAACTAAATAAGAAATTAATTAAAATTTCCTTGTCTGGTATATCTTTATATATATATATATATATATATATATATATATATATATATATATATATATATAAATAAAGATATCTCAGACAATGAAAATTTAATTGATTAATTTATATATATATATATATATATATATATATATATATATATAAAGATATCTCAGACAAGCAAAATTCAATTTATATATATATATATATATATATATATATATATATATATATATATATATATATATATATAGTTTATGCAAAACTAGGATATCCAGAGAGCTCAATGTAAAGCAGATATGTTTGAATAAAAACAGACCACTTTAAGGTTCCATGTAATAAGTTATTTCACCACAACCCCTTTAACAGGGCCCTGGATCATCAGACTTTACTTCCAAAGGTTGAAATGAAAAATGAAAAGAAATTCACACGTTTTTGATGGACCTCATCAAGCATATGTAAAATTAACGAAGTGAGGAAGTAAGGTGGGAGAGAAGATAAGATATGAGTGGGTTAGGTGTACCATTTCAATTCCCTATTCTTAACCCCACTGTCTGTCGGCTAGACGTTGCTTAAGCCTAACGCGTCTTGTCTCTAGATATAGATGGGTAAGGGGTGAAAACTGACATTAAAGGAAGAAGCTACAGACCCTAATAAATTACATTCCACGAGGACACGAGGTTTCATTCAAATTCTTAGACGCTGTTAATTCGCGTTACTTTAAAGAGCATATTTGGGAGGTTAAGGTTTGATGTAAATCTAAATGTCTAAACAATCTACGAAGAATTTAATTTGAAGTTCGTTGGAGTTTTGGGTATTTTCTACGAAACAGTCGATTGGAAAAACTCATAGACAGTACATTGAAAGAATAATCCATTTTATATTTAGTAATCTTTTTTTTTTCCTAAACTTTTGTCTTATTGATTGTTAAGTTGACATCTATTCGTTTGATTTTTGTTCATTAAATAAAATCGTGGTTGTTTTTAGGTACCCAATTATCAACGGTTATTCCAATTTAAATAATTTTATCATCAATAATGGGGTAGTATATTTCAATTTGAATTAAATTACCAATTTAAACTTTACCCCCGTGCTATTTAAAACTCACTTCCAATTGGAGAATATTAGAGGAGAGTTGGAGAAAATGTCACTAGGAGAAAATTAGGTCCTTCTTTTACAATCTTTTATATATCCATACTCATATACACTTCTACACATGTCCTAAACCCCTATCTATATCCACATACCTATATCTCACTATATACCTATGAGTTCTTATATACACACACATCCACACCAAAAACTATATGTATATTCCCATATTTACACATATACACCTGCAGAGAAACACATATTTACATACGTATCTCCACATGCACTTATACTTACGTATATACATATATACACATAAAATCACCTGCTTATCCATATACATCCATGTACATACGCACATATACATTTACACACATATATGTATACACATATACACACATATCTATGCATACATACATACACACATACATATACCTACACACACGTACATGCATATACATACATAATATGCAGCATATCTACATACACATATGCGTTAATCTGCACGTACACATATATACACACGTACATGTCTCTATCCTCATGTCCATCCATACACCCACTTATGCCTGCATTCGAAGACTATATCAGTATTTAATTACATTATCGATACCCAAATCGTATAATTATCCATATTTTTACACATATATTACCCTCTCTCTCTCATATCTATGGCAAAACATATAGGTACCCATCTAATTGTACACCTCCACACTCACATAAAAAAAAATCCTGGTATGCCCCTTTTCCAAATAAAAACATATACATGTACATATCAACAGGTGCATCAGTGTTCAAGTACATTACCATAGTTGTATACATATAGTCATGTGTTGCCGCTCATGCGTGCATAGTAATCTTTCTAAAAACAAAGGGATATATATATATATATATATATATATATATATATAAAGATATCTCAGACATGGAAAATTTAATTGATTAATTTATATATATATATATATATATATATATATATATATATATATATATATATATTACTGTAGGAGTTTTTAATATCATTTTTAAGCAAATAATAAATAAATGATCTCTTTAAATAAAATCTGTCTAGGATTTTAATCTGTTCTTATTGTAAATGAATTGATTTAAAACAATTTTGCTTATGTTTTCTGTATTTAATCTAGGATTTTTATCTGTAGAATTCTGCTACCACAAGTTATTTTACAATCTGAAAGAATCCTTCTTTTATAGTAACTTCGATTGACATCGCTGTTACCATTACAATGGGATATCCCATAACTACTAGGTGGGATCAAGTTGCGTCTCTGATATATATATATATATATATATATATATATATATATATATATATATATATATATATATATATAGATAGATAGAGTTGGCTTTATATTGTAGTATAGATTCAACCACAGTTTAGGAATATTTTAAATCATTTTTTTATGTAAACCGTGAAATGACGAGTAAGATCTATTCAATAAATACGTCAGGCTACCCCCCTTTAATGGTTATATATGTAGAGAGAGACATGGTGAAAACGAAGCGATAATCACGATTGGTAATAATGTTCGAGATCAACGACTGATGGCAGATAACATATATAATAGTAATATTTTGCTAGATCTGGAGTAAACAAAAGTAACGATTTTAACCATTAGACTATGTCTTGGAGAAGCATTTTTCTCTCAAAGGTTTTGCACCGAATTTTGGGGATTTTTTACCAAGCTTCGCCACTTTGTATTGAAAATCAGGAAAAAGGAAATGCCAGTGGCAAGGAATTAATACCGTATTAATTACGAACAAGGCTCATTTTATGCATAATTATATGAATTTTAATTATTAAGTTATAATTAACATACTTAGAACTGTCTGTGTTTTCGTAATCATATAACAAGTTTTTAGCATATAACTAGAGCAGATGTACCCACCGTTTGTCGGGAATTAATTTGGTATTTATTTAAGACAAACTTACAAACACGTCATTGTATTTGTATAGATTATTAAAATGACTAAGGGAATTAACCAGTCATTGATTTACTATCAAATGTTGATTTATATCTGTTACCACTAAATTCTTATGTAAATTTAAATAAATATTTAACTTCCATGAAAAAAAAATGCTTTTTAGGCCTTACTTTAGACCTTTTCTGTTTTGTGAAGTCTAGGGTTGATCTAGGTCAACATCACACCGCATTCCCTGTGTCATATGGTCTATCTTATGCGTAGTTTGATTGAAATTCATGCAGTAGTTTCTGAATCTATAGCGGACAGGCAGACACTCTTTTTATTTGAATTGATTAACACTGGCTTCTTCTTCATTTGTGTGCCGTGTTCCATCACGACATAGACGATCATGACTCTCCACTTCTCCCTAACCCTAGCTCTCAAGAGGACTTGTACCCTTGCCACTTCTCAAAAACCCTGTTCCGTCATCCACTTGCTTAAGCCCGACATGTATATCACGCGTTGTTTTCCCTTGTCTCTCTTTCCCTCTATCTGCCCCGTGAGTATCAGATTCTCCAAGTCCTCCTTTCTCACTGTGTCCCCCAAAAATTTCAGCTGCTTCTTCCTGATGTTAAGTATAAGCTTCCTCCTTGCTTGCATCCTCCCCCAAACCTCATCATATGAAATATGGATATTCTTTCGCTTGTCACCATGTACGACCATTAATGTTTCTCCGTCTTAGTAACTAACTAACATTTCAGAACTGGAAACAGGACTTCTGATCGAGAAACTTATATAATGATATTAAAAAATATTAAATTATCATAATGTTAAGTAATATCATAAAATTAAAAATATTAAATAATATAATATCATAATATTAAATTATATCACAATATCATAATATTAATAATATTAAATGATATCATAATATTAAATAATATCATATCATAATATTAAATAATATCATAATATTAAATATCATAATATTAGATAATATAATATAATATCACAATATTAAATAATATATTAATAATATTTAATAATATAATATAATATTAAATAATATCATAATATTAAATAATATCACATCATAAAGTTAATAATAAATAATATATCATAATATATCATAATATATCATAATATTAAATAATATCATAATATTAATAATATTAAATAAAATAATATAATATTAAATAACATAATGTTAACTAAGATCATAATATTAAATATCATAATATTAAATATCATAATAATAATATTAAATAATATCATAATATCACAAATTAATAATATTAAGTAATATAATATCATAATGTTGAATAATATCACAATATCATAATATTAATTATATTAAATAATATAATATCATTACATAATATCATAATATTAAATAATATTAAGTAATATTATAATATAATATTAAATAATATCATAATATTAATAATATTAAGCGGGAAGGAATTGGGTAGAGCTAGGGAGAAGAGGAAAGGTAAAAAGAATTTGCCAAGGAAGAAAGGTAGAAGGTAAAAAGCATAAGAAAAATGAAAAGAAAGCCAGTATTAAAAAATAAATCTGTATACGGAATGAGAGAATGAGAAGATAGTGAATAGAAAGAGAGAAATAGAGAGACGGGCTTGGTAGCATTTCTATAATCAATATATAGGAAGAGAAAATGAACAAAAATCTTCCACCCCCTCTCTCTTAAAGACACACATATATTTATCCCGAGACAATGAAAAAAAATGTCTGTCGTATTACTCACCATTTGGTACAGTTGTGAGTGTCGTGTATGCGGCAATCATCAGGCGCGGATTGAAAACTAAACGTTGTAAAATTTAAATATTAATATTTATAACCTACTGTTGGAATGGAGAAGTTCATTATATATATATATATATATATATATATATATATATATATATATATATATGTGTGTGTGTGTGTGTGTGTGTATTACAAATCGCTACACAATGACAATAATTCTTTCTACATATATAAAATCGCTACATAATAGCAATTGTGTATAATTAGAATTATATATAATTATATAAAAATATACATATAATTGTCATTATGTAGCGATTTTTAACATGTTTATGTTTTAATATCCTAAAATAAATAATATTTAGCTTTATTCCATATTGAGTGCTCTTTTAAATAAAACGTTACGAACAGTGGAATTATACTCCATTTATTCTCATTTTACCTGGATATATATATATATATATATATATATATATATATATATATATATATATATATATATATATTTGGTTGGTGCAAAAATAATGTCGTTTTCTCACATATGTTACTATGTGAGGAAACGACATTATTTTTGCACCAACCTAATATATATATATATATATATATATATATATATATATATTCAGTTAAAATGAGAACAAGTGGAGTATAATTCCACTGTACGTAACATTTAAAATTAAAAGAGGATTTAATACAGACTAAATGAGGAAAGATTTATAACATATTGGAAAAGTGATACGTTTTTGTCCTTTAGTTTTCAGCATTTTTTTATAATTGGTTAGCAATGCCTAACTGTAAGTGTATGTGTGTGTGTTTATATATATATATATATATATATATATATATATATATATATATGCACACACATATATATATAAACATACACTACAATTCATCAAAATTTCTTACAGAAAAGTAAAACCAAAAATATAAGAGTTGTTAGTGTCATTGAAAAAAGTATGGAATCAGTTATCAAACTTATACTTTGAGAAACTTTTGCAGCGAATGCCAAAAATTTGCGCTGCAGTAATCAAGGTTAAAGGTGGATATTTTGACGCTGTTTTAGATTTTGTCATAATCAAATCTCTAATAAAAAATCATGTCTCACTTTTTTTTTTAACCATGTATAATAATTTTCTCTCATTTAAAGTACAAAACAACTACTTTTTGGGTTAATTTAAAAAAAAAAAATACCAGGAGTTGCCTTAAACTTTTGAACTGTAGTGTATATGCATATTTACAAACATATATACTCTCAAATGTATCCCATAATTCATACAATTCATACCAATCTTATACATATTTTCAAGATACTGCACATATATAGACAAATATAATTTACATATACACATATACAAATATATAAAGATATGCATTCACTATATAGGTATGTATACATAGATACATACAAATAAATTATTACAACTTATATCAACATATACATGTACACAAGTACCTGCATACATATATATATATATATATACATAGACATAAATTTAGCATTCTATATGTGTGTGTGTGTGTGTGTCTTTAATCCAATTTATACTCACTTTATATATATATATTTATTCAATATATATATATACGTGTGTGTGTGTGTGTGTGTATATATATATATATATATATATATATATATATATATATATATATATATATATATATATATATATTAGGTTGGTGCAAAAATAATGACGTAATAATGTCGTTTTTTTAACGTCAAAAAACGATATTATTACGTCATTATTTTTGCACCAACCTAATATATATATATATATATATATATATATATATATATATATATATATATATATACACATTCCCCCCAATATATATTGTCCATCTTTATAGTGATAATTCTATTATAATTTATTAACCTAGAATTAGTTCTGTTGAGCGAGGTTCGAAACCGGTTAGCCTAGCCCGTTTTTCAGTTTTACTTTTTATCTATTATCATCATGAGTGGTAATAAAAATAAATTTTGCCTTTTCATGGCGGTCATATATACACATACTGTTCATGTATGTACATATACATATAACGTTATAGAAATAAATAAGAATACATTTATATTCATATATATATATATATATATATATATATATAGGTGTGTATAGGTGCGTTTGTAAGATGTATAATAGTATTTAAAACAATATTGTCCCATCATCTTCACACACACACACATATATATATATAGATTTATATATACATATAAATTAATAATAATAATAATAATAATAATAATAATAATAATAATAATAATAATAATAAATCGAAATCCCAAAAATGTGGCACATGGGAACATCAACAATTCCTGTTTTAGTTGGGGCCCTCGGATTCGCTGCAAAATATTCCAGTAGACTAATTGAAGAGATTCCTGGAAGCCCATGCCTTAAAGAAATACAAAAAAAATATTTCTCATGAGTACACCCCACACCTTACGCAGAGCTCTATCTATGTAAAATATGTTTGTGTGTCTGTTTTTTTAATTGGTCAGTGGAAAATGTCATGATGCCATTTTTGACCTTAGGTCTCTGAGCAGGACCCAGAAAGAAATGTGTACACACCAGAAATCAAAGGAAATAATAATAATAATAATAATAATAATAATAATAATAATAATAATAATAATAATAATAATAATGAAACAATTATAATGTAAACACGAGGAGTGATGGCAAATATTGAAATCAATCTTGTTTAACACTTTTGAAAAGATATTTATTTTATGTCAATATGTGAACTTTTATTTAGTAAATTTAGGCTGTCTATACTTTTTAGAATGTTCAGTTTCTCTCTCTCTCCCCCTATCTCCCTATATATATATATATATATATATATATATATATATATATATATATATATATATATATATATATATATATATATATATAAACCATCAGGACGAAGTGTTTCTCTTATATATTAGTAATATAATAACAATGGTAATAATTTATATATTTTGCATATATATATATATATATATATATATATATATATATATATATATATATATATATATATATTCGTTCTCATCTGGATATATATGTATATAAAAAGATATAACG